>VXBC01010169.1:1278808-1348377 GCA_013399945.1 Ploceus nigricollis
AATATAATACCATAATAATATAATTTTACTATAATAAAATAATATTATTTTACCCTTTACCCTTATTATTTTACAACAGGCAGTAACAGTAACAAACTATTTATGATGCAGTTAGAAAACTCCTGGGTGTCAGGAGCAAATCCTGGAGTTTGCCCATGTGTGAGCTGCAGGGCCTGGGAACAGAAAGCTTTCAGCAGAGGCAGAAGAAAATCAGTGCCTTGATCTGTTCAGCTTTAGAGGGGATGGGACACCTCCCTGTGAGGGGATCAGTGGCAGAAGCCCCCCCAGATCATTGGCATGTTCAGTCAGGCTGGGCTGGTGGGAGCCACGAGGGATGGAGACACCCATCAGTGCCTGGGATTCAAGGCAGGTGGGATGGAGAACAGCACACATGGCACCAGGGAGGCTCTGGGGTGGGATGCTTTGGCTGTGCCAATGGCACCAGGAGGGACAGCTGGAGGGATTCACCACTTTTAAGGCCCAAAACCTCCTTTGCTTGAAAGGAAGCACCCTTCCTTGCCACCTTCCCACCCCTCCTCCATGGCCCATCGGGAGGGTCTTAAAGTATGTGGCAGCTAAGTCGTGTCTTCAAAAAATCTTTCATGAAAGGTGAGGTGTTATTTACAGGAGTTTCCCTCCGTGTACATCTTCGGGCACAGAACAGGTGCACAATGCCCAATGTCCTGGGATGCAAGAAGCAAAATGATATCCAGGGTTCTCTGTTAGAAATATCTTATTTTAAATAAATGAATTGCTTAACAGAAAAAAACAATATAAAATAATTGCAGTTGTTTTCCTTTTCCCACATGAGAATTCCTGCCAGTCCAACCTATCTTCTACAGGGCTAGAAAATGGCCTTTCAAAGAATGGTGTTATTCAGTACCATGGACCATGCTCTGGCTGTTTTCAGGCTGATATTTATTTGCTGCTTGAGAGGCCGTTTATCTGAATATATCCAAACCCCCAGTGTACTCAGAAGGTTCAGTATTAACCTGAGAGTCCAGTGGTGAATCACTTACCTAAGTTGGATGAATTAGGGTAGAGAGAAGGGGGAGGAGAAGAGGGGAGGGGGAAGTAAGGGAAATAAATCCCCCAGTGTTAGCCACAGTCATTATGCTTATGTTCCCTACTGGACTGGGATTTTGCTGCCTTTTTAATTCTGCCCAGTTTATGCCTGCTTGTAAATGTAATGGTCACTATTGTGACAGCAGATGTCCACTCAGTTCAGCTGCTCTTTAACATCATGTGGCATCCTGGCTGAAGCCAAAATGCAGAACAAGCTGTCTAAAGCTCAAGCTGTCAAAATAAATCTCCACAGAGACAGTGTCTATGGGAAGTGGAGTTTAAGAGACTGCGCTGATAGCCAAAGCAAATGCCAAGAGATCACCCGCTGTGTGCTGCCAGCATGGCTGGGGAGTCAAACTCCATCTTGAAATGACATTTCTTCTTGTAAGAAATCAAGTCTGGGCTGATGCTTTTCAATTAGTCCCTCTGCCACTTTCAGTGGGCTTTCGGTGTTAGAAATCACTGCTGGGCAGGACATAAGCATTGAAGGCTACAGTTGGGTGTTTCAGACAGCGCATGTATCAAAGTGCTTAAAAAATGAGTTGACGTAATATGGTTTAGTGGGCATGGTAATATCCTGTCCAAGCTTGTTAAGAGGGAGTGCAATAGCAGATGTTTGCTTTGATTCTTACAGCACATCTAGAGAATGGACTTTAATCAAGAAAGAAATGGTTTCCTCCTTACCTGGAGCATGAAACTAGGTGCCTAACAGCCCTTTGATGACAAACAGAAAATCCAGTGAGGTACACCTTGACATGTCTGATACCTCTGAAAAGCTGACCCAGAGCACTGAAGTCACATCAGCTTCCTTGATGGTTTGAAATTTCCCTCATAATTTAGCAAGTACAGGGTTTCTTCTCTGACCAATGCCAGACAAGACAGAGCTTGTGCAAGTTTGTCCCTATTGCCTATTGTGTTTGAACCACCAGTGCAGTAGAGAAAGGCTTGTCTTGAACAGCAGCAGCTGAGATGATAAAGTGCAATGCCTCAGTTATGAGACAGTGAGAGAAGGCACAGGAATGAGAGAAGTCATGTTTATTCTATTTGGAATCACTTTTTATTGAAAGTACAAAAAATACCCAGTAGAGTCTGTAAAATTGAACACATCCACAGTGAATGTCCCAGGATGATCCCTTGATGGAGCACAAGCAAAGAGGGCCAGTGCTGGCCCAGCTGGTGCCTTCTCCACAGCCAGCTCACAGACCGAGGCTCGCAGCAGGTGAGGGCTGCTCCTCACCGGGGCTGCTGCAGCAAATGGCCCAGCTCATGTCTCCAGTCAGCTGAAAAGTGAATAATTCTGGTTCCCAGTCAGCTCCTGCAGGCCTGACTTACAGAAAAGTCCTTGTGCAGCAGGTTCCCCACAGGAAAACGTCAGGACAGCCTTGGTTCTTCAGGAGCTTACCCATCCAGGGCCATGGTGGGGAGAGTTCTGCACAGCCCAGTGCTCCTGCTGCATATGTGGGCAGGACCCAGGCTTACATACAGCAATCCTTGCAACTCCGCACAAAAACTGCTACTGGAAAGACAGTTTTTTCCTGACTCTAATAATCAGGCTGGGACAAAACTTTAAAGCTTTTTCTTAAACTTTATAAATAAGGAATAGATCTATTATGTACCATCTTTCATCAGTTAATTTGTTGCATTAAAATATATAATTTTACAAAACTTTATTTGTAAACCTAAAAATATACATGGTCCAGTGATAGAAATAGCATGAATTATTTTATACAGGGATTGCCAAATTCTCCCAATACAAGAGAAGTTCCTTATCATTACTGCAAGGAATACAGGGAGTCCTGTCAGAAACTCTTGTGATGTATCCCTGTTGCTGGTATTTATGTTGAGATCAAATGACTTGCTTTTTCCATCAGGCCAAGTAATCTGACAGAAGGGAACCCTTCTGTACAAGGAGGACTTGCAAAATCCATACAGGGCTCCATTCCAGCCAATGAATTTTGTTAAGCCACATTGTACATACACATCCAGAATGTGAGTGGAAGTCCTTCCAATAAATGTACAAACACATTTCAGAACAATTCAGCAAGCTTTATCCGTTAGCATTTCAACTTGGCTGGATCTTTCCCATTTAACATTTGGCAGAACATATATCATTTTCTTCATGAATAATATTTATTACAAAGAGAAAAATGTTATATACTATAGTATTACTATATGAGGTACTTGAGTGGAAAATTACACATCTGGGAATCAGTTTGTGATAAGCATTCAGATTCAAATTCTAGTGAAGCTGCAGAACTTAAATGACTGATCAGTTCACCTTGACTGTGAAAGTACATTTAGATTAATATTAGACAGGCTTTCTTCAGGATCCTTGAATTTGTAAAATGTTTGAAACCCAAAAAGACTGCACTGAGCCTCTGCCACCACTGAGACCATAGTCAGGAATGGCTGATGTGTGCATGGCCAGTGGTCTGACGCCACATCACTTTCTGCTACTCTGCACAAAGCAGCTTCTTTCCATGACCAAGTCACAGGTACCTGGCTGATCATGTGGGCCTTCAGCATCGGTTTTGCCAGGAGCACAGGCAGCAGTGACAGAGCTGGTTTGGGAGATTTTTGCAAAACTGTCTAATGTAGGTTTTCCAGTATGATTGCAAAGCATTACACCACCACACACAATGTGCAAAGTATGCTATTGTACGATTTTAACCTAGCACAGCTGGTATAAAACACATTCTACTAATTACAATACAGATACAAAATGCCAGCTAGGACTGATCCTGAAAGACTTTTGCTATTATTCCATATCTTTAGAACAGAGTTTAGGGCCAAAATGCAATCAGCAAATGCTCTCTATTATGCATTCTTAGGAGTGGATTGGGTTTTGTCTCTTCATTTCTATCTCCTTTGCACATTTCTCTGAATTCAGAGCATAGAGTTGTAATTATGTTGGCCATATTAGTAAGGGTTGCTGTACATCTCTATTTAGTGATCTGTTAAGCATCAAGCTGCATGTTTCATGCAAACATGGGGGATGTAAAAGGTAAGACTCTCAATCTTCACCTTCATAAGTGTTTTTATTAAAATTACTAAATACTCCCCTGGCTTGTCAACCAAAAGAACATCAAAAGAGCTGACAATAAAATACGTAGCATATTCCAGAGCAGGTCCTAACCAGTACCAAGCAGAGCACACTCAGAAATGTTTCTAAATGTCCTTACACTTAGTGTGCACACTTCATTTGATGGGAAAAAAAAAAAAAAAAAAAAAAAAAAGTGGTCCAGGAGAACGAGGCCATTATCAGAGAAGCTTTTGACTGGGTATAAAGCAGCCAACCCCAAGTGGTGTGAGCAACACGTTTCTGTAGAGCTTGGGCACCATCTACCCTCTTGCATCCTCTTCCAGAACATGTCAGAAGCATGGGCAGGGTGGCCTGCAGTGCTGGAGCAGAGTCACAGATACAGCCACACACTTCCCACTGGGTGAGCTGACAGTCAGTCTTGGCACTGTCAGCAGAAGTATTCATTAGGCTGCCCCTCTATCTTTGGTATGGCTTCCGAGTCCACGCTGGAGCGGGCAGACAGCAGCCTGTTGGACTCGTCAGGGGTGTGCCTGGTCAGGTATTCTCCTTCCACGCCTTTCGCCTTGGCCCCGGGAGACAGGCTTTCAAAGGTGACGTACGATTCCTGCACGTCCTTGGGCTTTCGCACAAAGCATTTTTTGCAACGCCGTTTCAGTGCTCCACAGCAGACCACCAGAGTCAGAGGAACAGCAATGACACAGGCCACGCTGATGACAACCACATTGATGAGCTTCTGCGTCCCTCCTGCGCTGACAACTTCATCTGTGGAAAATATGATGCACTGCTCCTTCCTGGGGATCAGCCCTTTCACACAGACACACACGATGTATTTGGTCTTTGGCAGCAGCCCATAAAGAGTGACCTTGGTCTTCCCTGGCTCCACATTGATCCGCCGCATGTCCCTCTCCCCAAAGACAGCATAAAGGACACTGAACACTGTGGTGTTCTTTGCCATAGGCGCCTTCCAGGCCAGGGTGATGCTCTGGTCGGTGTCCCCTATGACCCTGACAGACCTCACCATCCTCTCTGGCTCCTGCTGGCCCGTGGTGGGGCTCACCAGCAGGTTCTGGGGGTTGCTGTCTTGTGCCGCGTCTGGGAGGAGGACGCTGTCTCCGGTGCCCGCCCCAGCCCCCAGGGTGGGCACGGTGGAGGTGGTGATAACATACCTGGCCACCAGTTTGTCATTGTAGGCAGCTGCCTCCATCCCACTGGCCTTGCCATTCCATGTGCCTTTGGCACTAGAGTTCGGGTCATCCGTGCTTTCCGAGTCTGTGATGATGAGCGAGATGAAGGCCTCTGTTGCCCCCAGGAAGTTCTTTGCTTTACAGATGTACTCTCCAGAATCAAGGTAAGAGACTACAGGCAGGCCCAGGATAGACCAGCTCATCCCATCACTGGAAATCTCTTGGTGAACTGCAAGGCAGGAAAAATGTTAAATAAACAGGCAATAATAAATGGAATTAATTCCAAGTTTGTAAAATATTAAGACTCCATTACCAAATATCTGCTCAATAAAATATATGATAAAGAATCATAATTTCTGCTTGCCACCAAGAACATTACAAAATCAAAATAAACCTAAGAAAAGGACTGTAAGTACATTATGTCAGGATTTGAACTGCTTCAAAATGAATATACATGAAAAAGTTGATGCTATTTCTTCCAAATTGATGTACAGCTTGAAAACATAACAGGAAAGGTTCTTCCATTAAAAATAAAAGCTTGAAAATTCTTATGTAGGTACAATACTTAAAAGAGTGGAAGGAACAGGCAGCAACATGATCTATTTGAACATTAGATGCAGACTGTGGAGGCAAAGAAAATACAAACAGTGGAGATTTTATTGTAATAAACACACACGTACTAGCCTGGAGTATATGGAAAAATAGTTGAAAGATAATATCCCTTCTACTGCTTAATTATTGCAGGTGTTTATACTTACACAGGTGCACATTTGGTTACTACCAAATGATATGTACATAGCTAGCTGAGTGTTGATTTGCTCATGTGATTTACTTGCAGACTAAAACTAGCTTTTTTTGCCTTTTTCTATTGGTGCAGAGAAAAAAAAAGGAGTTGGGATCTTGTGGAAGGGTAAAGCACTCTCTTCATGATTTAACCAGCCTCCTTAGGATGGCCATGTGCTGTCTCAGCCCTTTCCTGCTCAAAGGCAAACCAGGGAGATGTCTGAAAGGCAAAGGTAAGAGAATGCAAACTTCTCCCAAGCCCTCTTGGGGTCAGGATCCAGCTTTGGCAACCAGGGTCCCTTCCAATGGCAGCAAAATACAAGGTAACAGAAGTTACTTTTTCAGTTTAATTATTTACTGAATGAGCATTTTAAAAAACATAAAGCTATGGTCTACCTATGGCAATTACCTGTAGATACAGACTGTGGACTGTTTCTCACTCCTTTCTGCTCAGAACACCAGCATTTCAAATGGCCAAATAGCATTGGCACAGGAGATGCCATTGCTGAGAAATAACCTATCTTTCCAGCCAACTTTTTATTGAAAGGTGCTAGTATCTGATTTAATGGGGCACAAAATACATGATTCTCAGTTGTAGCTCAAAGTAAACACAGGCTTTCAGGAAATCATCCCCTTCTATTTTTTGTGGTGGCTCTCTTTCAAGTGTAGGAGAGATGTTTGCAGCATGATGGGTACACATTATCATTATGAGGAGCAGCTCTGCTACATCCTGCATATCGTGCACAACAGAGCAATGACTTGTGCAGATCCCAGGAAATGATACTTAATACAAATGGTTCTACTGCTGTGAAAGAAAATTGCTCTCTTCCCTGTTTGTGCACCGAGGAGCCCTGTAACTCTTTGAAGATCAGACCCAATACTTAGCAATTTATCTGCTGGGTTTAGATCCTCTATGTCAGGGCAGATCCTCTAAGTCAGGGCAGGACTAGGATACAGGAGTATTCAGGACAGGTTGGAGGCAAGAAGGTTCAGGTCCTGACTGAAAACTTCTAGGACCAAAAGCTAAGGACAACTGTCTTCATCAGAACAAAGGTTTCTTCCCTAAATTCCCCACAAATTAAAGGACCAGTGTTGCAATTACAGCTCCAAACTTTCTTGTGAATGGAAATGAAATCATGATCAGTCACAAAACCAGTGTCTGTTTGAAGGCTTCTCCCAGGAGAGGTGCTCAGGGTTTCTTCCATAGGCCTTTTTCCCCAGGAGAGCTTGTCAGTCTATCAGAGGGAATGATTCCTTGGGGACATTCCCACCTGAAGTATTGTATCCTTCAGCATTTTAGTGGTTTTTTTGTCCTTTAATATATCAGTAATGCTGTATGTTTGCAACCTTTTCTTTCTTCTACAGCTGATCTGAATCCCAGTTGGATTCACATCAGACATCTCTCTGCCAGAGATGTTTGCTAATGGATTAGCAATAGAATAGATGAATAGAATATATAGAATAAAGGATAATTCAGTGGGAGAAATTTTCAGTGACTGAATAACTAACTAACTGAAAACAGCTAATTGCTACTGTTGGAAATACTTCATTTCTTTAGCTCCAACCGATTCACAGAAAATCCTCATCTCACCACCACAATTGCTATGAAACAAAGCAAAACCAACTTCCTACACATGATAACACACATTTATCTGATAATATTAAGATCAAGATATAAGTAATTCTATAGTCTATAGAAAATCAAAGTGCAAAAGTGGATTGCACCAAGTACAGGTCTGCCTCACTCATTCCAAGTGTGCAGAAAGGCTTAAACCAAACCCACCTGTGCCATTCAGCTGAGCCCCATCAGCTCTCCTCCAGCTGAGCTCGGGGATGGGCACGCCCGTGGTGCCACACCGCAGCAGCACCGTGCTGCCCAGGATGGTCTTCACCTTGGCTACAGATGTGTGCACCACGGGGCTCTGACACTTCCTCAGCTCCACCTGGCTGAAGAGGACTCCTGCAAGGCTCCGGGGGGTGAAGCATTTCAGCCTGGGCTCAATGAAGGCTATGTTAGGAGACTGGAAATTTAGGAAATGCACCATTTCGTACAGACTGCAGTCACACACCCAAGGATTGTCTTGCAAGCCTGTCAAAAAGAAATTGGGGCACTAAGTCACTCCAACAGCACCTTTTGTTTCTGCCACTTTCGTTTCTATTTTTCAGCAGGACAAAGTGTAGATTCCCAGTCTGCTCTACAAGAACTGCCTGTGGGGTATGTGGGGTGGGAGGAATGTGTCCTCCACTGCTGCTGGCTGAGTCTGATGGATCCCACAGTTGCCAGAATGGAATAAATGTGACTTGCTAAAGTATCTCCAAATCTGGATCTGAAATCATATTCTTTAAGTTCAAAGCAGGATTATTCATATCATGAAAACATTGTGATTCATGCACATAAAGAAGCAAAACAAGAATTTATTATAAACACATTTTATTCCAGGATGACAGAAACAAGTACTCATGGGAGAAGGGCTGTGGATTCTTTTGGCATGAGGAGACTATGAAGTCTCAGACAGGCCAGAAAATTCTTACTGGACATTCTTAAAATACTAGCCAGATTGTCATGCCACTTTTCACGCCTGCAATAGCTGTGGTGATCCTACTTGCCTGTCACAGTTCACTTCCATCCGTGTTATTCTAAGTTATTTTCATTATTTTGGTAATCAGTTGCTTTTCCTGAAATGCTAATTTATACTGGATAACATGAAAGAACTGTTTTAAGGATTAAATTGAAGAGTATGCTTGTTATGGTATATAAAAAATGTAGATAGACCATAACTATATTAAGGCTATACACACAGAAAGAGATATATTGAAAACACACTCCTTTTTCAGACTCTTGGAATGTTTCTCTTCTTTATTCTGCTCTCCCAGTTTGCACCTATTGAATTCCAATTCTGAACAAAATTATACATTATTAAAAATAGACCTGTGAAGACAGTACTGAAAAAGCAAATTTGGAACTGGCGCAATGCGTATCCATGAACAGAAGTTGCTGCATTCTGATTAAATCTGTGTCATCCTACTTACAAATGTTCACATCCAGCTGTGCTGTGGACAGGTTGTGGTCTCTAATGATTTTAGCTAGCAGAATTGGCACTAGGGATATTAATGCCATCAAACCCCAGGCACACATTTGAAGCCTAAACCAGGAGCATAGCTCCCAGGCATCCTGCCTGCCACAGGGGTGAGCTCTGCTCCCTCTGAGGGGGCTGCACCTCCTCTTTTCCATGCACAGCCCAAGGATGTGCCTGGGGGCTGGCACCTGCCTGAAAGGGAGGAGTACTAATACTCCCTCAAACTGTTTAAAGATGCTGTGGAAAAAATTATTCTGAGTGCATTCCATATCTTCTTCCCAGGGCTTAGAAGAGGATCTGGAAGTGATGGGTTTTGGCAGGTCAGTTCTTGTAAATTAATATGTTGAAGTGAAGGGGACTAAGTAAATAATGAACATTCAGCTTGGCTTTTTTGCTTTATGACATTTTTGCTAGCAGTTTCTAGTTCATGCACTAGATAACAATTGATCCCAGGTTCCCTGGCAGGTGCCCCACTCCAGCTGAAGCAGCAGCACCCACAAAGCCCAGTGAGGCCTTTGCTGCCCTGCACAGCACAGTTCCATGGGCTCACGTGGGCAGTCCTCATGTGGAAAAGCTTGCACCCTTGGCACAGACTGTTAGCCAGCAACTTAGCAGAGGAATTACTTCTTGAAGGAGTCTGCAAGCAGTGGCTCTGGCAGCACAGTGAAACACTGCAGACAAGGAATGGATTGGGCTGACTCTTTTTATTATTCATTATTTTTTATGCCTCCATGAGAAACATAATGAGCAGAGTGAAACAGAAACATGCAGCTGTGTTTTCCCAGCCTGCTCCTGTGAGGGACTTGCATTTTATCTACATGGTTCCTATGGGTGTCCACAGGATAGGACCTAGAAGCTGGAGTGTCTGTACATTACTGCATTAATTTTAGCATTGTACTCATACGGCTGCATGAATTTTTTAGGATCCTGACACAATCAACCTGTGCAAAGCTGGATACTGCTCAATTTGGCCACATGCATCAAGGCATGATTTGTTCTTGATAAAACACTCTCCTAATCTATACTGAATGGAATAACAATTTTACACATAACTTGACTCTAAAAATAAAAAGGGAAAAGTATGATCTAGGCAGTCTTGCCACGAATGAAACGGGCAATCCCAAACTGCCAATTTTGGCTTAAAGAACTTGTTACTGCATCTGGCAAAACAGGATCATGAAACACCTGCTCCTCTCCTGATGCTAGTGAAACCTTCAGCAACATCTGCTAAGGACACTAAAAGCTTTGTAGGTGGTATTTTGTATATTTTTAAAGTCTTGTATCTCTTTCCACTGCAATCTGGTTTTAAAAACTTCACCTCCCTAAATTTATCAAGGGAACAAAGAGCAGCAGGTACTTGCCAGAGTGAGAGGAAACTTGCAGTGTCCCTGCTGAAATTATCAGCAGGTGCCTGAGCTCACACCCCTGGCTGCAGAGGCTGTACATGCAGATGGCAACAACTCTGAGCCATCATCAACCTGCCGTGGACTTGAACAGTGAACAATGGCTAAAAGACCATGTAATAATCCCCTGAACTAGGAAATGGGCTCAAAACCTCACCTGGGTGTCCTGCAACTGAGAGTCAGCTGTGAGAAACCCTGACACAAAAATGGATAATTGCCCCAAAGCCATACCTCTGGGGAGCCTAGAGCTGCCACCAGAAAGGAGCTTCATAGCTGCCCTTCGAGGCAGCACTGTCTTGGTGTGTTTGGGTAGACTAGGGTTTGATTCTGTGTGAACAAATAAACAAGGCTCTGGGAAGAGACAAATTGGCAGCTCTGACCCAGATTTTATGCTCAGTCGTGGCATTTTTCCTCTTTAATTTAGACATAATAAATGATCCATCCTTTTATTTAGTTCTGCTTAAAATGGGTCAATTCCAAACACAGTGCTGTTAGAAAAGAGCACACAAATGATGAAGAGCTGTAAACATATTTATATTTCTATCCAAAATGGCAGTGGCAATAACTGAAAAAACCTTGAGCAAGAGTCACCAATTTTGTGCTGCAAAGATCCAAGCAAGTAATCAAGTTTATGGCATAATAAGATGGGTGTGATGAGCCTGAGGTGAGTTTGTTAATATGCAAATGAATTTAGACACATTATTTGGGGTATTAAATTGTATACATATAATAGCAGTGTACTTGCTATGGTAACCACAGTGGGTGAAAATGCTGCAAGGAGATGAGGAACTCTTGACATTTGTGCCCCCTGCAAAATGGCAGGCACTTCACTTACCTAGGATGATCTTGGAGTTATCATTGGGGAAGTAGGGAACAGCCTGGAGGTTGGCCCAGGTGGCAATGAGAGCCTGAGGAAGAGTCATCAGCTTATTGCTAGACAGATCCAGGTATGTGATATTCTTGACATAACGAGCAGCATCTGGAGGGATTGAGGTGAGTTCGTTGTTGTGTAAATCCAGAAGCCTCAGCTGTGGCATGCCAGCCAGGCTCTCCCAGGGGAATGATATTAAGTTGTTCCCATTCAGCCTCAGCTCCTGCAGACGACGAAGGCCCTTGAAGGTGATGCTGCTGAGGCTGGCCAGGGAGTTATAGGGCATCCAGAGGTACTCCAGGTTGTGAAGCAGGTGGAAAGCCTCTCCTGGCACCCTGCGGATGGCTGTCTTTTCTATCCGAAGTTTGGTTGTATCAACAGGGATGTTCACAGGAGGGAGGGTCATCTCTGGGTCATTACACAGCACTGTCCTGGTGGGGAAAGACAGGACAAGCAAAGATGTAACTTTCTTTTATTTTGAAAAGATTTGAAACCTTATTTTAATGCAAAATTTTGATCTGCCTTTCTATTTTCACAAGATTTCTTCTTGTCATTTCTTTCTTGCTGCTGATCTCTGCATCATCACTGTAAATACATCAACTTGCAGTAATTCATATGTGCCTTCTGACTGCAGAGATCACAGTGTTGTGCCTCTCCTGGAGTGGTATGAATCCGAATCTGGCCCATTTAGTGTTCCTGTTGGGTTTTGTTATCAGTTTTTTTAGAGTACTTTTGATAGCAGTGACAACATTCATGCACAACAGAGGATTCTAGAGCAAGTTAAAACAAAAGGATTGATAAATTGAACTACAAAATCCCTGCAAAAAGAAGCCTTATTGACATGTGGGAGGGCAAGAAGTTATATAGATTAAATATGACACAGGAACTCTGGTTTGAGAAATGAGGATAAGAAAGCCAGCTAACTCCTTGGAAATACTCTGGAGTAGACTCTGCTTTACTATGGAGGGTGTGTAAAGATGGTAGCAGTCACTGCACCGCAGGCACGTATAGTCATGAGAGTGAAAGCACAGAAAATTAACTCTTTGGAAAATGCTATACTGAAAGCAAGGCAGATTTATGTGTTTTAATCATTCCTCCCCATTTCTAATCTCTAAAGGTCAAAGCATGAAAAGCCTGTGCTACATTTTTGCAGCCTTCATACAAAGAATTGTGACTTGGGATTGTAGAGAGCCATAAGAAATAAAGGGAGACAAAATAGGTCTCTCAGACTGAATTTTAATTTGCCTATCAGCAAGTAGGGGAAGGCAAATTCTTAATGAAATACCAAGCCACCTGCAAAAGGTAAGAGGTTGGATGGGCGTGTTCCAGTCCACTTGCTGAACAAGACATCACAAGAAATGTAATGTGATCAGTCAAGTAACGTTTTCCTATCACACTGTCTCTACAAACAGAATATTACAAAGCTGTCAAAACCAGGCTGGTTTTGGCTGAAAACAATTATTCCTCTACTCTTAACAAAAATATATAACATTGCTGAACTGCTCAGGCAGACTTCCCAGATTTAACTGCTATTTAAGCCTGCAGTTAAATTGTTAATTTATAATCAAAACACCATACATTACTCTCACCCAACACTTTTATTGTGGCATTAAATCCTGCCCACCCTCTGCTGGAAGTTGAGATTTTGAGGAAGATAAAAATCTATCAAATAAGAAAAATCCAGAAATCCACTTTCAATAAAACATTTTTTCTCTGTATAGTCATGTCACAAAATGTTACTAACAGAAAAACCATGGCAGTAAAGCAGAATGCTTCTTATAGTGTCCCTAAATTGTGTCAGTGAGCACTAAACATTTAATCTATGGGATAATCTCCTTCTAGTGAGAAATATGAATCATAATACAGAAAAAAAGGTGGCATTATGCTCCTTAAGGGACTAATGGATATTTGCTTCGTTATGTATCTTACTAAAATGCACAACAGCTTTTTCCAGTCACTGAGAGGAAATTCCCCTGGGAACTATGACATTTATGGAGAAATAATTGGCTCTCACACTGTTACACTCCCTTTTAGCAATTGCAGGCTACTTATGTCTCTACCATGCTTCTTCTTACTGGGAAAGTTTCTAGTATTAAATCTATAGCAGCATAAAAGAGATAAGAAAGTAGAGCTATTTCATGGGGTTCCAAAATAGCTCATTTCAGTAATGAAAAAACATTTCAGTCTAGAAAAAGTTTATTACAAAGGATTTTGCAAATACTGTATCTCTGTCACAAAACCTCCTCTTCTGTGAACCACACCTTATGAAAATACGGCCTCTATTTTCTTTAACTTTGTGCTTCCCCTTCAGAAGGACTCTTTTATAACAGTCCTCCAGAGAAATGTATGTTCAATGGCTTTGCATTCAAAGATGGATGTCCTTCTGGTCTTGCCTTCTTTTTTAATGGAAAGTTTCCAGTCTGAGAATGAANAGTATTTTTAAGTAAATTGCTGGGTTTTGTACCACAACATGAATCAAATCTAGTCACACTTTAGCAACAAACCAGCAGAGCAGATTAAAACCTTTTAGAACCAGAATTTTCAGCAGAAAGGTAAAAAAAAATATATTGTTTAAATTTTATTCCCTTTTTGCCATTACACCAGCAATAATTATGTCACTTCTGTTCTCACAGAGGAGATGCCCAAACGCTTTCTCTGAAATCAGCTTACTGTGTTTTCAGAAGCTAATCCTCTGCAAATACAGCTAGAGCGTGGAGCAACTGGAAAAATAATGGCCACAAAGTCCAGACACAATATTTTCACCTGCGAGCATCCTTCCAGAGGAGCAGAACCACCCCCCGACCCCGCTGCGGAGCGCCCGGCGTACCTGGCCTTGGTCCCCTCGCTGAGGCTGTGGAAGGCGCAGCTGCACTGCGAGGGGCAGGAGCCGCCCGCCCGGGGCAGCCCCGCCAGCGCCGAGCAGCACAGCAGAGTCACCGCGAGCCACATGGCGACCTGGGCATGGAGCACACCTGGCTCTAGGCAGCGTGGAGGGCTTCGCCTATTGTTTTATCCATCGGCCGGTCACATCTTGTTAACTCCCTTTTGTTTTCAGCCACACTGTGATCTTCCAGCCCTCGCTGAGTCCATCAGATAAAAAAGGATAGGCAGGGATTAAGGATGGGGACTTGAGTTATTTTCATGAAGGTGCTTATTGCTTCCTGGAACCGTACTAACGGCATTTCTTCCTTCAGCAGCCCCTTCAGAACACCCTCCTCTGGCAGTCTGGGGCTCTCATGCAAGAAAAAAGCAAATGTATTTTTGGGAGACCTACATCACAGGCAAGATAACTGTTATCCGACCAGGAATTGGCAATAATTTACTTCTCCGCAGAGGTATTGGGAAGATTTAAAACAGTTATTTGTGCTAATGGAATGTAAGCCTTCTATCTAAGAACACTTATATATATATATATATATATAGTGATGCTATTAAAAGGCTTTATTTTTCTTTTAAAGACTCCTAGTTTGATAAAGCAATTATTGAACTGTTGGCAACAAGCCTGTTACTGATAAACAGTTAATAACCCAGTAAATATGTACATATTTCAGTTTCTACACCTGAAGGACTGACCACTGTGCTCTGACTCACTGACACAGCTAAGCTCAAATAAGGGACCCTTTTGGGGAGTGCCACCTGATGCAGGGCTGAGTGGCAGGAATTCAGGAATGCTAAGAAAAGCTCAACTCTCTCTTAAGGTCAGCTGGAGACTCATCTCACTTTCCCAGCATTCCTCCCTGTTGTAGACCTGTTGGTACTGCTTTTCCTTTTGGAATACATAATGAGAAGCTACCACTCAGAAGTGCAGCAATAACACACCTATCTATGTACAAACTACCTGAAGGTTAGTGACTGTGCTTACATCAGTGTTGTTCCTAACAAAGATTGCTCGCCAGGATTTCTGGAGTGGAGCCCTTCTCATGCAAAGTTCAGCCTGTGTTCTTCACAATGAAATTATGCTGGTCATTTTTCAATAATTCTTGGTAATGAACTTCTGAAGTTTCAAGGTAATCCAGATGTGGTTTGGGGCTAACTATAAAACAGACATTTTATGGTGCCATAGTTTCACATAAGCTTGTTTCACATGAGCTTGTTTCACATGAGCTTGTTTCACAAGTTACTCCAATAATTAATTAAGGCTTGCAGAAATAATTTATTGAGAGGATGGCCCAAAGGATTACTTTTCCCCCTGCTATTTTCACATTCTACATTTACTGTTGTTCAAAGAGAAATTCAAGTATCTTATTATTTATTTCTGAAGAGGTGAGAACATAATGCAGTGCTGCTCATTAACTATCCAGGACTCTCATTGACTTCCATTAGGTCTCATTTCTAGATTTAATGATTTCTCAGTTCCCTTAATGATCTCCAAGCTAAGACCAAGCTTAATTGGTTTTTTTTAGTGCACTCATTGGTCAGCTTGCCTTGCTGCCCAGACTCTGCCTCAGCTCAATACTTACAACATTGACTGAAACATCCGAAGTTAAATTCTACTTGAAAAGGCAATGCAACATAATTAACCTCTTGCATCTGTTTTCTTTTCAGTGCATCTGATAAAGTAGTTTCCCTCCATTGGAGCTCTTGGATAGTGAACTTGTAGAAAGCAGAACTGTATTGTAAGGTTTGCTTTCATGAACCTCAATTTTGCCTCACTAATGAAACATTTAAGTTACCACTAAATGTCAGGAGCAGTAGAAGTAAACTTAATTTGTAAAAATCAACAGCAATCAATAAAGCATACCTTAGCAGCAGCTAATGCTCTGCACTTTGTCAAGAAAGCTGCTATTTACTTAGCATGACAGTCACTTCTGAACAAGAAAGAGAAAGACCTGGAGGTAGGCTGAGAGATTAATAAAGCCAGATAAATAAATGAGGTAACATTAACAGATTTCACATCTTGGAGTGTATTCACAAGTGTGTCTCTGGAAGGAGGAAAAGGAAGGGAAAAGGACCAGTCAACTATTAACCCAGCTATGTTTTATCAGCACTTACATGTTGGAGTTTTCCCTCCCTGTTGACTGCATTATTTTATAATCCTTCATCGACACATCGACACCAAATGATGCAAATGATGGGTTAACCATCAAGGCACAGACACCACGTTAGGCTTGATCTGAATGGTCAAGAGAGTGAATCTGCCCTCACCCTGTAGAAACTCAACAAGAGGTTCATCAGGAGAGGTGGAAACCAGCTCAGGTAGGCTTTGGACATAAGGAACTGGAGGAGAAGGAAGTGGAGGAGGAAGGCCTTGGTGCACAGGGAGCAGATATATTCCCCTGGTTCACAGGCTACATAGATCATAGCATCACACAATGGTTTGATTTGGTTTGGAAAGGACCTTAAAGATCACCTAGTTCCAAACTTGCTGTAGTGGGCAGGGGCAACTTCCACTACAACCAGTTGCTCAAAACCCCATCCAACCTGGCCTTGAACACTTCCAGGGATGGGGCATCCACACCTTCTGCAGCCATTCTGTTCCAGCGCTTCACTGCTTCATAAACAGTAAATAATTTCTTCCTAATATATAATCTAAACCTGTCCTCTGCCAATTTAAAATGATCCCCTCTTGTCACTACATGCCCTTGTGCAAAAGGTCTCCCCAGCTTTCTTCTAGGCTCGTTTTAGGTACTGGAAGGCTGCTGCAAGGCCTCCCCAGAACCTTCTGTTCTCCAGGCTGAACAACACCAATTTTCTCAGCTTGGCTTCATAGGAGACAATGTCCAGCCTCTGATCATCTTCATGACCCTCCTGTGGATTTGTTCCAGCAGGTCCAGGTCCTTTTGTTGGGAGTCCCTGAACTGGATGCAGTAGTCGAGGTGAAGTCTCAGAATGGTGCAAGCAGAAGAGAACAGAGAGAATCAATTAAAGACAATCAAAAGAGATCCTTAAAACTGTAAGAGTAGATGCCAGTACCTGCACGTCAAGGACTGCATGAGGCAGCATTGATGAGTGGGCTGCAAGAAGATGCTGCTTCTGCTTACATTCATGCTCCCTCCCTAATTCAGGGAGATAGAAGAAATAAAACTGGCAGCAAAATCTGATTGCTGTGTTCAACAGACTATGAATTCGCTTCTACAAAAAATTCTGGTTTATCCTGAAGCACTGTTTGCAGTACAACAGCTTTCTAGATTTTAATGGTATTTTTAAGGCTTAAGTGTATTATCTCCTCCCAACTACTGAACAGTTATTCACTCATTATGCTATCTAATGTAAAATGAACACTCATTAGATAATTTCCTTGTAAGTGCAGGTTATATTTATTTGAGACTTTAAAATCAATACCACATTTTGCAGTGCAGAGTAAAAACATTTTTTTTTTCATGACAGACAATTCCATTCCATAATGAAACTAGTGGGAGTTAGGCTTTTTACTTACAGTTCTGCACTCCCAATCATAAAAATTGTGCTCCTTGCTGTTTACTTAGGAAGGGAAGTAAACAGTTTCTTCTCTGCATCAAACTAAAAATATCAGTTGTAGGAAAAAACATACAAAGAAGCAGTCAGAAAGTGTCATTCATCTGAAGTGTAAGAATTTGTTTTGCATTCTCTGAGAAGAACCAGATCTCCCGTTTATATTTTTGGTGTAGATAAATGCAAAGCAAATGGGGTCAAAGTCTACTGTCAGCAAAGTTCAGCTGTGTTCAGCCATGGCAATCTTTCTTATCTTTCTTAGGTGGGGTTATAATTCAGAGAAAAAAATTTGCTTTGTATTTAATAAGATTAAGTTAATTATTTGACATCATAGTTTCAGTTTTTTCCCAGAAAAGCCAGAAATGTTTTATCAGAAGATTCTCCTCACAAACTCTACAGCTAAACCTGAGTGACAAACACAGCATGCTCCACTCATTTTTAATATGGCAATTAGAATTTATTTTTATTTGTTTTCTCCATATACTTAGAAAAATATAGCATAAAGCAAATCAAACAGCATATATTAGCATAAATGAAAGCCGTAAAATACCTTATTATCATGATTTTGTATGAAAGATTTTATTAGCAGGCAACACAGGCCAGACACTAAATCAATTTCATTAGGTAAATGCACCTCCAAGAAGCTTCTGGCAGGGCACATGTAAAGTGGAAAATCCTTCCACTGATGCAAGCCGAGCGCACATGAATGCATGACGTCATTCTAAATTGGATCTTGCACTTAATGCTGATGAAGGCGGCTCCTCCAGACCTATAGGAGCAAAGTCATTAACAGAGCTCTGGACATGCTGAAGAAATAAAACAAATCCACACAGCTTTTGGCATGGCACATTACAAGTCTATCAGTGGTAGTTGTTTTGTGCGTATTTACCGTGGTTGTTACAGCCAGTGCAGAAGAGCAGATGTGAGGGCAGAGCTCTGGCCCATGGGGGAGATGAACTCACACACCTCCCTCACGAATGCCGCACTGTACCCATTTCTGTCCATGCAGCGGAAGCCACCACGAGGCCCCACTGTGGTCAGCAGTGCCCAGCAGGGCAAAGCCTGGCAGAGGATGGAGGGGTGTCACCCAACCCACCCAGTGTCTCCCTGTCTGCTCCCTCTGCACTCAGGCACTGAGGGAGACCTTGCTCTGGCTTAGGCAGATGTGAAGGGCTGGGCAGAGCCTCCAGGTCCAATGGAGAATGAGCCCCTCAGCAACCAGTGAGATAAGCTGGACACAAACTCTTGCCTCACCTGGCAAGAGGAGAGGAGTGGGCCAGCTCTTCTACTCTTCTTCTACAAAGGCCCCACGGCAACAGGCAAATTCCACCAGGATTGGACATTCAGGGCCCCAGAGCAAAATTCTCTGGGCCAAACCCTTTGTGAACTCCTCTACAGAGGGAAGGCAGCAGAGGAACTGATTATCAGGGAGTTACCAAAACATACACCTAGAACAGCCTAAATGTCTCTCCAGCACCATCGTTCTCACTGAAAAAAGTACTGTTCTCTGAGATGCCTCAGCCACATACATATCCACAATAGTCCAATTTAATGACTGCACATACCATGGTCATATCTGATGTATTTTAAATGAGTGAAGCTTTCTTAGGTTTATATTCCTGGTCCCATATCTCTATTGTACCTTTATTGCCTAAAATCCAGTGCAGTTCCCTCAGTTCAACAAAATCAACTAACTTTGGGCTTAGCATCCTCAGCTGCATGACAGAGGAGGTCATGCAGTAATATTGCTGACTGCAACCACCTTTTCTGATTTGGACCTTAATAGTATTAGTCTAAGCCCAGCAGAGTCACCTGTGCTTAGGAAACAGTGGCTGTTTTATCTTGCTTCTTCAGGCATGCAAGAACTTCCAGCATTGTTTATCTGGCTCCTGAATGCAGATGGAGCACAGTGTTTTACACAGCAACCCTCTGCCCTCTTGCCAGTCTGACAATCACCGGCTTCCCTACTCTGATTTACCTGAATACAGCCCCAAGATTTTGCAGGCTGAGTACATACCTTTGTGGCAGTTCTAGTAAAGATCTTGGAAGCTGCAAGTCTTACAGGGGCCAAGAAAATATTTGGGAAAACAAAACAAAACAACCAAAAAAAGTACAAAGAATGAGAAAAGGAAAGCTTTTACCTTGTGTATTTTTATTTTTTTATGTTATTCTTCTCTGCCCATTCCATCCAGTAACAGTAAACAAAAGCCTAGCTTAGACTAGATAATTAACACATTTGGGTTTTATATGAGAAAAAATTTAGATGTGATTAATCCCTCTAAAAGTAAACACAGATCTTACACTGAAGTTGAGGAAAGCTCTGCAGAATTCAGGCTAAAGTAATGTTTGTGAGGGAAATATCAGCAGGAAGTTTGGGGAAATCCCGACACACAGACACTGTAGAAGACTGCTGAGACAAACAAGATATATAATGCTACAATGATAAGAAAAAAGATGTGCTTATGTCATATGTGGCCTAGAAGTTCATCTACATACATGATCAGCAGCGTAGACTCATGAGAAATGGTTTAGGGAGAATCACGTTGCTTCCTTACAAGAGCAATAATAAACAGGAGAACTGGTGTGCAAATCCTCTCTTAATACAACTAAAGCCCCTCTTGAAAGCAGAGGGTTTTTTGATAACTGGGTACTGGTCTTTGAACTGTAATCCCTGGAGGAGTTATTCTTCTGCAGTGGGGAGGTCTCAGCACCAAGGGAAATGCACTACCAGTGTTAGGTACATCCTGCACTCTGTAGGACTGCCTTCTCCTTCAAAGTCCTGAAATATGTCACCATTCAGCAGAGAGATAGCATATCTCATTATACTGTGAATATATATATGACTCTAAAACTAGTAGGCTAACTGAAAGAAAAACACATTTATAGGTGTCTAGAGTGCATTTTGAGGGATGGGTAACAGACCAGGGCAACAATTATACATATTTGATAACGATCATGATTGGTACATCCAGCAAAGACTAAGAAGTCTGGGATGCAATAAATGTTTAGTAACTTTATTAATTTTCTAGCCTGGGTGGATATACATATATTTATGAATTACATATTCAATTTATGGTGAATTAAGCTACCTGTCTCTGGAGAGGTAACTCAAACAGTAGAGGCAATGCTTCCCAGCTCTGCAGGAAGTTCTGACTCTCTAAAGACTGAGGTGCAGCAGCAGGCAGGAAAGCCAGTCTCAGTGCTGCCTGGTTCCAGGCATTGCATCCTCATGGAGCCAATCACAGGGATAAAGTGTGATATTTGTGGAGCAGGTGATGGATCTGTGTCCTTTTTTGAAGAGACTTTCACATAGCACTGCTCTGGCTCTGACTCTGAAGTTGCCCCTCCTGGCTTTCTTACTTCCCACCGAGTTTACAGCTCCTTCATTTTTGCTCAGCATGGCCAAGGATCTTTCCCCAGATACTATCCCTGACCTTGATGCTTTCTCTGTACTTGCAAGTGAGCCCTTTCCTCCACCTTCCTCTGCACAGACAGCACCTCCACCCCTGGACCCCATCCTGCCCTGGGTCCCTCACACCATCTCCACCACACCTGGGGCTGCCACGCTCGCTCCCCTAAGCACAGCCACTGGCTCCTGCCCTGCCCAGGCCTTCACCACTACATTTTCCTCCAGCAGCTCTGAGACAACTGCAGGGAAAATCAGATTGGGCAGAGTGCTACACTGTGTTATACAGACTGTTAAGGAGAAGGGTTATTATGTGGCTGCAGGCATTTCCAAAGGGCTGATGCCTGTCCACACACTGCTGTGATGACTTTTTCCCTGCATCATCCCTCCTATGGCCAACACCAGGTGCCTATTTACAATCTGGGTCATATTCCCTATCACCCCTACCAAACTGAAACGCATTTACACAACTGCAACTAGAAGGTCTCCAGACAATACGCTTTCTGTTTCCTTTCTTTGGCAAGAAGCCTTTCCCATGAGGACCAAGATTACCACTCATTTCAATGATACCAAACTGCAGTTCTGGGTGACTGCATTCCCAGCCTGCTTCTGCTGAAATGCTGCCATTTTTCATTTAAAGGCGTATTTCAACATAAAAAGTCAAATTTGGCTAAACCTGAATCAGAAGAAAGGATTAGGAAGGCAGAGGAATAATAACACATCAATTTAGCAAAGTTCTTGCTGTGAATATAAAATACTGTGTCAGTAATCTGCATTGATTGCTTGAAGAAAATTCAGAGTGCATGAGCACTCTGTTATCTTTGCACTGCACCTTTTTTTGTTGTGCTTGTACCAATGCATATTTTATAAAGATTAATATGCTCCCACCAAATCTATACAGTTCTATGAAATCCATAGGAACATCTGGCAAGAACCTATCATATATTTTTTCTGTGTATTCCTTGCAAACAGATTAGTAACCAGTGAAATATTCTTAAGTGAGAGGGTAAAAGGAAATGGATCTATTATTGATGCAGAAAGGAGATCAGTGGAATTCAAATTATGTAGTTCTAGGATAACATCAGGTTGAGCAAAAGACCTTTCCTCCTCAATTTGGAAAGAGCAAGTAGCTATTGAAAGAGTGCATAAAATAGAAAGGCATCACTAAAAACTTCATCACTAAGGAGTTAATGAGTGTCTTTGGCAAACTTGTTATCATTTGCATGTTTTCCCTGACTTCACAGGAATACACGATGTGAGGTTATGTCTTACATTAAAAGGACAGAAAGGAAATGAATGCAGCTTTGTTTTACCAACTGGAAAAAGAACTATCATTAGAAGATTCTATCAAAGTCAGTAATTTATTCCTTATTTGCACCTCTTTGCTTGAAGAAAACCATTTACAACCTGAACTTATAACAGAAGTTAGCAGCCATATTGGACCGTATATCATTCCATACAGTCTCAATGTACCCTTAGAAAGTCAGCTTAACACAGCATCAGCAAAGGAGTTAAGAGACTGATGCAGGAAGTTTCTGTCAAAATGAATGTCACTTGAGTCAGATGCTGAACTGCCACTGGAAAGTTTGCTTATGACTGACCTGTGCAATTAGACTCTGCACTGATAAATTTAATGAGGTTTAGACATGGAAATTGTTAAGATACTTTAAGAAAAGCAGTCAACAAGTTAATAATAATAATTCTAGTAAAGGTTTGTTAAATCCAAGGGAACTGTGGTAGTAGCCTACTTTCATGGAAGAAATAGTATTGGAATGAGCAAAGTTTGCCCCACAAAAACTACCAGCAGTGTAACACATCTGGGAGATTTGCTTGGGAGCAAAGGTGAAGTACAGCAGCAGGCAACCAAAAGTACCTGGCAGGCCTCAGGAGGGCAGTTCAAATATCTGTGTCCTTTATCCCTAGTCTAGAAGAGCTGTGCAGCTTTATGTTGACAAGCATTACAATGAGCCATCCATTTTCAGAACTATCAGGCTAGGAAGATTTACAGCACATTTACAAGATCTAGCACTAATTTTTTTGCAAGAACATACAATGGATCACTATTAAAACACAGGTTTATATCATTCATTTGCCATGCTAAGAGGCAGGACTGTCACCTTCTTTGTCATCAAGACATGTAGGTGAGTGAAAGGCAAACATAACAATGGATTTATGTGGTGCAATATAATTTTACTCCGCTTAAACCAAATATCATACCCTCCTGAATTCTACTTCAAAATCTAGAGGCATATCCATCAAGGCAATTACCTACATCAAAAAGAGCTGTAAATTG
This sequence comes from Ploceus nigricollis, assembly GCA_013399945.1. Lineage (NCBI taxonomy): Eukaryota > Metazoa > Chordata > Aves > Passeriformes > Ploceidae > Ploceus > Ploceus nigricollis. The sequence goes on from VXBC01010169.1 coordinate 1,302,345, forward strand.
AATACCAGAGATCAAAAAAACTCAGCAACATGGTTTCACAACAGCCTTGAAGCTCTAATCAGTTCTCCTGGGCATCACAGCCTTTAAGCAAAGGTTTCAGGAAAAGTGCAAAAATCCACCATCTTCAACCAACACCCCTGACTGTAAATGCACCTCTGAAATGTAAACTTCACCATGTAGTCAGGAGAACTGAACAAGCTCTGGTGGCATCTGGAGTAAATTCACTCTGCCTGACACCTCAATCAAGAGGGAGCCAGGTCAGCACAGCATGGGGCCTGAGCTGGGGGAAGCTCATATCCCTTTCTGCTCCCGTTTTGAATAGGGTTATCAGGATGAAGAAAGTTACGTATCAAAGAAGCAGCTATCATGCTAGTGGCACCTTGTTAAGGCAATGAGCTGGAGGTTGGACAAGCTGCAGGCTGCACATACTCCAGAGCTACTGTACACCCAGACTCCAGTCCCCAAACATCTCCAAAAGGACAGTAAGGTGATTCCTGTGAGAGCTCACCACTGAGCAACTCACTCACGTCCTTGTATGTTTAGGGCCTCAAATCAGTAATTTGTGTTTGTCTTTAATCAAGCTGTGCCGGTGTGCATATTAATTTAAGCCTCAGTTACAAAAAGGAAATATGTTAATATAGAGAACAGTCATTGCCAGAAAAATGCACTGGCCAGTTTCTAAAAAATGGGTGAGGGGAAGATCCACAAGCTGCAGAAATTATTGGTTCATACTTTTCCTCTAATTATCAACTCAGTGAGTGCCCCTTTGTTTTTCAGGTCACTCCCCAATTACATGTTTCCTTTGTTCCACAACATTTAATTCTTTTCCAGTGTTGCAAAATTAACTGGACAGGTTTCTTAATCTTGTGTCTACAAAGAACTTGTTGTAATTGCCATGAATGCTTTCATTTTGCTGGTGTCTGAAATACGATTTGCAGGGGAAGGGGGAGTGCGGGTTGATGCTAGTCCCATCATTAATAACATTCCTGCAGGGATTGTAGTGGTGGGAGTAAAAACCCCAAAGCTTTTATATAATAACAGCATGTGTTTGCACGTGAGCTGCTCCTTTAAGAAGCCTTGGGCTACTGGAAGTAGAGAGATCCAGAGAAAAGGCAGCCCCACAGCTATAACAGAGGGCAGAGGTTAAATCTTTTGGCATATTTACCATAAGAATGGTCACTGCACACCCTCTCCCTGAAGGCTTCACTGAAATAGAAGTGTTTGCCATTGGCACTGCCCTGCTGGTAGAAGGTAAGTTTGGTGTGGGACCTCAGCAGCAATAAGATTTTTTTCCTCCTATTATTTCTGGTAAGAGGGGGGAAGGAAAATTGAAGTGAACAGCAGCATTTGTGGTATGCTGACCCTGGCTACTGTGGCTACATCACCAGTATTTCTGGTGAGTAAATCAGGGTGAGCTGCAAGCTTTTTGCTGTGAAGGTCTGCACTCCATGCATAGCTGTGGCAGTGAAGTACTTGCTACTCAGCTCTCAGGAACTTGGAATGTAATATTTTGTTGTTGACTTTTAAAGGCAATTTTATCTTCCTCTGGGGAAAGAAGTTGAAATGACTGATAATCTCTCAATAAAAATGGACTGTTTGTTTAGTGGGTTGTGATGGCTGTCTTACAATCAGACGTGGTAGCTCCAAAAAAACCTGTAAACTGTTAGCATACATCCAGACTGCATTGGTAGCACTGCAATTAATGGCTGCTGGGTAAAAGTAACAAACCATGTCGATTTAATTTAGTCAATGTGATCTTTTCTTAAGGCATATTCCACTTACTGAGAGACTGTAACAAAACTGTGAATTTATATCTACCTGGCAGCTAGCAAAGGCTCATAGCTAGGATAATGTTGGTGTCAGTCCCAGGGCCTGGGATCCCATTCCTGCATAGTGCTGATCAGAGAGGGATGTGGGAATTGTGGGGAGCAACAGCAGAGGAGAAGAAGCTGTGAGCACCCTCAGAGTGGGATAAATGCTCATTAGCTCACCCCATGAACGTGGAGCATGGCTGCTCACCTGGGCTTTGCACCTGAGCTTGTATCTGGCTGCAGAGAAAAGCTGGAAATGCTGTCAGACACTCTTCCTTGGAAGAGAGGGGAAAAAGCTTCCACTTCTTGCCCAGGGGCAGGCTGCTGCCCAAACAGGGCTAAGCCTGTCCCATTTGCACAGCCTGGCAGGACCTGCACTCTGATCCTGAGGGGTGGGAAGCAGCAGGAGGACAGGGACAGCATTGGGGGCTGGCAGAGCCCAAGAGCCGGGTCCTGCTGGGGACCTGCTTGTGGCACCATGGCTCTGCCAGCCCTGACCTGTGCCGGGGGCTGCAGCCTGCCAGGGTCCTGCAGCTCTGGAAGTTCAGCAAAGAGCCCTGTGGTAACCTTCAGTTAAAACTAGGTGTAGTCTAATATATTTATGGTTTACTAAACATAAGTATTTTCCATAGGGTTTTAGGCAGAATGTGCCCAGTAGATTGGCAGTAAAACTTTATTATTGTCATCTGGGTTAGAAGACCAAGCTAAACAATCAAGGATTAATTGACTTTCTGAAACACTCTGAGACAAAGGCAATGAAGACCTCTCCTTTTCTTATGGCAGCTTCTAAGTGCAGCTTGCAAAAAAAGGTTGTGGTGAAGACTTGCATTCACTTTATTAAGTGAACGTATTTGCTGATCTAAAAATGAAAATTCAATGCTTTTTAAAAAAAATTAGTAAATTCTCTATTTGTACACTCATGCTGACCTTCAAGAAGGCAGAATCTGGTAAAGCCCGAGGCTTCCAAAAAGAGGGAAAAGATAGGAAAAAATCTGATATAGTAATAACTCTTCAGCTCTACTCTAAATATGCTCAGAACACATCTCTCCTAAAGGCTTCTCTGCTTTTGAGAGAGTTGACAGCAGTTTTACCCTGTGGGTGGGAGGTAATCTGGTAGGGAGGAAATAAAAACAGCAGATCTCAAATGGCTCCAAATGTTTCTCCTGGAAATATTTTGTTATATGTTGTGCAATGATAGACACACATCAGCTGTTACTATGGTTATGCCATCAGCCATTAATGCAATTAAGGTAGAAGCAGGATTTCTTACTAGAAAAAAATCATCCATCTTATGTAACTGCAGAATTAAGACAATAAGCATAAGTAACTACACTACTTTACAGAATTAGGGGATATGGATTTTTTCTGTGCTACAGCATTTCTTTTTCCAAGAAGAACACAAAGACATAGTGCCTCTCATCTAACTGAGACTTAGAGACTGGATGTTGAGTCAGACCCTCATCAGAGCTAAAATAATTCAGGTTGCCTTGAAAAGGGCATTAAAGGACAAAGCTTGAGTTTAAACCGGTGAAGGATGGGCTTCAGAGTGGCACAGCTCTGTGCTGGGTGAATAGCTCAGGTTGCTTGGATCCCTCTCTGAGGAACAACATAAACTTATTTTTTTAAATCTCTCAGTGACTGCTTTTCATAATTAGATTATTCCTTTCCATGTATAGTCTGTTGACGAGGGACAGTAATAAGATTGAGCTGGTGTAATTCAAGCACTGTGTAGGCTACCCTGAGACAGAAGCCCAAAGGGAGGCAGGTTGACTGAAACATGGCTGAGGGACTTCTGTGCTTAAACAAAAAGGAATGTCACAATGGATATTAAATACAAACCATTTCTCTATCAAAGTCAGGCCTGGACATATGTACACCAGCAGCTTGTGCTGGCTGTCAGCTCCCTTGAAACTGCCTCCTCTGCATCTCACTTGCTCTGAACCCTGAACCATGTGTCCCTGCATGGAGCCTGACAATCCAGTTTCTCTTATTATAACAAAAGGCAGAATTACAAATAAGATCAAACTTCTTCTGCTCCACATGACTGAAGAAGTCTGAAGCACTGGCTTGAGCTGTCACCTGTGACTTCTCTTCTGAAAGACTTTGTAACTTGCGTGCAGACTGACCACTACAGATCTATTCCCTGTGCATAAGATTCCACTGTAATTATTGTTCTCTCATCAATGAGAACAGCACTATCATTGTAGTTATTTTCAATTTCCAGTTGAATCACACCAAACAATTCTGTCTTTCAGCCCTGCTTGGTTTCTGTCTGAATGGCTTGACAATTATTTCTTTCCGGAAAATCAAAGAGCTCCGAACACCCAGCAATCTGCTGGTTCTCAGCATTGCCCTGGCTGACTGCGGGATTTGCATCAATGCCTTCATCGCTGCCTTTTCCAGCTTCCTCAGGTATGGCACAAAGGTTTTCCTCAGCCATGCTCGGAAGAACCACATGAAAATTAACAGCTTAAATTCTAAGAAGTCTACCTAATTAAATGGCTCTCTTTCAACTATAAGTCATAGCCAAACTTCTCATTCCCTCAGTCTGAAACAACAAAACAAAACCCTACATGGTTTTACCAGGGAAGTAGAAAAGCAGATTTTACTGCATAACATCACTGACATATTATATGACTGACTAAAGATATTTAGCCAGACAGCTTTACCAGTGGTTATAGAAGCTACTTGAATATCAAAATATCACTTCACTAAACCTCTAGATTGACCCTAAATTTGTCTGCAAGTCTTTATCTGTTTGTTGTGTTGCACTGACTTGCATACCTTGACAAATTGGCTTCTCACAAAGGAGGCAAACCTTGAAGATCTGGATAATTGGATGAAATGTAGATTTCAAATTTTAAACCCCCAGCTTTTTAATACACAGATGCAGGGTTATATTTTCTTCTCAGTATTAAGAGTACAAATAGCTGTTGTACTGTAAGAGACACCACAGCAAGAAAAATGCTGGCAAACACCTAAAAGCAAGCACAGTAACATTTTTTGCAGTGTTTCTCAGACAGATTCTCAGGATGAGCACAGGCTATCATTTTACCCTGTTAATGCAATTTCCGAACATGTCTTCACCTTTCTCTATCATTTTCATAACACATTCCTTGTTTGTTGACAGATACTGGCCCTATGGCTCTGATGGCTGTCAAATCCATGGATTCCAAGGCTTCCTGACAGCCCTGGCCAGTATTGGCTCCAGCGCTGCCGTCGCCTGGGACCGATACCACCACTACTGTACAAGTAAGGGCTACAATCTACCTCACAACCTTACCCACATGCTGCAAAAAGCTGGCTTAGGTTTCTGAGAATCAAAGCAAGCACATACTAATTATTTGTGTATCTTATATATAAGTTTGTTTTTCTTACACACTAGATACAGCAAATATAAACAGTTTCTCCAAAGGACCTCTTCCCATACAGGGGAAATTATCAACCAGGTTCAGGAGATATTTCCTTGTCCAGATCACATCCAATTTGTGACCCTCTTGCCATGCTTACTTTTAATCCATAAGTAAACTTAAAAACAAAATCCCAAATAAAATCCAATTCTTCATATTGAATAAAAATCTCTTCATCTTGGGCTTTCATCCAAATCCCTGCTGTGTACCAAACAGATCATCATGTCCATGCAGAGTTTACTACTGACAAATAAATTTGGTGTAAGCAGAGAGCTGCCTCTGCAGAGACAGTGGCTGGAACAGAGCCCATACAGAGGCATGACTGGGCAGATAGAGCTCAGCAGCCCCTTTGTGCAACACACAGGCATTTTGGGGTAAAAGAGACTTTTTTTACCCACAGAGCCTTTCAGGCACAGCCTCCACATGATTCCAGCAGCAAATGGCAAAACACACCCAAAGCACACAGGGAATATGGTCAGTGTGATGATCCTGTTGAGGAAAGGTGGCAAAATTTTTTGTTCTTCAATTTTTGCAGGAATCCAGCTCAGGCAAAGAAATCTATTTTTTCATGCCTAGACAAAGGCCCCAGATAATGCAGGCTGTGAGCTAAATCCATACTAACACCCCTTGGACACTGAAATGCATTTGGAGCTAGAAGAGGAGCATCTGTATTTTACAAGAGAGAGCCTGAAAATAAGCATGTCTGGGAAAGACATTTTACTCTCTGCCACATTGACTTTAATGCTTTTGTGTCATGCACTCCTCCAGTCAAGAACATACACTACATTAAGAGGACAGAAGAACCCTAAGGGCACAAGCTTCTTTACTTTGCCTCAAATTGTTACTTACTGATGGCCAAACATGGGTCCTAAAGCAAACATTCTGAACAACAAAACAAAACTAAAAACCCAGAAGGTGCTCATGCCCTGTGGTTATTCCAGTAAAACCAGCCCCTTCTAGTTCAATTCTTCACATGCTGATAGCAAGGAAGATTAAGTCATAATTCATAGATGTGCTACACCAAGCCCGCAGGCTATACTGTGTTCTCAATCCATACATTAAACTCCTGTTGACACTGGTGCGAGTTGCATGCCTGTACAGAAGGTACAAAATACCTTTACCTAAAATACAAAGCTATCAGCCTTTTATCTTTATTCCTCAGGATCTGGTACTCCTTGCAGGCTCAAATGCATCATCCCCAGTTTTTTGCTATGTCCTAACAGTTTCCCAAGAAAACCTTCATTGTGGTATTCCTCAGCTTGGCACTTGATTATTCACTATCCGTATTTCTGGGAAGAAAGAGCCGAGGAGAATGTAAGAGATTACTATGATGATAGGATTACTTGGGACTTTACAACCATTCTGGATGCTAATATCACAAATTTGTTCACCAACATTCTGAAAATTGACCAGGTTTTTAGATTTGGAAGTCAGCACAGCCCTAAGTGACAAAGAACTACCTTTAAAGTATATTGATAACTAGACAAGTCACTCACCAGAAATCAGGTTGATGTTGCTTGGTGTATGGAAGAAAATAGTATTATCACCCCATGTGACAGAGAAGGTCAGGATATTTTACTCTCCCCTCTCTTGTGTTTTTTTACTTCTAGGCAATCACACTGGGCAACTCTCTTTTCATCCCCTAAGTGTGGCTCTGGGGTCTATGAGATGCTACTTTCACAGCAAAGAGGAGAGAACTAGAGAAATAACCTAAAAGTATGCAATAAGAGGAGAGATAGCAGGGGAGTCTGAAGGGTATCAATGTCAGTCTCTAGCAAGATGGGAAAAAATATTTTAAAATTTGATCATTAGGAAGAAAAGGAGAAAACAGAAGTGGTTATATGTTAGTGCCTGACAGTTAAGAAAAGGGCAGATTCTGAGGAAGCTGTCTCTCAGCAGCCAGGTATTCAGGATAGAAGGTGACAGTTTAGATCAAGGCAGACATTGTCAGCTCCTCTCTGGCCATTCACACTCCATTCACATTGCCATTAGAAGTTTGGGAAGAGGGGAAGGATCCTGGTCAGTTCATAAGAACAACATAAAGTTATAGATGTAAAAGGAAAGAAAAAAATATAAATTTTAAACTTGCATTTAATAATTAGGGGGAAACAGAAAATCTGAAGTGATTTATATCAGTACTTCTCTCAATATTATAAAAGAGAAGACAAATCCAGCAGGGATTTCACAGTGGCATTCAATTTCTAAAAGTAGCATTACAGTGACTTTTATCTAATCCTTAAGAACCAAAGTAACCTGGGTTGTTATATCAGTATTCAAAGATTACCAAACTACCATTTGCTAAAATGGCAGCTGTCAGCTCTGTCAAATTAGAAGTCCTAAACTCCTGTCACACTGGCTGTATTCCCTTCATCTAGTTTTGCACCTGTATCAGTCTTCCCTGACAAAATGTTGATGTTTTTACAGATCTCATGTTTTTCACTGAAGCAAGAGGTAATCACCAAGACAGCCTAAGATTATGGTGAACCACAGCAAAATAAAAAGAAAAATGGAGTATAAAAATTCCTTAATTAGGTTATTTTAAAGAGCTTTTTATAATGATATGCACAAAATAATCTATTACACATTACAGCTTTCTTATTCCTACAAAAATTGAATACTTGTGAGCACCAGTGACTGGTGCTTTTTGCACTGCAGATGAAGTAGGTGCAAACACCTATTTTATTTATGACTGATATATATTTTTCCTTGTCAGATTTTCAGATATTTCTGTCTTTGACAAACTTAGCTAATTTTAAATGATGCATGCCATTAAGTTTGGTACAAGCCATATACTGTCCTGGTATATAATATAACTTAATATTATACAGCCATTATAACTTAACCATTTGCAAGAATGAGAAAAAGGGACTATTTTTCCCCTCCATTATAGAAGATCCTGTTGACCTTTTATTTCAGACACTCCTTTTGAACAGCAGACTGAAATCGAGCTGAAAGGTAGCCCAATGTCAGAGATGTATTTTTCAGTCTGTGAAAATCAGCTGAATGTTTGAATAAATCATAAATCTTACAAAAATACATTCATAAATGTTACCAAAAACTAAACCCCTAGATATAGTTGTGATTATATCACTAAAAACTGGCTTTCATGATCAAAAGGATTAAGGTTCCATGCTCTATCTAGCACTTGCTAAAAGTTCATCTTTTGGCATCACAATTTTAGTAATCTTTGAATGATGAGGGAGCAGTCTTTCTGTTCCAAAGCAATTAGAGAAATCGTTTAAAATTCCCTGTATTGCTATTTCAATGTGTTGAAAAGAGTGGCTTCCCTTTTGCTTTTCAAAGAGAGAAAACCAGAGCACAAGAGTGATTGGACTTAATAAGACCAAACTGCCAGCACTGGGTCCTAATTAAGAATTCTGTCTGTAAGCATATGCTGAACCCCATACATGTGCATTTAATTGAATTAGGACCTATACAGCTATTACCTCAAATTTTATCAGGCCATGAAAAGGCATTTAAGGTAAAGCAATGACCTGCTGTGCACAAAAACAACTGGACTGCTCTCAACTTGTGCTCTTGCTTTCAGCCTTCTCAGGGGAGGACATTTTTGCCACATGAGGACAGCACGATTCTTGCACTTTTCTTGTAATGAAAGTGGTTTTTCTGAGTAAAACTAAAATAATCTCAAGCTTGTTTAATTTTACATTCATACATTTTAGCTACTTCTGATGTGTGTGTAAATATTTTCCGAAGGGTCAACCAGCAGCTGATTTCACCAGGTCTAAAAATAAATGCACCTCATCCCCAGTCCTTCACCTCTCAGGGACAGATCAGAATTGGCCTGAATCTTCCTGCCTGCTGTCATGCTGCTGCTGTCTAAGGGCAGACAAAAAGATTGCTTCCCAACCTCAGTGAAAATGACATCATTATTTGTCCCTAATGGGAGATTGGATTAGAAAGTGCTGGGGAAAGTCACTGTTCTCCTTGCTGGTGCTGCTGGCGTCATGGGCTGCTCAGCGTGGGCATGATGACAGACACCGGCCTCAATAACAAAATTATCCAGACCTTTTTACATGCAAGCAGTGAGGCTAGCACAATATCCTGCAGCAGCAAGGAAGCCTGCCTGCCTTCTCCATGAAGAAATACTTCCTGTGTCTTCTCAAGTTTCCAATCTTCATTACATTTCTACGGTATTTGATGGAACTGGATAAGATAGGCACAAGGGAACACTTTGTTATAAAATTAGAAAAAAATTACTAATGCTGGGATTCACATTTCCTGTTACAGGATAAGTGATGATCTTAAGGGCAAAATTACTTGTCCAGTAGTATTTTTAGAACAAGTTCTCTTCTCAGGTCGTATATATATATTCACATATATATTGATGACCAGTAATTTTAGAACAGGGCATATGAGATATCCACACATGCCATGCACTCCTGGCCTGGCAGGAAGGAAGAAGGCAGGGGTTGGGGAGTGTGTGCAAAGTCACATTTCTGACCTGACCCACACTCTGCAATGGGACTCCTTTTCTTCAAACACTGTTTATTGCATCACCCTGTTCATTCTACTCGCTGCCTCATCTCTGTCTCATCAACACATTCCCAAAACACAAGAATATAATGTTGGTAACAGCAGCTGTACCTCCAGTGTAGTACAAAGGTGGGCAGCAATACAGCATTTGTCTAAGCAAAACACACAAAAGAGTACAGTTTGCTGTTTCCTAAAAGCTTCCTTCATATTTTATGGAAGACTGATTCCTCCAGACTCAGGTCAGCTTCAGGATACAAAGCACGAACAACTGCTTTTTTCTGCCTGAGGCCCAAGGGCTTGACAGCTGTTTCCAGTGGTTTTGTTCGGGGCATGGAGACCCCCTTTCCTCTTCCCACAGGGAGCAGGCTGCAGTGGAGCACAGCTGCCTCCATGATGGTGTTTGCATGGCTGTTTGCTGCCTTCTGGTCTGTGATGCCTTTATTGGGGCGGGGACAATACGACTACGAACCCCTCCGAACCTGCTGCACCCTGGACTACAGCAAAGGGGACAGGTGAGGGCCAGGGCCAGCTCCCACAGGAGCAGAGTGGAGGCTGCCATCCCCTAGGATGGCCTTGGTGGCACACAAACACCCCCAGCTGTGCCCAGCACTGTTCCTGGGGCAAATGTCCCTCCCCAGCAGCTGGGACAAGGCAGGCACCACCCCAGGCTGCCTGGACTCGCATGGTGGCACATGGAACAGCTAAAGGCAGCTTCCTCTGTGGGAGGGACTGGTGCTCAACTTTCTGCCACTCCCTCACTCATCCATATGCTGCCTCTTTTCTGGGTTTAGTGCTTGGAACTAATTCAGAATGCTTTTGGCTTTATGCAGGCCAGCACAGATGTCTGAGTAGTGGTGTTTGGGTTTAGAATACAAACACCTGTTGTGATTTTCTACAAGGCTATCCATCCCACACACAATAGCATGGCACAGCTTAACTGGCCTTCAGCAAATGCTGCAGCTGAAGCAGGTTGACAAAAGTGGTTTTAGCAATTTTTAAAATACAATTTGATAAATACTTACAGTAAGTTTACATAGATGTACTAGAGTTGAATTAACACCCTCTCTTTTTCTTCCCTCCTCACCTTTCCCAGAAACTATGTCACATTCCTTTTTGCTCTGTCCACTTTCAATTTCATGATCCCAGGCTTCATCATGCTAACAGCCTATCAGTCCATACACCAAAAGTTCAGGAAAACTGGGCACTTTAAGGTAAGAAAGCTCCCTGAACCCCTGCAATCACCATGACAAAATAGGGCTCCATTCAGTAGAGACGAAGTCCTTGAAAGAAAACAATTTCTTTCACAAGGACTTTGACTCAGCTCCTTCTGCCCCAGTGCTACTTGAGTAGGAGGGTAGTGCAACACAGGATGGGGCCATTCAGAAAGTTCATGGAAACACCATCCTTGGAAATGTCAGCATTTTACCAGATGGCCACATTTGCCCCAACCTAGTGCTGTAAACAGTTTCCCATCAAAGAAGAAGTTGCACCAGTGATCCTGAAGATCTCCCTCCATCAACACTGGCCCAACTCTCCTCAAAAAACAAACACAGAGCATACAGAATATTTGCCAATAGCATATCAATGTTTATCCAGGGAAATTTATCTCAGGAAGGATTGTTATTTCCTGCTTTGCTACAGGCCTTCGTCTTATGGCTGAGGAAGTCAGACAGAATTACAGCTCTGCAAGGAAACATGCAGGCATCCCAAGGGGGGAGAAGGACCTCCCCATACACATTGTGTTAACACTTGGCTGAGGAAATTCAGAAATCTTTATGAACTGGAAACAAAGGAATTGTTCTGGTGTGGCAGGTTTATGGGAATCTAATGTGGTGATTATATGAGTTGTTTGCTGAGGTGCAGGCTGTACAGTCTGGGGCACTATGCATGGCTGGTGGACACAGCCCAACCCCTGCACTCAGTAAAGACAGTCAGATCTCAGGAGAAATGTTATATTGACAGAGACAGTCAGGCAGACTAGTTTGTAGCTGACTGGAATAAATACTTGTGCCGTCTATATATTTCTTGAACAAATACCAGTGTTCATTTTTATGTCTATTATTTTTTTTCCAGTGAGTTTGTATGCACTAGCATGTAATTTCTTTCTTACAATACTCTGTAGCTGTGCAGAGAAGTTACAATTCAGAAAATTTAAGGATGAAATTATGACTTCCTTAGTGATTAATATTTATAAAATACTTGGGAACAGTTGGCCATGAACACCATGGAGAGGCCCTAGCATAAAGGACAAGAGAAATTCTCCTACCACAACACAGCTACTGCATCTGTACCAGCATAGAAGTGGCTTCACAGTTTGTCTGCAGGACCATCTAGGAAGTCAGCAAAATATCATTCCATTTAATCTGCTTTTAAATTTTCACACTGCTCTCTCCCCTCAGCAGCAGTTTCTGGCCATAGCTTCTATATCTAGCACACACAGATTTATCTGATCTACCATAAGGTGTTTTGCCACCTCTGTCACTCCCCACCCACACCCAGGATCAGGGCTTTGATGCTGCTGCACTGTTCTGTCCCATATCCTGTTGGCTGATCCTCTCCTGCTACTGAATAGAAACCACAGTCCCACAGGACCTCTCCCATCCCTTTGTTGTAGGGTGTGATTGTGAAACACAAAGAAACCTATTGCTCTTGTTTTCCAGTTTAATACTGGTTTACCACTGAAGACACTGGTCATTTGCTGGGGTCCCTACTGCCTCCTGTGCTCCTACGCAGCAGTGGAAAATGTGATGTTCATTCCACCAAAATACCGCATGGTAGGTTGGTGCCACCCCAGAACCCAAAGTGACATTCTCCTCACTCCCCTCTCTCTGTCTCTGTGCCACATTGCCAATTTACTCACTACTGGGTTTACTTGTAAAAACGTACGTAAGAAGTAGTCCTTTTCCTCAAAGCATTCTGTTCATCTACAGTTTTTTAGTGAAAACAGCTAAGCACAGTGATATAACTGCCATTGCATTACTGCTTTAATCAAGCAAAAATTTAAGAAGTCAGGGGTATTTTTCTTCAGCAATTATTTAGGAGTGTGTAACCTATACTGTTCTGTGCCATGTTGGAGCTTTTTGTGTCCTTCCCAGAGTGAGGTACCAGCTCAGAATTTTCAGTTTTAAAGAGACTGGTTGTCTCATTCATATTTCTAACACTTCTCTCTCCTCAAGGAAGCTGTAACTGATCACTCCTAAGATTCTGCCGCCTCCTTTTTCCCCTTTCTTCTATGACTCTTGGCTTCAAAGCCACTGCTGGGACTCAGTAATATCACATCAAACCTTTCAACTTTCATTCCCCAAAATGAGCCCAGTTTCAGGTCACCAAATGCATTACTGTATTCAGTATCCCACATTAAATGTGTTAGCAACATCAGTCTGTTTATCCATCCAAAGGTGTCCATGGCACACCTTTCACTCCTCCTAAGTGTTTATATTCACTCTCAACTGAATTGTCCCTGTTTCAGGCAATACCAACCTAAACTCTTTCTCCTGGAAACTATAAGTTCCTGAGTAGGACTTCCCACCAGCCAAATTGCTTTTCTTCTCCCCTGTCTGGAAGTAGCAAGCTAATGCCATTGGAGACAGGCTTTTTTTGGTAAAGGGAAACTAAACATAGGCTGACATCAGCCCATTGGCTTCTTGGTGTGTTTTTCTAGTAATAAATATTGTGTCTCATGACAGATCCCTGCTCTTATTGCCAAGACTGTGCCAACGGTGGATGCCTTTGTATATGCCCTGGGAAATGAGAACTACAGAGGAGGAATATGGCAGTTCCTCACAGGACAGAAGATTGAGAAAGCAGAGGTTGATAACAAAACTAAATAACCCATTATGGTATTAAACAAAATTACTGCAGGTACATCACTGAAAGCAAAATTCAAGAGAAAACTGAGTGCGTTCTCTGATATGTATGTGCAAAGGTGGTTCCACATTGGAAAGGCTGTGCATTGGCTACAAACTATGAAGTATGGAAAGAAAGCCCCCCAGATAACTGTCCAAAACATCATGAGCTGCTTGTCAAACAAGCTGCCTTAAACCTGTGTCGATTGTCATCAGTCTCATTTTATAAGTCACTATGAATAAACTATGTGCTGGAAAGCATTTTTTTTCTCCTGATAAAAGCTAACATAAAAGCTCAGCAAATTAACTGGAGCAGGATATTCATTTACCCAGTGAGGCCTCATCAGATCAATCTGTGCAGGTTGTCCATATGGTAATGTCTGGATTACTAGAAGATTAAACCAGTATCCAGTATTGACCACATGTCTGTATAAATAGCTTGTTCATCTGAACAACTCATTTTCAGTGCACCCAAAACAGGCTTTTCCAAATTTCCATCATGAATCTGACATCCTAGTTCCATAAAAACATTTCAGTGAGCATGTTTCCCCAGTAAGGAATATTGGCTTGGCTCCTATTCAAATGAGTTACTGCATGACATTCAGCTTTGTCACACACTAAACTGCATCGGATTTTGCAGCTGCTGCTTAGTAGGACAATCAAAAGCTTATAGTCCTTCATAAAACACACTCATCTTTTTGTTGAACATTGAGCAAAAAGTAAAGGGAGGTACGAGTAGGATTCTGTTCAAAAATGTCATAAGAATAAAAATTAACTTCACATCTTCATTAAATTCCCCTATGTTCTACATAAGAGAGCAATCCGTGAATCAGTGGTGATTAAAGAGTCTGAGCAATTAAAAAGTCACTTTCATAATCATCATAATTTGTATGTATTTTAAACTCTCAGAAATGTCCATTTTAAACACTTTTATTTGCCCGTGTTGCTCATATTGCTTATGGGATGAAAAACGGTCAGTTGATATTGCCTGTTATTGCAAGATGTGTCTCAGAATTGCCCATTTGTAAAGAAAATATGTGCACGACACAGATTAGGAGAGATTTTGTGCACAAAAAAAGCAAACCTAGTTGATACTTACAGGGATCATATTTCATTTCCAAGCACTGACAGTGAAAAGGTTTTTGAACCTAACCAAAGAAAAAGCTGATCCATCCTTTTGATGCCTTCCAACATACTAAAAGGGAAACCAGTTGTTTATGAGATACAAAAGGGTAAATGGTACAATCCTGCAAGCTAAACAATCAGTGGGTACATGGAACATTCCTCTCATGTCTAGAGATAGGGAATAAATGTCATTTTGTCAGCAGTTAACCAGCAGGATCCCATTCAGAGATATGCTTTGGGACTTCATGAGGGTCAGTCTGGTCACAAACTACCTGACAGAGCACTGAATAATGCCATGACAAAATTATGCAGAATAATAACATCTAATGCTGACAACTAAGACTTACATCTTAGGTACACATAATATAAAGCAAGCAGATGACAAAATGTTTGCACTGATAAGTGCAAAATAATGTGTCTGGGCACAAAATTATCTCTAAGTATGTATCTACAGTGACAGGTTTTGAATGTGCAATTATCACTTTCTCAGGAAAGAGGCCTGGGTAGGTCTTGCAATCACCAGCTCCATTGTCAGCGGGGTCACAAAGACAAATCCCAGCAGAATGCTAAAAAAAGCACTAAAAAAGGAGTAGGTAACAAAACAGGACACAGTCACACCATTTGAAAACCATTTATTCAGACTTAGTGAACAGGGTGCATAGTTTGAGTCATTCCAACTCAGACAGGATAAACTAGGAAAGGGCCACAGAGATGATCAAACACAGGGAGAAGTTTGAACACAGTAGGGAGGAAATGAAGGAGAGTGTTGGCTCAGAAGAGGTGTCTGGTGAGAAGAACAGAGACAGCCTTATTGGACCAGGGATACAGGGTATGAGAGCTGGAATGATTGTTTGCTGCTCCCAGTAGCAGAAGAATGATGGGGCATACAGTAAAATTCATTTGAGACATGCATTTTCTGAAGTTCATGGTTTGAGGAGTGTTCTTCATGTCTGCCTACTGAAACACATTATGGCTTACATAAAAAGACCGTAATAATCTAATAAATAACAGCTAAAGACATTTGGTTGGGGACTGAGTCCCTTTGGCTTAAAGGAAACATACATCAGGAACTCATCTCAGACTTTGGCTCTTAGTCCATTTGTAGATTGACTTTTGACTTGCTCATACTACAAACCTTCTAGTGTGGGAGAAGAAGGCAGCAGAGCTGTTTCTTCATTCTGTTAGACAGCTACAAATCTAAATGTGCCTCTGCTTAGGCTTCTGCATTCTTTTTCATATTGATTACTGAGAGGTAGTGATGGGTAAAGCTGAATATCATGACTTAGAGAGCATAACATTGGTAAATGGTATTCAAGCCTTGAGACAAAGGGGGCCTCTGTCCTGAGCAGCAACCAAAGCTGTCCTCGAGAGCCCCACTGAAGAAATGCAAGGTAAAAAAGTCACTGAAACCTTTCAGACAGTGCAAAACTTACAGATGGACTGTGAAGAACACAGGGCGTGTTCATATGGCCCAGTGTAGTGCTATGAGCCTGGGACTAAGCAGAGGCAGCAGAGTGCATTACAGTGAGATGGGAACAGCCTGTCCCACCCAAGAGAGAGAGACCTCACTTCAGATGGTTTCCTGTGCACTGTGTTTCTCCTATTGGGTCAGAAATTCCACCTGGTTTCACTCTGCACCTCTAAACCTAAAGATGTACACAAAACTCGAGTAATTTCTCTTGTCATTTATCTCCCCCCTAAATATCTTCAACAAATGCTTCTCAGCCAATCAGGCCCATTGCTGTTCCAGCCTGAGGGTTCCTTCATACAAGTTACAAAAGCTCCTGACTGAGTGAAAAGAGGTAAACAAAGCATTGAACAAACTGTTCAAACTCTAGTTTATAGCCTTGGCTGCTGACTTCCTGCCAGTGAGGGGAGGAACTGAGGTTGCTCATGGCTCATTTATTGGATTATGGATAGTTTCTCTCCACAAAAAAAAAAAAAAAANATAAACATGAAAATTTCCAGGGACTGGTCACCACTCTTCTGGCTATGACTAGTTCTCACCACTGGTTTATCCACATTAAGAAGTGGATAAACTAACAATGGCCTAAACAAGTGTACTGTGGTTCAGGAAAATGTCTGAAAACAAACTGCAGTGCATCAAGAAGCCCAACACATATTTCCAGTTAATTATGCAGTTTACCCTTAGCACAGTCAGCCTTCACCACAGTGTGGTGGCCCAGTGCCCCATGGCACTGCTGGTTGTCCAGGTCTCGCCAACGGATATCTCTTACTATCCTGATAACACCTGTCACAACAAGGTGTCATCTGGAGTAGTTTAGGCTAAAACATACAAAATCCCATAATGTTTTTGCACTCTAGAGAGTCACAGATGGCTAGAAACAGGATTTACATTACCCTAACCAAAGTACAGGCCAGGAGGTTATACAGGGGATGCAAGACACTCCTATACACATAGTAGTCCACCTATTCACTAAAGCAGACTGTATAAGAGCAAAAAAATGGAGACTCAGCTTAAGCCAGTACAGCCAATATGAACAGCAGTGATTAATACTGGTCCTGTCACTAAAGATGAGAGTGACTACGACAACTGTGTGTCCACTGTTAAAAGTAATTAAATGACACCTCAGGTTATGTCACATTAGCCACTGCAACCCTTTGTTGGGGAGATTTTGAACACAACCAAAATAGAAGTGGAAGGTGGGCCTCTCCTTAGGCTTCAATTACTTGATTCAGTATCCAACCCCTCTTAATGCCCAGTGATCTGCAGCATTATATCCAATATCACTTAAACACCCTCCCATGCCTCTCACAAGAAAACTAATTCTGCTCATTTGTGTCAGAGTGAGCATTTTGACTCACTGATGGAAAACAGACTTTCAAAGAAAAAACAGAAGGCAATTTTTCCTCCTTATCTCTAGATACAAAGTGTAATTTCTTCAGATTTTCTTTCAGCAGACATAAATGCCTCACACCTCAAATAGCATTTCACGCAGTTCTATTTTCAAGGTTATTAAACGCCCACAACTCCAAATGAAGTTACTGTGTCCTCAATAATGCTGCAAATCCAGATCTGGCTGACTCAGCTTTCCTGCACTGCCCACACTTACAAACACCCTACAGCTCAATAAAAGGGAGTCAGGCTTTTCTGCAGTGCACATTCCTCATGTGCCTCACACACATTGTGATGTGTTTTTCCCAGCACCTGCAGCACAGCTGATGGGAGCATTACACAACAATTCAGCAATAGGGTCAGAGGAGGAATCTGCACTGTTCCCAGTCTATCATCATCCCTCTTTGAACTGCATTACTGTAAAACAGGGCAGTGAGCTGGTTTTGTCATCACAGAGAAAAAAAGGACTGCCAAAATCTAAAACATGGACCCAAGTGCTAGTGATTGGTTTGGTTCAACAAGGTGGGATGCAAAGACAAAAAGTGAAATATAAGATCCTTATAGCATGATGAATGACAAGTGTCAGTCAGAAGTACTCATCCTTCCTGTTATGTCTCACTTAAGTTTCTGTTCGTGTTCCACCTGCAAGGATGACAAAGTAGAGGCTCACACCTCAGCCCATGATAGTGAGAGTTTGCATGTTGGAGTTAAACTGCAAAAATATTTGTACCATCTGCCTTTTTATACATGTTCCCATTTGAGATTGTTCACCAGAGGATTGCAGTCAATGGTCTGTATGAGCTACCCTGGCCAAGGTAACACAGCAAATACTCACAGGACTTTTTGTTATGAAAACAGGCATTCCACTCTCTGCAGAGAAAAAAGGAGGGTGGGCCTGGTGCATTAATATTATGTAAAATAATAAGAGTTTTCAAATGGTGAACACACATGCCTACACATCTATATTAGGTGTTGTTTGGAAGCTAATAATGTAAAGTAATCTTTTGTGTATATCATTAAAAGACAAAAGGATCCAGTAACGGCACTGGGAAACACAAAAATGCTTCTCAATGAGATGCAAGTCTGAATGATTATTAACATAATTTAAATTGTACATGCAAGATTTAAGAATTATTTTTTAACACTTTGAGACCCTTTGATTTCTGCAGACTGTAATTTCTTCCAGTGTTCTCCATGTCTGAAATTTTCCAAAGCAGGTTTTGTTCATAACAGAACATCAGATCACAGAACTGTCAGAAGAGGAGAGCTAGTGCTGTGTAAAGGAGCTGTGCTGGGCTACAGGTTTTCCTTGTTCCAGAAGAAGCAGGAGACAAGCACAGGGCTCACTGGTTGGGAATAATACCCCTGAGCAGTGCCAGAGAGGTGAGGCAAAGGGAGTTGCAGAGAGCTGATACCTCCCTTGAGACTCTGACCCACAGAAATGGTCAAGACAATTAAGATTTGCACCTAAATGCCAATTTAATGTATTTAAGATGCAAATTCAATTACCTGTTTTAAAGGAATCTCATTTTAATTAACCCAGGTCTCAAATTAATGTAAACTAATTAAACATTGTTTAGAAATATGTTTCAGAAGAAAATACCTAGTTCAGTAGGTCTCTAATGGTAGAAAATGTGTTTTCTTTACCAACAATTTGTTCTTGGGATTTAGAAAAATAATTGTATAGCTATAAAGCATGGCCTAATATTTTTTTACAATTCTGTCAAAAGTCAAGTTTGAAAAATAATTCTTTCTAATTATTGTAGTACAAAAATATTACTCTAGGAAGACAAATATTTGTATCCTACAAACATATATGTTTTTTAAAATGGAGACAGCAATAGTTCACTTACATATAGGCCAAGTTGGATGGGGTTCTGAATAAACTAGTCTAGTTAAAGGTGTCATTGCTTAAGGCAGAGGGGCTGGAACTAGGTGATCTTTAAGACCCTTTCCAAACCAAATAAAGCCATTCTATGTTATAAAAACCAGCAAAGAATATTATCTAAGTGGAAACAGGGAGCAAATTTGCAAATGCTACAGCAAGAGTGCTAAATTTCCAATGTGCTTTAGATCCTGACAGTGAAAACAAACTGTATTTTGACAGGCAACAGTTGGAGGCTCAAAGGCTCAAATTGCTGGAGAAGCCTCTCTTTTAATCTTCTTGATGAACACTGAGAAAACAGATTTTTTCATGGTGTTCATTGATTCATGCCCACTGTCCCAAGATTTCTTCCACTGAACTACAGCCTGAGGTGCTACAGCAACATCCTTGATTTCTCTATCAATAAGCTGACCCATCATTCAAAGACAATCAGTTTGCAAGCAAATTATATCACATTGGATGAGAAACCATTGTGCTGAAATCAGCTGTAGAAGCAGCAGGTTAAGGATGCTATTAACTACAGATGGGGCAGGGAAATTGCCATCAAACAAACAGAAGGAAGGCAAACCCAATGCTTTAGTGGCAATATTTGTCAGCTCTTTCACTACTGAACCAGAGCCAGTTCAAACTTTAAAGCTAAAGTTTCAGCATGCTGCAGTTGTGCTTCTGTCTCAGCAGCTCATTGAGTGGCAGCATGTGCTAAGTATCACATGGAATGGTGCCTCTGAGGCATGGAATAAATACTGCATTTCCCAGAGAGCTCTGAAGCCCTTCCTTTACTAGGAAGGCTCAACTTTCTTGAAATAGATAACAAACAAAAATCTTAATCGAGACAAGACAGTGGGCTGATTTACTGTTAGCCTTTTATCTACAAACAGTCTGTGTATTGAGATGCTTGGCATCACCATGTGATACATCAGCTCCTGGAGGATGGTCTCCAAGCCTGAGTTTGGTACATAAGCTTTCCCCAAAACTGGAATCCACAGAGAAAGTAAGGAAAGGCACCTTAAACAGACTATAAATCTGAAAAGAGGGAGAATTTTTGTTTCATGTCCTTTGTCAGCACATTGAGCCACTTCACTGCAGCCTGTTTTCAGCAAGGTTTCAAAACCTGGGACTAGGCAACTCAGCATCATTGAATTATTTAAGCCAGAAAAGACCTTCCTAGAATCACATTCTTGTACTACCAATTAGGAATAATTATTTTTAATTAATGGTTGGACCTGGTTTTGCCAACCGAATGAGAACAAGTAATTTGGAGTTTATTTGACTTGACTAGATGTGAAGAAATTTAGATCATGATATTTTTTTCCAAGGATAAAATGCAAAGACTCATGTGTTCCTAGTGAAAACTTGAACTTCTCCAAGATACTTGTAAGGATAAGTAAGATACAGCCAATTACACCTTTTATGGAATTACCACATAACATGTTCTATGAACTGAATAGTGAATACTGGCAGCTCTTAAAATACAGTTCATAGGTAGATAACACTGAATGGGGACATTTTAAAACCAGAGACTTTTTCTTGATTGACTCTTTGGCTTTGCGTCCCTGGGCTATAGTCCCATCTTCAGGTGACATAAAACTGTGTGGAGTAGTAACTAAGAGAGAGATGGGTAAATGAGCCATCAGGGTTAATAGTTGTAACCTGAAAAAATATATTTTGGTAAGATCAACTGTTTGAGATCCAAGAATGGAAGTTGTTTATATTTACATGATAGAAGACTTTGCTTTGAAAAACAGAGCTCAGAAAAGGATTTAGGGGTCATTATAGATAATCGCCTCAATGTAAGCTGTCTGGGCAATGCTGTTGCAAAAAGGACTAATGAGATTCTTGAATATGGGTGGGGGAGAATAATATGAAGCAGAAATAATGAAGGATTTCAGCATCATTTGGCAGCACTGCCAAGACCATTACTAGGTTACTGAATGCTGTCCTAGTGTCTGCATTTTAAGAGGATTTGAAGACATTGGACAGAGTTCAAGTGAATGTTGCAAATGAATTCTCTGGCTTTAAAAAAAGCCCATGCCTTCTGACATGACGGGTAGGAAGCTCAGCATATTCAGCTCACTGAAGAGAAAGCGTAGACATACCTTCACCACACTGCATAGGTAATTGCTCTTGGGGAAGACATACGTGAGGAGCTTTCCAATCTCGCTGACAAAGACCCAGTGAATAAAAGTTGAAGTCAGAAAACTTCAGCCTTGAAATAAGGGGAAATTTCCCAGCAACAAAGTAATGAAAGACAGAAACAGCTTTTCAG
The DNA here is from genome assembly GCA_013399945.1 of Ploceus nigricollis. Classification (NCBI taxonomy): domain Eukaryota; kingdom Metazoa; phylum Chordata; class Aves; order Passeriformes; family Ploceidae; genus Ploceus; species Ploceus nigricollis. Next base: position 1,324,038 of record VXBC01010169.1, read on the forward strand.
GGGAACTAGTGAAACCACCATCACTTGCAACCTTTTAGACAGAGATAGCTCTGAAAGTACACTTTTGGCCTAATTTCAGACTAGATGATTATGATTGTCCTTCCTGGCTCAGTAAGCCCTGACCGCTTAGTTTCCCTATGCACAGCTTTATTTCCTCAGCCCTTGGTGAAACAGGACTGCCTATACTGTTTCACAAGTAATCAATGTGCTTGCAATGCTTCCATGATGGCTCAAATGATGTTACAGGGGCTATGACTGGCAAGGATGAAGGGTTAGCATTGTGGGGCCACGGTGGCCTCAAGGTCAGGGAGAAAGGATAACCTTATGCACTGTTCTGACATAAACAGGTAAGGTTTTGGTAGCAGGTGTTTGAGAGATCATAATCCATTCCTAAGGATGCAAACCAAGTGTAAAATCTTCTTGGGTAGCAGTGGAGAGTGATCAACCCTTGTGAAGCTATGAATGCTTTCCTTTACATTAAGGCCAAAACTATTTTGAAACGTTTTCCTAGTTTCTCCAAATTCATCCACCGAGCACTTGGAAAGTGGAGCACATCACAGATACGATCAGATCTGATCCCAATGTGCTTGCTGAAGGGAGTCACACTAGCCAACTTCACTGGTCTAAAAGTTTAGAAGACACCAGGTGCTTATTCAGAGGCAGGATCGTCCAGGGGAAACTGTACTCTGGCATTGCAGACAGACAGATACACCTGCTGTGGGATAGACAGATGGGGAGAGCAGAGTATCAGCACCTCTGAAACAATTGCCTAAAGATGGCATTTGAAATCAAATGTATATAGCAGCCATACCTAATAAATACAACACATGAAGCAGCAATGAGTTTCGACCTGAAGCATCAGTGAAAAAACCATGGTTCTTGATTCCAGTGAAACCCCACCCAGCAGCTGAAATTAGAAACATTAATCCTATGGCATTGCCCATAATTAAAGACTCAATCTACCATCAAACAGCTGTGTAACTACTGCTGGCTGAACCTCAGTGCTTTGAAATAGGATTAGGAGGAAATTAAAAGAGAAGCAAGCATTTCAAGCATCAGTAAGACAAGCAATACCATCGTGTTACATGGACCAAATTATAAAATTGGTGTTCTTTTGCAGTCACTCTCAGAATTCATTACCAGCAAAAATGAGAGTATTACAAACAAAACTAAGGAATTCAGGACTAGAGGCATGTCAGAATCCTATCACCCAACAGTCTCTGCTTACATTGAGCATTTATTAACTTCTTTTTCCTATATTTCAGAGGCCTGAAATTGCCACTTGTTCTGGTTTTGGCTGGGTCAGAATTCATTTTCTTCATAGCAGCTGGTGTACAGCAATATTTTGGATTCAGCATTTCTAATACAGTGATGTTTTCCTTATGGCTGATCAGCATTTACACAGAGCCAAGGCTTTTTCTGCTCCTTACCCCACTCCACCAGTGAGGAGGCTGGGGGTGCACAAGGAGTTGGGAGAGGACACAGCCAGGACAGCTGGCCCCAGCTGCCCTAAGGGATATTCTAGACCATATTACATCATGCTCAGTATACAAAGCTGGGAGAAGAAGGAAGTACTTCCCAAGTAACTGTTATATGTAAGGAAGCTCAGCTTTCTTGGGGATGGCTGAACACCTGCCTGCCCATGGGATGTGCTGAATGAATTCCTTGTTTTGCTCAGCTTATGGACATGGCTTTTGTCTTACCTATTAAACTGTCTTTATCTCCACCCACAAGCTTCCTCACTTTTACTCTTCCAATTCCTCCCCATCTCACTGCAGGGGGAGCGAGCGGGCAGCTGTGTGGGGCTTAGTTACCGACTGGGGGTTAAACCAGGACACCACTGAAATCTGCTCCATTGATTTACCACCACAAGAGAACACAATGCCTCAGACAAAGATTTACAAATAATTATCCAAAGGGATGGTGTTCTCTCCTTGAATGTCTCTAAACAGTGCCTGTTGTTTTTCTGGCTGAAAACTATTTGTAGATATGGACAAATGACAGGATAGCAATAAGAAAGTGTCATCCTGTGAGAAAGGTGCCATATGGTACGCAAATCCCATTAAGAGGGTTTAATTTATTTAAAAGCCTACAGACAAGCAGGAATAAAAGGGAGCCCAGTTCAGACATTCTCTGGATGATGATCTTGCTTCAGTTTCAGTTGCAGTCAGAATGCAAGATCCCTCCCTCCTCCTGCAGGGAGCCATTAAATATGACTGGAAGAATGCAGAATAAGCCCCGGGAAGCTGGTGCTGTGCACTGTATCTTACCAAGTCACGAGGCTCCTGCAGTGCCTCAGTGCTAGCAGCCAGTCCCTTCTCAGTTGCACTGACAATTTAACTCAGAGAAGCTGGTTCATCTATAATGCATGATGGGAATTCCATGGTTTAAAATTTTTTGTGTCTCTTTTCAGAAATAGCCCGCCCTCCTGCCAGAGCCATAAAGCCATGGCTCCAAACAACATTATTTGTCACTAGTCTGTTTCGTCTTTCTTCTTTTTTTTTCTCTCCAGGTGATGGAAAAGAAATTAACTGGGAGGTCTTTTCAGGTGAGATGGCTGCACTGTGACCAAGGGGCAGTACTGGAGCTGCAGAGCTGCCATCTGCACTGGTTCCTCACATCCCAGGCTGGGCTTTCTTGTCACTGTCACGGAGGAAGGAATAGAGACGAGGAGCTGGCTAACTGCTGCCTCCAGCAATCAAAAATTATGGCACAGAGTTGGCTTGCCAAGCTTCAGGCAGTGGAAAACAATGACCTCTGAAAATGTATCCTGGCTGTTCTATCAAGGGTAAAACTGAAGTGTCTAGTTTGATTTTATTAAATTGGTGTATGGAAATAGTACATAATTTAGAATCATAGGCTTTGGTTAAAGATATGATTGCAAGGTTTTTAGCAGGTCAGGGGCCCAATTAAAAAATTAAGTCCACAAAATTTAATCCCTCTGTACCTTTATGCTTCAATGTGACTCCTGTTAACTCCCTAAAATTAGATTTTTAATCTCAGATTGGCACCCCATTCTCTGCCACTCAAGTAACACAAGCAGTGAGAAGATTATGGCCACTTATGTAGTATCTATTTTCCTATAATCCTTTTAGCACCATAAATGCTAAATATAGCATCCAGTTTAAATTAGCTTTAACCTCAAGTTGACTCCAGTTAACCATGCAGGAACAGTCAAAAGAAAAGAAAAGCAAAACAAAAAACAAACCACACCCCAAAGAAGGCTAGAAAGAGGTAGATATATTCCCACACTTAAAAAAAAAATGTAGTAAGCTGTTCAGTGCATATTAACAGATGACTGCAATAGTGGTGAATTGTCAACAGCTTTTTGAAAGTATGGGGCTTGTGAGCCCTTAGTCTGCCACACATGAGTAGATTGGTCACAGTACTCACCCTTGCAAACAGCCATCCCAAAAAGTACAACAAGAGATTGGGGCTGCTCCTGCAGCTCCTTATTCCTGGCTATATTTACAGATCATTAACACTGAACATGGAGGCATTTCTGTGAATCAAACTCCCACTAGTTTTTCCAGGACAACCCTTTGTAGGCATCATGAGACCTTCAAAGGAAAACTGATACATCCCCTAATTAGGGGAGGACCACCATCGTAAGTCAGTAGTGAGAAGAGCTAAAACAGGCCCAAAACCTAGTACAGGAATTACTTCAGTAAAACTGAACAGAACAACTGCAGAGAGCCCTGCCTTTTGCCTGGCAATTGCTTCAGGAAGAAATAAGTCCTCAGCACCAAAGCAGGAGTTTCAGGAGGTCTCCCACACTTGGAGGGATACCCCTGAGGGTCCCAGGGAGTGGGTGTCAGCTCCTGCTGACCACAGGCAGCTTTACAGCTGCCAGGGCCAGATCATTCCATGCAGTTTACCTGGGACATTGATAGGTTACATACTTGTTTAGCCTGTATGCTCTGTTTCTGCCTCTGCAACAACACTTACGCTGACCAGCTGTTTTTGCCAGTTTGCCTAAGAAGCATGACAGCAAATGAATCCCAATAACCAAATCATCCTGAAATAAACTACCATACACCATTAAAGTTACAGGTTCATTTCAAAACTTAATCCTAGATTTAATAAGGCTGCAAGTTTCTCCACTTCTTACTTTTGCCCTTTTCAAACACCACATGGAGACAAGGGAAGCCCTCCCTCGGGCAGCCTGGCATTTTTTCATACTCCAGAGACAGAATGACTGCCAAACCCTACTCTGGCATGGGAAACGTCATAGAGATGCAAATTAAAATATACCTGATTGTATCTGCCTGTCCATTTTGCTTCAGCTTGTTAGGAACAATCAAACAGATGCCTAATGCTGAGCAGTAAAATGAGTACCCAGGAACTCTTCCCACAGTTTTCCTCCTTCACTTGGAGGACTGCCACATACACAGATTGCAACATTCTCAAATGTTCATTATCGAGATACACTCATCTGTTAAACACAGATTAGAAGGAGAGGATAGGCAGAGCTGGTCAAAGGAGAAATAATGAATTAGGAAATGTTCGTGTGTACTGTCACAGCCACTACCAAAACATGTGGTGAGCTTCTGTTTAAAAAGCTATGGAATCTCAGCAAAATAAACAAACACATTGATGAAGTGGAATTGGGGTTCTACATCAAAAGTAGACTCAGACTGGCTGTAGGCAGGAACTCCAGAGCCCACAGTACCCTCATGCATCAAATTTCTTTTATTTTTTGGAAAGGCTTTATAGTAGATGAGTAAACAAAACATTTTCAATTACACCTGGCTAAAAAACAAAGGAGCAACATGACAGCAACCAGTATTGGTCATATCTGGAGGAAATATAAACTCCAGGTACTTATTTTGAGCCTCCTGAGGTTACACTGAGCACCTCATGGACCACAGCAGGAGTATCACTGCCTGAGGAGCACTCAGTCTCGCTAAGACATGAAGGCAGCAGCAGCACCATAGAGAGCAGGGGGAATACAAAGATGAAAGACAAGGACACAGTGGTAGAATCACATATTTAGAGGGGATATTTATTGCAAACCTATTCAACTCCTGACTTCAGCAATCTCTTTCACTCTGGACCAAACCCTTACAGTAGGTGATGGACAAAGATCCCAAGTAGGTTACACAAGAAGTTACCTGGCTTTCATAAACTTCACCCTTGGGAATAAAATCTTTCTGATTACTTTCATTCTGCAGAATTTTCAAAACTTTCTCACTGGTACTTTTAAAGTGATTAGCAAGTTGAGCAATTATCTAAGCTATCATTTCCTCCTGAAATACAGGTTAGTTAAATCTTCTTAGGGTCTGCAATGGTACTATGGCACACAGTTACAGTACAAAGTAACGAGCCACTCCAGATGAAGGAGGCTGTTAAGGTTTTGCTCTCCTCTCTATTCTTAAAAACAAAAACCAACACCTCATCATAACATAAGAAAGCCCAGTTCTAGAAATCGGAAGAAAGAGATTAATATTATGCTAGTGGAGCCATGGCCTGTAATAGTCAAGAGTCAGCATATCTTCTCCTTATTCAGTCCTGTGTTACCATCACCAGAGTGCACTGAAATGGCAAACTTCCACAGAGGGGAAAAATAAGTGGCTCTATGCCAAGTCACCCCATCCTATGCCCACAGCCAAAAAAGATTCACAGCTGGTACACACCTGAGGTTGCCTAATGACATTTCCCATCACTGCAGCAGCCTCAGTAGGCCCCAAGGAAACCTCAGTCAGCCCTTTTATTTTTTTCTTTTTTTTCCTCTTAGTTAGCTCTTTTTCTGTCAGAACAAAAGACTTCAAAATTGAAAGTGTAATGAGAAGAATATTTCTTTAATACTGCACTCAGATTTTAGGATTAGCCAATGCCCAGGCACTTCATAATGTCACCAGTGCTGCAAGTCCCCTGACAAGAGCACTGGACTTCTCTTCAGCTTTTTTGGGGTTTTGTTTTTTGTTTGTTTGGCTTTGTTTTGGTTTTATTCTGGTTTGGTTTTTTTTTTTTTCATTTTGGTTTGGCTTTGGTTTTTGTTTTCTTTTTTTTTTTACCATGGAATGGATAGGGATTAATCAATTGCACATTAGATTTTTCCTCACCCTCCCCTCAAGACAGCAACAAAATCAAAACTCATGTCAAATTCATTTTGTCATGAAACAACAGGTCTGTGTGTGGAGGAGTATTGAGTACTCCTCATATATAAATATATACTCATGTAAAAATACGTGAATGACTTGTTTAACTTCTGCAAGAGGCTGCCAAGTTCTGCTGGGGGCTCACAGCCTCTTCAGACAGGATATACACAGCAGAGGCAAAAGGATGTGTGGCCATTTGATTTGCTCAAAATGTGACAACCTCACAGCCAGGAAAACAAAAATCACTGGACATCTCTTGGTTCTGCTTTTTCTGAAAAGTCAACATTCCTACCATATTATTTCTCTCTTGTTACAGAAAGAGAAATACAAAGCCCACAGCCTCTGTTCACCCAGCACATGCACAGAGCACTCCAGAGTACACACTCAGATGTAACCTGCCAAAGGTGTTAGCAAGCCCTTTCCCACAGCCCACCAGGACAGGGACATCACACTTGGTGACAGAATTTGGGACTAGGGTCTATAAGGCACAACAGAGGCACATATTTATCTCAACGACTGCAGGGCATCCAGTGCCCATGCTGCTGTTTGAGACCATCATTGTTTCTCTAGTGCAAGTGTCCAAGCAGCATTGGCCAAGTATGCCAAGAGAAAAGCCCTTTTCTCCTGCCATGGCATCCATGGAAGGGAAAGGCATTGGCAGTTTGTACTGCTGTTAGATTTCCAGGCTGTCTCTCACTCCAGAAGCATGTGCATGTAGGGATGGGAGCCAAAGACAGGGAATTACCTCCATTTGCTAGCAAGCACCATCCTCCCAGTCCTGGAGATGTATTACACCTCCTAGGGACCTCTCTAACCAGGTCTCTGCCATTACTTCCAAGTAACAACAAAATAATTTCTCCAATAAACTGTTTCTAGTAAGAGTAGTGCTGGGGGGAGAGAACAGTCCCTGCATCTCCTGCTGAGGGGATCTGGTGTCCTGAGTACATGCCAGTCCATTTAATACAGTGACCTGTCTCCATTTACTGAATTGATTTGGCATATGAATGTTTACACTGCTGAGTGTATTTAAACTAATGGCTGCTAAAGCAGCTTATGTGACTTTTTAATCTAGCTTTTCCAGAGAGTCATTTGTGGAATGACTGTTTGAAAGGGAAACAGACAAGAAATTGGGGCAAAACTTACAGTGGCAGACACTGAAAATGGGATGATGTGGCCACAGCAGTTACACAGGCAGATTTGTGGCTCATTCATTACCATCAGATTGTTTCCCACAGCTGAGCTATTCTACAGGCCAGCTGACCAGAGGCACAGCCCACTCCCTGTGAGCAGACCTCAGGCAAGCCCTAGACAGCCTGCACTTTACAAAATTAATTTCATCCTCTGAAGCAGAAAATACAAATTCCTCTTTCTCCCCAAGGAAAGGGGCTGGTGGGGAATGTGACCAGTTAAGAGAGGCCCAGCTGGGTGCCTCATTCCCCTATGCTCTCAAGGGTTTTGACTTAATCTCAAAGATCTTTTCCAACCTAGTTGATTTTGTGGTTCACACAGTTGTTTATAGGATTCTGTGTGAGTTACAGTGAACCTCAAAAGTTGCCACAGATAATTCTGTGTGACTGTCATTAAGCACTGAGGCAGAAGGGCCATTGGTGACTGAAAGATAGTTTCAAGGGCCTGCTGCAATGTACAGAGACTGGCTCTGATCACAGATTACCTGATTTATTAAGCAGGTATAATATTCTGTGTCACTGTATGGTGGAAGTCTCCCTGTGCCATTTTCCCTTAGAGAACACAATGCTGATCTCTTACAAAACACTGAGATCTGTTAGCAAATATCTAACAGATATTTGTATCATACTATTTTCCTTTTCAAAGTCTTCCAAACATTTTTATAGTAATTAAGCATGCTACATCAAAAATCAAATCTGTGCAAAATCATACTGACCTCCCAATATGTCAGACAACTCATCTTGTTTCAGCATATGATGGAAAAAGTGAATCAAGGGGCAGAAAACAGTCTTTGCAAGAGTAATAATTCGATTTACTTATTCTAATTCCCTGCACATGATCTTCTGATTTGCACTGCAGGCTTATCTATCCACCACATTGCAGCTTTACAGACAACACAGGACCAAGTCTAGGTATTCTAGATAACACACAACTTCTTCACAAGCCCTCTTGTAGGCATTGCCACTGCTGTTTTAAATATGACCAATAAATTCACATGATGTTCATTTAAAAATGAGCATTGTCTAAATCTGCTATTCTGACACTGATATATCCTTAACAACACTTGGTACAAACATTGCTTCAAAATTAGAGAAAACATCAAACATCTCCACCTGCAGGTGCCCCCACAGAGCCAGGAGCTGGGGCTGCTCTCACAATCACAGATCCCTGGTGACTGTCCCACTGCACTCACAACTCTGCTCAGAGCAGAGGGTTGGTGATCCAAGATATAGAAATAGGAAAATGAGATGGGAAGGGACACATAACACAATTATGGTTCCCATCTTTAGTTTCCTGAAGGAAACCCTATTCCATCAGCATGACTCCAAAGGTGAAGTCAGTTCCCATCACCTGTCACAGCAAGAAAAGAAGTCACCTTTGGGTAATCTCATCCTGGGGATAATCATGTTAGCTCCTCCTGACAGCTGCTGCAGATCTGAGAAGCAGGAGGAGCAGATGGAGCATGATGTGGCCAGCCCAGCTCTTTATGAAAGCCACCTTCACTCCTGTGTGGTTGAAGCCATGCTCTGAGCAGGGCCTTCTACTTTTCTAGGTATCCCACCTCCACACAGCAATGGCAGCACCTGACTTTTGCTGCAGCATCCAAAACTTCAGAAGGAAATGGCATGATGTCCTTAAACTGCAAGATCCACCTAGCAGAGGATTTCTGAGTGATTATCACATACCTCGGCTTGTCCCCGGACTTCAATCACCTAAGAAGTGTGATAATCCCCAAAACACACGCCCTAGTGTGTCTTATCTGCGGCAGAAATTACAGTGATGTACAATGAGTTGTGCTTTCCACATGCGAGTGGATCTGGCATGAATCCCAGGAGCCAACTCATGCCCTCTGCCGGGTCAAGTGTGGAAATCGCCTCTCTCCTCTCACCTCTGCCAGCTCAAAGGCATGCCACAAGGTCATCTCCAAACGCAGCTCATCAAGTATTTGCTGACTAGATACTTGGATTCACAGCTGGGAAATGGAAGGTCATTCAGCACTGTGCCTCCTCTCAAAACATAGTATTACTTGGAAGAAAGCTGCTGAATGTAGATCGTCAGTCCCAGACTGATGGCACAAAGGCAAGCAATGAGAAGGGAAAGCCACAGGACCCTGTCATAATTATATCTTCAGTTTCAGAAACTGCTTTGATGTTCTCTCAACAGGGGATAGCTTCCATTTCCTTCAGTCTTTGCTGGAGCTTTAGTAGAAACATTGCTGTTTCTGATGGATTTTTAGTTAGAAGTGGACTATACGATTTCCTGCAGAAACCAGGGTGTCCTCCCTCAGCACCCATTCAGACTGTATGAAAAGAGATCAGTAAGATCAGAACCAAAGGGGTGCCTGAAAATACAAAAAATATTCCTTGGAAGAAGGTGAAGACAGAGAGGTGCATAGTTACAAGGCTGTAGTTACAAAACAGTGCAAACCTCTAAAAGCCTGGCTGGCTCCTGCATTCAGCACCTTGTCTAAGGAGCCTGGCCATAGCTCAGCTTGCAATTTATTTTAGACTTCCAGGATAGAGCTGAGTGTGACAAGCTGGAGGAACACTCATTATCCGGTCTCTTCAGGCCAGTGGCCACTGGCAGCACACACCTCACTGCAGCTTAATCAGCTCTAAGCAGCCCAGACAGCAGCTGCCATTTGCTTTGTGCTCTTGCATAAAGGCTGCGGATTTTACTCTGAAATCTGGATTTGACAAACTAGGAACAAATAAAGATAGCTGATGGTGATACCCAGGCATCTGACTAGACTTAATGGAAAAGAACTCCGCCAGGAAGAAATTTTTTTCTTATATTTTTAAGATTTATGTTTTTGTTTGCTGTTCACCAAACTAATCATTTGAACAATACTAATCTCCTACATTGTAGCCCATCTTCACTGACATAATCTTAATGCATTATTGGAGTTACAATAGAAAGAAATAAGAAAAAAAAACAAAAGACAATGTCACGAGTTAATTAATATTTGACCCACTGATCATAAATCACAGTGGATACATCCTCGGAGAGAGGAAGCTTTTATCAGGATTCTCATGAAGTGTTTAGAGAGTACAAAACTAGGACTTCTTCCTGCAAAACGCCTGTTGAAGCCAATAACTTTAAGGTAGCTCCTAAGCAAGGAAAAAGTTCCTAGACGTTCTATCAAGCATGAAGATACCAACATTTGTCAAATAATGTTTTACTTTTTATGTCAAAAACACTGCCTTGTGCTTCTTAATTCTTTCAAATAGTTCTACCACTACATACATATCATTACCCTATACATAATCTAGTGAAGATGTGACATTTATTTAAAAATTTTCTAAACATATAAAACTGCCATCAGAGTCTCAGAGATATCAAATCAGACAGCTAATGTTTGTGTGCAGAATTCAGTGTCAGCATAGACCAGCCAAGAACAACACTTCCTAAAGCAGCAAATCAGGGTTTACAGTGGTAAGTAATAGAGAATGAAGTTTGTATATCAAACCTTCTAAGAAACAAAAGAAACATTAAATAAGTGCACTCTGTCATCCTGAAGGTAGAATTAATTTTTTTGCATGCCCCAATAACTAAGTTCCTTCTCACTTCAGAAAAACGTGTTTTTTACCTGCAAAAGGTGGCATCAGATCTTTGTGAAAGGAATGAAAAGGCAGAAGTCATTCCATAGCTCAAACCTGAAAATAAAATATGTTTTCCACACAAAAAAAAGACATGCAGAAATATTGTGTTGTCAATAACAATAAAAATATTCTCCAGAAAATAGAAATGAGTCACAGTAAATAGAGGGAACCCCATTCCCTGCCAGGCTGCATCTCCTGTAACTGGCATATGTGTAAAGTGAAATTAGATTATATCAAATAATGCTTCTCCATCTGCTGACACTCTGCATTATCTGTGTTCTCTTTCTCCTTTTTCATTAAAAACTTCCTTAAAGGCTAGGCGCTAGATAAAGAGATGTGGGGCTGAGCTGAAGAAGAAAGGGCTTTTTTCCCCCAAAACACACGCTACCTTTGCACCCCCTACCGGGGAAACAGCCACGAGCAAACAGCCTGCAGAGTCTCACCACGGAGATCTTCCCCCCCATCACCCAAATGCAACCACAGGGGAGCAGTTTTCATCTTAAACAGGTCATTTCTTCTAACCCTGTCATATCCATTGGATTCTAGTCAAAATTTTTACTGACTTTAGTTGGAGCCAGCAAAAAGTTTACACATAGGACTAATGCATAGTAAGAGAAGCACATGAAAATCCTTTATTTACCACCTTCTTGCAAAGTAAGTCAGGTTTTTTGTTTATTTGGGTTTGGGGATTTTTGGTTGTTCGTGGGGGTTTCGGGGTGTGGGGCTTTTTTTGTTTTTGTTTGGGGTTTTTTGTGGTTTGTTTGTTGCGAGTTTTGGGGCTTTTTTTGTAAGGAAGGAGTCCCCTTGTGCTGCGTAGAAAGGCCATTTAAACACACACAAAAACAATATATTACTAAATAACACGTCCAGAGGACAAACGGTTGCTAGCTACTGAAAATCAGACCTTTGCCGTGGATACACAGAAACGGCTGTGGCAGATTTTCTGTTGTGAGGCTGGCAAGAACACAGAACCTTCACTCTCTAAGGTAAGCAGCAGATCACAATATAATATTTTTGTTCTTGTCTTCATTATACTTTTACAAATATAGACAGTAACCCAAGGGAAAATTTTCATGTTACTTGGAATAAAAATGTGTTTAAATGAAATTATCTAAGAAAGCCACCAAAGAAGTTAGGTATTTGTCATCCCAGTTTATCAAAGACAGCAATAAACCCTTTAAGAGCAGCTCTGCTGTTACATTTACAGCCAGGAGGTGGCATTGAATGGCCACAAATCCGCTCCCAGTGTCCTTAACTGCTGCCTGCCAGAGCCGAGCAGGGAAGGGTCCTGGGGGATTCACACAGCGTAAACATGAAATGTAGGTTACCACTCGCATAAACTCCCTGGAATTAGAGTGAAGTAGTCAATAACTAATTCGTGTTACAGTAGCAAGAAAAATATTTGATTTTTTCCTCTCCTGTCTCTTCCCCTTGTGCAACCAACCCATGGCATATCTGCTCTGGCTTTTTTGAAGCCCACTGAAACCATAGGACTCAGAGGGACCCCACACCCGTTAGTGTGTGCAGTATGTGCAATACTCTCATTTGGAGCAGAGGAGCAGGATCTCAGAAGCTCGGGAGAATTTCAGAGGAACGGGTTCCTATGATCCTTACCATTTATGCACATCATCTCCAAAGATAAAGGTCACTAGAGAAACTGGGGGTGTGGCTGAATCCTCAGCTGGTTTCCAGCAATTCTGAAAGGCACACTGCCACCTTGCCTCTCCTACAGCGTTTCTGTGTAACTCCAGGGATGCCCTTCTATCGGTGGCCCAGGCAGCAGCTTGCCAGGTTTTACTTTGGACAAAGTCCTCTCAGGAGCTGGTGCACAGCCAGGAGCCCTGCCCGAGTGCAAGGGAAAGCTGCCCAGTGCAACTGGGTGCACATCGAAAGCATCTCGCATGGTTGTAGCCTCGGGAAAAAAAGTCCACACGTGCACACCGACACCAAAGAGAGCCTCCGAGCCCCGGGTTTCCCGCACTTGGCTCAGCGGAGCAGGAGCCCGATTCCCTCCCGCACCGCTCTAGATCTGCACCGCTCCCCTCGGTCCCGGGGTGGCGGCACATCCTGGGGCCAGCACTGCTCTGGCTGCACCACCCCGTCAGTCAGGCTGCGGAAGAGCTGTCCCGTGACAAGGAAAAAGCTGAGGTTCAGGGGGTGCTGAGAATAGCCAGTAAACGTGCTGTTCCATGGCAGCCCTCAGCCCTGCCCTGCATGTAGAGTGAACAGCAGGGCGAGGGAGCAGCGCTGGGGACGCGCGCAGCACAGGCTGCCTGGCTCCAAGCTGCCCCTCGGCACAATGGCAGGATTTCCAAGAGGACCGCAGCAAACAGCAGAGCGGGGACAGAAGAGCCAGGGCCCTGCTCCCCTTGGTCTGCCACAGCCCCTCATCAAGTTGCAGTCCTGCCATCTCTTTGGAGGAAAGGGCTTTGCTGTCAATCAATCATACTAACAGCATGCAAACACATGATGCTCCACCAGGAACAGTTGCTGTCTCAACGCAGGCTGTGGTATACTGACAGAAAAGAACTGAGAAACAAATAAAAAATTAACTTTTTTTTTTTTTACTAAGACAGCTTAACATGGCTGTTTCATTTACCCTTTTTAATGAGTTGATCATTACTCCTTTTCAGTGAAGCCTTCTCTTATTTATTCTACTGTTATCCCCAGTCCATCAAAAAGAACACATTTGGTAGAAGAAAATACCATTTACTAAAACAGTACAACAACAGGAATAAAAAAAACAGGCATCCAAAATTGCAAAATGGAAGGATCAACTATTCATGATATTTCACCTGTAATGCAGGATAAGGTGACAAGGTGAATACTGGGATTTCCTCCTTTCTGTAATCATTTGCATGCAAATGCAAAAGGAGACTCTTGCAAGGAACAACCCAGTTGTTGGAATCACTCTGTATCTACACAGAGTAAGTAGCACTTATCTCAATGAGCTTTGACCTTAGCTCAAACTTTAGGTGTAGCTTTGCTTAGGAAAGAAATAAAGATTAAAATAATATATTTTATTCCTGTATTTCAGATAAATAATTCAGAGGTTTCTGATTTTTTGGACGTTCCTTTGTTTTGAAGAGAAGGTGCTCCAATGATGGACATTTAAAGAAGAGATCAGCTTTGTCAATCCTCATGGCAGCACAGACAAAATGAATATATGCATGCAGAGGGAAAGCAGAGAAATAAAATTCAGGGTTGGAAGAAAACTTGCCATTTGGGCTGCCAGTCATCTGGATCAGCAGAGCCTCCTGACAGCCTACAAATCTGCATTTCCTTTTCCTGGGGCTTGGTAGCTGAAGGACAGAGAGGACAGGCTGAGACCAGCTCCCAGCATGACATGAGCTAGATGTGGTCCTGAGTCACACCTGGATGTACAATATAAACATGACACAATATAAACGTGTGTTCTGGGGGGTGCTTAGGTGTGAGCCCCGTTACTGCTGCCTCAGAAAACATAAGGTAGGGAAAGGCTTGGAGTGAACAGGCAGTGGCAGGTCGATCCAATCAAAAGCACAGTGATGCTCAGTTTGTAGCACATGAAACTGCTGAAAGATTGAGTGCTCAGAGAGACTGAGGGAAATGCAAACAGAGCCCCCGGAGGGGACCCATTTTTCAGCAGGTCATGAGCAAGCCAATAATGATTTCCACTTCATTTGTATGTGTGCTAAACATACTTGGCATTACTTCAGAGACTGGGGTCAAAAGTTCGATGATTGCTAAAGGCATTGTGCTAGAAGATGCAGCTGGATAGCTGCTAGGGGAGGGTAAAAGCCAGGTTTGCACTAACCCTTACCCCGGCCCTGTCCTGGTGGAGTTTCCCAACTGAGATCCATTATAAATGCAACTAGCACACTGAAAAATGGTCACAAAGTTTATCTTGCACGGTACTTCACTGCCACAATGCTTCAAAACAGCAAGCAGAAAGCAGAGCAACTAGGGCCAGCATTCTTTTTGCATCTCTCAATAGCCTTTCCATGCTGCTCGTCTCCCGGGCCAGCAAGAGCCTTTCTTTGCTCTTGACCTCTTCAGCATGCCCACCAAAAACATATCTAAGCACAAACACACACAAAAATCAAGTCACGCACACATGAGCGGGGAGAGCAGCTCCCTCAAACAACCACTGCCACAGCCCTCTGGCAATAGAGGACACTGCACCATGAGCTGCTCACTGCTGGCTTTGCTGTCATGCAGCAGCAGAGTCAGCCCCAGCACCTGATGTGCCTTGAGCCAAGAGACACACTTAGCAAGCAAAAGGTTGGATGGCCAATAACTTAATTTCTTGGAGACACCACCAGCATTTAGCCTCACTCTTCAGGCTTTGGTGGTCTGGTGGACTCACAGTGCCAACATCACATGCTCAGAGATACATGGTGGAGTTTCCCCCCACCTCCAGAGAACTCCTTGAACTCCATGACCTCCTTATGCTGCCCCTTATGGTCCCAGTAACACTTCACTGTGCTGCCTGGGGAAAAGTGGAAAAGAAAATCATTTGCAAGCACAGGTTCCTCTACCTGAAGATGATAACAAAGCTACAGGAAAAAAAAAAGAGGGTCAAGTATACAAACACAATGCTGCAAGTGCATTTCCACCAGCTTTCCATTTCTTCTTGACTCCCTTGCCTTTCTCTGAAACATACCTGTGTGACAGAAACTCCCACAACTCCCTGAGTTTCAGCACACAGTTTGACTTTCTTTGCATTGAACTGGCAGGAAAGGAAGAGATTTACGTTGGTCCCAGGTATATTACATTGACTGTGTTTCCCAGGCACAAGTAGTCCCATGGAAAAGTAATCTTCCAAGGAAACAACAAGCAGACTCAAGGGAAATGGAGGAGCAGAGGCTTCCATTAACTCACACAGGGCATGGCTGAACTGAACTCAGGTACTGAATATTGGCTGTGGAAGATAGAGGGCCATTTTTCAAAGACCCCTGTGCAACTGTCTTGAACTTGACTAGGAGCTTGCAATGCGTGCTCTAAGACTGTAAGCCTGATAGATATGCATTGTCAATTTGACTTTTCACAAGGTGGCAGGAGTAAAGGAAACAAACCCATCTCTTTTTTTTAGCAACTCTCCTCTGCCTTTTTCATAATTAAATTCACCATAATGACCACTGTACTAAATCTAATAAGAAGTCTGAGTTTCTGGTTTCCATTGGCAGCCATTTGCACAGCTCAATTTAGGCAACTCACTAAAGCATAAGAACAGTATTGTAAGGCAACCTTCTTTAGTCAGTAAGTCAGAAGAAAAGCTTACCTAGAAAGTATTAAATCACTAAAATTGATTACGCCCTATTGCTTATGCTCTGATTCCACTGGCAGGAAGGCTCT
This sequence comes from Ploceus nigricollis, assembly GCA_013399945.1. Classification (NCBI taxonomy): domain Eukaryota; kingdom Metazoa; phylum Chordata; class Aves; order Passeriformes; family Ploceidae; genus Ploceus; species Ploceus nigricollis. Next base: position 1,340,266 of record VXBC01010169.1, read on the forward strand.
GAGGTGGCTTATTTACACATGCACTAGTGAACTCATTCACACACAGCTGCTTTCCACCTCAGAGCAATAAAAATTAATAATAAAAATAATTAAACCTCATCAGCCTTCAAGCATTTGGAAACCCCAGAGCCCCATTGCCAGATCCTCTGAAAATGCATCAGCCTTCCCATGAGAGAGACTGGGGCTCAATTCCTGCAGGGACTGGCTGCCAGAACTACCATGGCGCCCGGTCATCACACTCCAGCAACAGATTATTCCATGCTATCGACCCTCCTGCTCTGGGTTAATTCTTTTAATTGTCTCACCACATCTTTTCCCATTAGGCTGATGTAACTTGTTTAAGCATGCACAGATTGATTTATGACAGCACTAGGGATGTTAATCTGATGCCTGCTTTCCAGTTAATGCACGCACAGTGAGAGATGCAGGACAGCAGCCTCCCATATGGGAGCTCCAGCCTTTTGCCTTGAAATCAAAGGCAGTCTCCCAGCAAGAGCAGAATTACAGCACTCCAAGAACAGTGGTTTCCACTGGTGTTATGGGTAAGGCAAGGTCACTGCATCCTGCTCTCAATTCTCAAGTGCCATCTTCTTTAAATATAGCAGCAATCAAGGAAATGGAAAATCTCTTTAAAAGTCCACTGTTAGGAAATTACTGGAGCCCATGGAATTCTTAAAATCTTGTCAGAAGGTAAAGAGTTCCCTTCAAATGCAATCTCATTCATCTCTAATTAGAATCAGTTTCCTTCACAGTGTATGTTCAACATCCTTTAGCCCATTGGTATATGTTCCCTACATTTCCCTTTTACTCAAGGGATGTACACATAGTATAGAAACCTGCACAGAGCAGCCTTCTGTTCCATACACACAGTTTAGGTCATGAAATACATAGAACACATAATGATTTTATAGTATGAGTTGAAAAATAGTTCTCAACAGCACCAATAAAAATTTGCAAAGCTTTGGGGAAAAAATAGGATACCCCACAGAATCAAAGTACTTTTCCATTCTGTTGCCATGTTCACAATTAAAACAATTGGGTACATTAAAAAAAAATTAAATTCATCTGCAGGTGCCACCATCTAACTGAAATTCAAAGAAAACTTGCCCTATAATTTTGTGTTTCTGGGACAAAAAAAAAACCCAAGGAAACAAAACAACTGAACAAAAAAACTCCCAACACATCCACTGTGCCAAACTGCTTAAGAAAACTGAAATTCTGCTTCTGAATCTAACCTACATAACCAAGCATTCTTTGGGATTACAACTGGGACACCACCAGTCCCACCACACTTTGACAGCAAATCCCATGCATTTTCCCACCACCAAGAGGGCTCAGAGCAGGAGCTCTCTCAACTGTTTCTCCCAGGTATTCCTCCTGCTACCCAGTCAGCCCTGCCTTGGTTAGTAGCAAATGGATTTCATCTCCCTGGATTTTCAAATCTTCCAGAGAGCTTTCAGTACAATTTCTAAACACAAACTTACTAGATGTGCTGTCAAATCTCACCATTTTTTATGAAGTTTATTCCACTTATGATCCACTTCTCAGTTTGGGAAGCACAGACATGCTCAGGCTGAGACACTAACACTAATTCCATGTGCTTCCAACCCAAGCAGGGAAGCAGCAGGAGGTGTTCCACCCCTGAGAGCCAGTCAGTGCAGTCCAGATTTCTAATGTCAGGCACCTCATTCTTGCAGCAACTTCTCTGAGAACAGCCTTCATGGTAAGAACAACTTACAACATTTTCAAACAAAACAAGAGACAACTGTACAAGTGTCTCAGCACATGCCACAGTTGAGACAGCCACAACACACAGAGTATCCCCATACAGTTTCAGAAGGCTTTAGGCATTCACCCATACACAGTAACACCATACCACATCAGAAGGCTTCAGGCAACTGCCCATACAGAGTAACATCATGCTACTTCAGAAGGCTGCAAGCACCTGCCCTTCTTGCACTGTAGCCCAACCTTTTATACCCCTGATTGTTCATGCATTGCACCTGTGTGCCCTCTGTTCCCTTTGGTGGTTGGTCAGTGCACCTGGGCACTCCATGGCTCATTGCTGTCAATGCTGCTCACCTGCTTCTCACAGCTGCACCCACTGGGGATGAGGCTCGGCCCCAGCCCCACTCCAATCACCACAAACTGTGCCTACATACAAGTACCTTCAGATGGTTCATGAACAAAAATTAAAAAAAAAAAAAGCCTAATGTATTATTAAGTACAGACTATGATTCAACTTTATTCAAAAATACCAGAGGCTGCTTTGATAGATCTAAAAGCACCAGCAGGAGTCACTGCCCTTTGTACCTTGCAAAGAAGAGCCCCCAGCTGACAAAGGCCACATATGGACTATATACTGCTCTGAAGCTGCAGTGGAAACAGAGACTTCAGCAGATACTCCCAGTGAAAAAAAGCACCACAAAATCACTAACTTCACTCTTCTGCCTCTACTGAGAACCAGTTCCAAGCCTTCACTCCAACAGCAGCTTCACAGTGACATCAGTGACTCATGCCATCCCAAGACCAGCCTCAGGCTAGCAGGCTAAGAATCAGTCTTGTAACCTCCTGAGGTAGAAAGCATGATGCACCTCTGACTTCCCTTCCTAAATTTGTGTGAATACTAATCCCACACACCTATAAGGACCTTCAAGGTGGCTTCAGTCTCCACTGGCTTTATCTATGCTGTAGAAAGGAACTTTTTTCCACTTCTTTACAAGCACTTTTCAATGCTTTGAAATGCCACAGCTATTCAAAATGTTAAGGCACAGGATGAAAGCTACAGAAACATAACTTCTTATGAACTAAACAGTGCACTGGGAAGAGATGGGCAAGTCTGGTGGCAAAAGCTGCCACAGACAAACCTAACATACAGTATATGGACATGAGTAAATATCTAAGGTTTAGATATTTAGATGCGTTAGATGTACACAAGTAATTATCTAGGTTTATTTCTTCTGATTTCCTTAGGTCACATGGGAAAGTAGGACCCACTACAACTTTATGTTGTTTGTCTCCTGACACCAATGCCTAGCTCATACTTGGAATTTTCTCCTTGGCAATAATTTTGTAGAAAAGCATTACAAAATTGCCAGATGGCTGAGCTTTTCCTGACAGTGAAATTTTACTTAAATAGTTAGAAGATACAAGCTGACTTGTATCCTGTCACTGGGATATGTCACTTACAATATATCTTTCAAACATATATTTAATTATTTCCCAAGATACTTCCCTCCCCATTTAACTAAAACATTCATATTCAATTTGTTCTGCTCTGGACAAATGAATGTCTTTGCAGATTACCAATCCAAAATATCTGACAGGTTTTTTGATATATCTTTCTTCTGTAGTCTGCATGAGGAGAATGTCCAGCATGATGGAAATGCACATTTGAACAGTCAGCAAACCAAATTGCCAATCTGACAGCACTTTTATAGCCCAAGAAACTATTTGTGAGCATGTGGAAGACGTGTTTCCTGCTATCACAGTTCTGAAAGGCTGTTAAGCAATGAGGAATTTGATTTGGACTGCAGCAAAGCCCCAAAAGTTGAGCAGAGATGAGTAGTTAGTGGAGAAGGATGTTAAGAATCAGAAGCATCCAAACATTCATTCAGCTCCTGTTCCTTGCAAAACTGGATCAGAAATGAACTTGAGGAGTCTTGGAGCAAGGATAGATTCTGTATTTTTACAACTGAAAAGATGAAAACCAGGATAACTTTGGGGGAAAAATATACTGTTGTGGTTGGTTGGAGAACATTTTGACAGCCTTCCACAAAAGAGCAGAGAAAGACATGACAGGACAAAAATGGTGTTCAAGGACTAGGAAGAGAAGCAGTCTCTGGGAGGAACAGCATCTTCCCAGATTTTATAGCTGCTTCTTGCATCAAAGACCAATGCCACTTGTCATCCTCGTGTAGTCTGGGACTAAGATAGCAAATATTTGAAGGATATAAAGAAGAGAAAGAAGTGGTTTGAGGTGATGCACACGGTAGACATAGGCTTAGCAGGAACAAAACAGGAAAAGAAATTTCAGACTGAACATCGGGAGACTATTCAAGCCCTGAATTTTATTGGACAGATAAGTATCCTCCAAGAAGGAAAGTGGAAATTCCATTCACTGAGCTATTTACATGTTCAGAAATGACTTTGTCATAGAGAATACCCTGTACTTTTAGAGTTGGAAGACACACTATCATTTACTAGTTTTCTTTTAATTCTAAATGAAGAACTGTCTATTACAACTATCAAGAACATCAACTATTTCTAGAACTGACATAAGCTTAGACACAAATCCTAGAATTGCTTTTTCTCTTATTTTCCCTATTCTTCAGCTATTTTTCCTTTCTCTCTAAGCACTATTTCCAAAGCATGAAGCAGCATGAAGTATGGGTGTAACATTAATTAAAAAAACCCACCCTGATAATTTTACCATTCCTCAAAGTATGACAACCATTAATAAAAAGCAGTTTTGCCTATTGAACAAAGCTTTTACAGAAGTGGAAGGGCACACTTTCATGTACAGTCTCCATCCCACATGACACCTGCATCACACAAGAACTTTTGACAGAGTTACAAGACACATGGTCTCCCCAGAAGGCTGTGGCTAATCCTGCTAATCACAAAAGTATCAATGGTTGGAGGCGCTAAGGCTTGTCCAGCCAGAGCTGCCAACCAGCCCAGCTGGAACCCAAAGCAGGATCAGGGGCACCAAGCCCTGCCTGGCATGTCCCTGCCCAGTGCCACCTCATGGCACCACCAGCCACTGGCAGGACTCCCTCTTTCCTCTACTCTCCAAAGCTCCTCTGTGTGCTTCATGTGCTTCTGTCTGTACTGTGTGTCCATCTGCCTTGGCAACAAAGGCTTCAGAGCCCAACAGGAAAAGCAGGAACCTCAGCTACTGCTGACATACAGCAGTATGTTAATGGACAGTGCAAAATACCCATTGTTTTCTCAATAATTACATTCATGACAATAACTTATTGGCTGCCATTTGACAGCCTGACCATTTTCTGCACAAAAATGCATTTGAAATTAGGTTGTTGAAAAAGGACCTTATCTTCAAATCTCTTCCATTTTCCTCTACCACAGTTCTAAAGATTGTAACATACTTGTCAAAGTAGGTGAGCCTCTCCTATTTGGCAGAATCAGATTAGCAGGTCTTCTAATCAAAAAAGGAACACATAATTAGTTCAGTCCTAAGTGCTAAAATGTATTGCCATATCCTGAAGAGGGCAAGCTCTCTACTGCAGACATTAAGTACTCAGGCTATTAGGAGTATTAATATTTTGCAGACCTGGAGGACTCTTAACTCTCTGACTCATTGTGTTTGGACACCTCATAGCAAAAACTTTTTCTCCTGTGAAAGAAAGGCTCCTAAGGATGCACAATTAACTCCGTTCCATTCCTGACAGCAGAGTGCATCACAGCAGTTGTTGCTTCTCTTTCTCTCTCTCTGTAAAATTGCCCTGATACAGCATCAAAAACAACTGTCATTTCAAAGCACAAGGACTATCAATTCAGTAGGTAGCAGGACAAGCAAGAGCAGACTACACAAGTAATTTTGTATGTTTAACTACTTATATATTTATTTTGATGTTTGGAGAGATACCTCTCTCATTTTTCCAAAATTCTCAGTGTAGGTAGGTCTTTCTTTTTAAACTGAGTGTTAGAAATGTGATCAGCTGGTCATACTAAACCCCACTTTACCCTTACATTCAATTGAAATTGATACCATCATCAGACATAAAGGTTTGTATGCTCATATATATTTTCTAGGATTTTTTTCTGAAATCTTGAAGATCCTAAGTATAATTTCTCTTCCTGGGCCATGGGCTTTTTTTAATTCAATAATAAATTCCTTTTTATTGCCAAACAGTCATCCTGAGCTATTTTTCCTTCATCTACAGCCTCTAGAACAAAGAAAGTGGTAGAAGTCCTGGTGCAGTCATCCCCGTTCTTTACACAGATCCAAAATCTTCTCTGTCTCCTTGATGTTAACAGTGGCTTTCCAAACCCGCATGTTCTGCACTGGAGGACAAATGAAGTACATCACCTCCTCCGCATTCCTCCTCTCAAACTAAATAATTGTCACATCTCTGGGCTTTGGGAAAAAAGCACAAAATTTTAAAAGTCATCTCATTTCACCTTAAAGTCCCTTCCCTAATATAATTATAAATTTCTAAGCCAAACACCAGGGAGAATTTTTTAAACTTTAATTTACTGTGGGTCCATCAACTTTGACCACACTTGGAGGTACATTTTCTCCCCATTAGTTCTGTCTAGTCAAAGAAGCTCACGTAGCGATGACGCATCTCTTGCAGATAAGGGTATCCACTGATTTGATTTACTAAGGAAGCTAAATTTATTACGCAACATTTTACAAGTATAATTCTGCTTTCTCTTGATGGTAATAAATTCGATATCAACTCCCATGAGACAAGAGAACCAGTCCTTTTATTATCCAGACATGACCCCCAGAGCCAGATTCCATTTTAGAGACGGGAAATGACCATATCTCTGATTAAAAGGGAAACTTTAATCAAATAAAGTGCCTCATCAAGCGAGAGCCAAGATTCCAATACTCCTGACTGCAGCACAGCAACGATCCAAAGTCATATCTGCCCCAACCCATTACCGCTTACTGCAAACGTGATATCCATCCCAAACAGGAGGTGCATCCTTCAGCCATTTCCTCATCATCTGGGTAGCTGCTCCTCCCATGCTCACAGTCCTTTGCAGAAACATGTTCCCAAGAAGCTACCCCAGGGTCTGTTTGAGGAATCAGAGGAGGATGGACTTTGTAGTGTTTAGTTTGACTTTTTCCCAACTAAATCAGTCTCACAGGTGACAAGAATCTTGACTCCATGCAGCCAAGGGCAGCAGCCTTGGCTTTTAGCTCAGTACCCTTCCAGTTAGACTCTTCTATTCCTTCAGACATTTTCCTTCTACACCCTGAAATTAGCTTTTGAAGCACTTAGGATAATAGCTTATTTAGAGTCTCAGGTCAAGAGCTTTATCCCGATTGTCAGTGGTGCATTTCTGCAGTTTTACAGTGGATATAGTAAATGAGTAACAACGGTAACAATGACAATGGATGTCTAGGACTATTGTTATTTTAAATATTCTCTAAGGTTCCACTTCTGTGTAAGCACAATCGAATCTGTATGCTACTCCACGCAGGGATCCATCTTACAAGTGTTTCTGGCCATCTAGAATGTTTTCTCGCAACAGAGCAAGATACAGCAACTGACAGATAAATCATCTCCCTTTCAGCTGTGGAAGCCCGGCTACGCAAGCAAATGAAGTAGCCCAAACTCCACATCCACTCAGGAATCGCTCGGCTGAGAGATGGGATTAGTTCATACAGCCTTCTGCAGAGATCCTCCTTGGATCAGCCCACTTGTCATTTCTGCTACAGGAGTACAGATATGCTGCTTTGTGCTAAGGAGTGCTTCTCAGTACCAAAGCCTCTGCACCGGCTGAGGCTCCTTGCTCCGCAGCTCTTCCAGCTGCCACACTGGCCCGCCAAAATGCGGGCAGTGTGTAACACAACCGCACTTGAGGATTATTTCCCTGACGTTTGTCTAATTGTCAGAAGCACGCTTGCACGCAGGAAGACAGTTATTTTGTTGCTCTCTGATTTCCAGTGAAGCTTCCGTAGTCTCACGCCCCCCTGAGGTGGGGGGCTCAGCCCAGCCCTGCCAGACCCGTGCCCGGTTAGCCCAAGTCTCACCGAACGTCCCTACACCCTGCCTTGGCCAGCTACGCCGTCGCGGGCGGACCCGCGCCGCGTGTTGGGGAGCAGCCCCGAGCAGCTCTCGGGTTAGACGGCGGCAGCCCGGCGGCAGAGCCCATAATCGCCGACCTCCTCAGGCGAGCCGGTCGCCCCCGAGGCAGCGGCGACGCAAGGCTGACAGGACACGGGACCTCTGCCCGCAGCATCGGCGGACGCACGTCGCCCCGGCCCAGGGGGAAGCAACGGAGGGCTCCGGGAGGCTGCCGGGGAGCCGGACTCGCTACCAGCGATGCCCGGCCGTCCGCGGCCAGCCGCGCCGTCGGTCCCCCGCCTCGGGGGCGGTGCCGCGTCCCCACCGCCCCCCCAGGCACACC
>VXBC01010169.1:1352460-1384096 GCA_013399945.1 Ploceus nigricollis
TTCAGCCACCGAGCTTTCAGGAGCCGCGGATGCCCCACGGCGACACTTCTCGACACCGGCGACAACCCCTGTGGCAACGCGGGTCTGCGAGCACAGTAGCCCGTCGGGGCTGTCCTTGCCGCTGCCGAGGCTGACCCCGACGGCCCTAAGAACTCCGACGAGCCCTGTCGTGCCCGACNCGCCAAACTCGGAGGGTTAGGCGGCACCCACAGGGCCGCCCCTTTTGCCGCCGCCCGAGCGTCCCGCCGCGACGGGGGGTACGGGAGGGAAAGGGCTCCTTTGGGGCTGAGGCTTGGGATGGTCTCGGGACGTGCCGGCAGCCTCCGGCGGAGCGTGAGCGCTCCCCGACGGGTCCGGCGCTACGATGGCCCGCAGGGAGCTCACGGCTGGCGACAGGGCGGTTCCTGTCTCCGCTCGCAATGTCTACTGCTGTGGCAGTGCGCGCTTCACACGTGTATTCCTGACAACGCATACGTTCCTCTTAACTTCAAACATAGGTTCCTGAGAACTTTAAGCTTATCCTCCCGATAGCACTGAGAGGGAGGATGAATGGATGGGGACTGAATGTATTGCCCCAACAACACCATGTATACTGCAAGCTGCCTCCCGAGTCCATCATGTCAGGAGAACTCGAGTATAAGCACATGGGCTTATTTTAGTCCTTCTCTGCTATCTGCTAACGGAGAGATCAGTGCCTTTTGTTATGGATTTGAGTTGCTGCTTTGAGCTGTGGGGAAGGCCACCCGGCTCCCCAGCCTGCTGTGACTAGCAGCCACCATGCTAAGCCGCTCACCCTGGCCCTCCAGCTAAGCCAGCTGTAAATAAAAACAGCTAGGATTATTTTTTTCTTTTTTTTGCTTAATAACTTTGACAATGTACCTCACAGCTTTCTAGTGAGCAACTTTGAAGTCATCTTGAATTTCTGCAGGATTTTCTTCTGTGTCAGTTTTCTTCTCCTTTATTAAGCAAATACAGGATTGGGTGTGATGCTAAGCTGTCAGCACTTGAACCAGAGACAAAGCCTCCCTTCATCCCTGCAACAGAGAAAAGCACAGTTCAGGCTACCACCTCCAAACTCTTTATCACACTGTTTTTACAGATATGCAGGGCTGTTAGTAGTAGCACTTCCCAGAGACACTGAGCCAATATAGACTTTTAGTCAGCGTGACACCATCTTGCAGTTTGACAAAAAAGCATAAGGAAAGAAAGAACAGAAGTCCCAGCAAAAAGAATACCAGCAGGATTTTTCCTTTAAGGGAGTACAGTTTGAGGGGTTCTAAAGACAAAATGGCTGCTCTGTATTTGAAGCAGGTGGGGGGCTGAGGCCAGCCCATAAACAACTGGGCAAGCCAACAGTCTTCCAAGAGTTACCGGATGTGCATTTGAGGTGCTTTGAACCTGTGTTTTAGGAATAGAGTGCATGGCTAAGCAATGAGCCCTGTGCAGCACACGAGAGAGAGGGGAGCAGTGCAGTGAGTTAACGTGGCCTTTCCACGAGGGACATTGTCTCTCACATGGGTTGAAATTGTAAGCAGATGAAAAATCAACACGAGTTTGCTGTGTGGCTCATTGCAGGGCCCCAGGGACATCTCTCAACGTTATACAACCTATTTCACAGCACATGGCCCCACTGACAGCCAGTGCAGGACAGGGAGAGGACAGGATCAACACAAGGTGTCAGTGACCACATACACATTGGCAGAGCCATGCTGAAGCTGCAAGGCTGCAAAAGCCAAGCTAATTCTTCAGGAGAGGAATAATCCACAGCCATCTCTCCCTATTGCTAAACAAAACTCTTCAACTCACTTTCATACATTGTAGAGTTTAGTCTAAATTAGTCTTAAAAGCTGTTGTAGAAATAATTTCAGTGCCCTGAATGTAATAATTCCAAAGATTACAGAAAAAAAAATTATTTTCTACATAGTCAACACATGTTGTCTTTTATATTTTCCATACACACAGTGCAAAGTAATTAAAAGAAAACCAAAAAACCTCTAATCCATCAAGACCTGACTGAACACAAAAAATTCCCTCTGCTTTAGCTGTACTTATGTACTGTCATAATTGAAGGACAATTAGTGGTCACTAGTATATCAGAAGAAATATGCATGTCAGATAGCTTATTCCTGCACAGAAAAGGAGTGAAGAGGCATCTTTAGAAGTGAAAACCAGGATAAGCACAGTACCAGAGAGACATGAGTGGAAGTATTTGCTCTGTCACGGATCACTTTTGTGACCTTTAGCAGGTTAAGCTGTCTCCCTGGATAAGTATATGCTATTTGGAAAGACTGCTCTATGAAGTGGCTTAAACCCAGGGTACAGCACCCCTGTCAGTCCTCCCACAGCCCTCACAGGGTCCCCCAGCCCAGACCTATGCCCCAAAGCCCTGGTACCCTATGAGATTCTAGGCTGCAGAAGGCAAAGACACATCTCCATCAAGCTCCTTTTTACATCTTTTATCACGGCACCTCACTGTACCCATGGAGCAATGCCATGAAAAATTCATTTAAAGGCTGTGGTGCTTTCATATAAAATGGTAAGGGGAGGAAATATAAGATCCTAATACAGAAAGCTGCAACATTACCTGTGTCAACATAAGTACATTCAAAGAAAAGTCCCTTCTTTCCTCCAGCTAACATATAACAGTAATACAAAGCACACAGATTATGCCACAATAAATTGCAAAGTAAATTACAGTGACAAAATAAACCATGCTGAGAAGGGACCTTTTATGAGCATCAGATAGTTCTGAATAAATAAATTTATAGCAAATTAGACAAACAGAATGTCAGAGCAATCTCCACAGGGCTCAGTTTAGCTACTTTGAATGTTGTACTTCTATTTCTCTTCAGGTTTGCATTCTGAAGCTTCTGTATGTGTTTGCGCAGGGAATACTCCCCTCGTACATTTTGGTTATAAATAATGGGTAGTGACAGGACTTTAAATCTTTTCTATTTCCAGAACTGAGGCATCAGACTCCATAAGTGCCCCCAAGTGACTTCAATTTCTGTCCTCAACGGAAGATACCAAAAGAAATGCAGGAATGCCTGACCTAGAAAAAAACATGCAGAAGAACGAGAAAGATACATGCAGTAAAGATGAAAGAGTAAGTAACTCTTTCTGGGAAAACAAAAAGGAAAAAAAGAGGATGACTTAACTTTTAATTCTGTAAATTAATATAATAATTGTAACCCAAGCTCTGTTTGACAGCTAATTTCTTCATTTCAGGGAACACAACAGTTCCCACAACAGTTTATAGCCAGAAACCTTGATCTAACACTAGTGCTTCTCATATCCAAATAAACTCTTTCCCCCAACATCCTCTGAAGAATTACAGTAAATTAAATATTATTATACAACAAATATTTTTTACTACAAAGTCAGAGATGGCATGAAATTATTCATGCTAGTACAGCACTATTAAACTATCACATATGATTAATTTTCAAGCTGGTTTAGAAGGTGCTGGGTGTGTATGCCTGTCAATAGTCAGCCTCCAGGGTTTTTTCCTAAGCAAGTCATGAACTGCACAGGAACCTCACCCAGAAAGACTTGGCCAAAGCCAGGTATCAAAAAGAAATACTAGTTAGCACATCTGTTTCCAATGACTGAGAAATCAATGACAGAAAAATATGTCTTGACTAACCTGTAGAATTGCCATTCTTTTATTTCTGGGTGTGTTACAGGCTAAGTTGGATTTGCATTTCCACTAATAACAGGCAATCCTATGACACTTTTCATGAGTATCTAAAATCTTTGGTTTCTAGATAGGGAACATAATGCAGCACTGACTTTTCTGTGGATGTCAAAAGGCAGAGCTGGTACTTGAGCTCAGAGGACACCCAGTTCCTGCCTAATGTTCAGAGCACTTCCTTTACGTCCTCCCTCCCTGCATGCACTGGACTAACTCTGAGCAGCAGGTAGGACAGGTAACTGCTAATCCTTTCTTCCACCCAAAATCACACTATGGCCTGCAATCCTACTAAAACGAATGTCCATTACAGCAAGAACTAGCAAAAAAAATCTGAACATTGCCTACTTTAGGAGATGGGCAAAAATCAAATCAGAAAAATAAAGCCTCCAAAAGTTTATGGCCTACAGTAACCACTAATGGACAAGCATAGCTGCATTAGATGACCGTTTCTCAACTAGGCGACACAGCTCCCTCCCTGAGGAACCACACTTAGAGCATCACAGCCTCTTGCAACTTCCCAGTCTTTCATGAATTACCTCCTTGCTTTGTTTTCCCACTGTCCCCATAATTGCTTATTGGCAATGGAGAGAGAGACAGGGAGACCGAGAGCTGGTCAGAATCCAAACTGATTGTGGACTACCTATGCTTATATACCATTCTAGGAAGGCTAGTAATGTTTTACTACAATAATTGGGTTAATCATCACATAAACAAACATATATATTTTACTACATCTCTTACTTGCAGAAGTCTTGATGTACTTTGCTTTTCTGGTAAGTCTTGAATTAATCCTCAAAGTTTGTTTGTTCTTGCCAAGGCATCCTCATGATCAAATCTTTTATGCTAACCAGGTCCAAAGTCCATAATCTCTCTTGTGTGTCCCAATATCTCCCCCTTCTCTTTTCAACCAAAACCAGTCCTTTAAGGGCCTTATTAATTAATCTCTGCACATACTCAAACAAGCAAGGTATCATGATTAATACAATTATAATGAAAATCATCACATACATACCCATCTTAAAAAGAATATTTTAGCTAAAAATAGCCACTAAAGGCTCAGGCTTGATCTTTATAAACTAAAAACATTCCTGATGGCAGCCGCAGAGGGTGGGGGGGCATTACTGGATTTAGAAAGATTGTAAGAAGTGTAATTGCACCAAAAGGTTTGATTCTTATACACGGGGTGACAGGGAGGGAGAAACATTTTAAGTTTTAGACTGATTTTTTCCGTGTATTTAAAATTAAGACAAAAATCCATTTTCACAGAATCCAAGGGCTCTAATTCTTGTGGTTCCAAGGGTGCTTCAGGAGGGTAAGGGGTCAAATTTTATTTGATTTTAAAAAATTTTGTGTAAATATTCATGTAAAGTTCTGGAGGAGCTATATTCCCCCCTAATTTTTTTGGTTTTTAATAGCATGTGTGTTTCCTGTTATGAAAGAAACATAAAAGTAAAACAATAAAAACAATAAACTTACACTAAGTAAAAATAAATCAGATAATATATACAATTAGTAGCACATGAAAAATAAAATGGTGATTTAAAATAATGCATTATCAATTTTTTAAATATTGTACTATTACTTAGAGTCTGTAGTAATTGGCAAGCTTCATTTTTAAAGTGAGGGCTTGGAGAACTATTCCCGGGTAAGCCCTCCAAATTCACTTTAAAAGGAGGTTTAGCAATTATAGGTCTAAATTTGGCAAGTCAGAATGACTTGAGTGTAGTTTTGATGTAGAAAACACTTGGTTTTATTGGTATATTTCTCTACTAGTTAAGGCTAGGACTTGCCAGGGTCCAGGCTTTAACTGGAAGAGTCTCTTTAATATTTTTAAAACCTCTTAGTGATAGTAGTTAGAAAAATAATATCTGTCTTATAAATAGCTATACAACAATATGTGAAGGTTTGTAAATCAGCTGGCTTTGTACTTTATCTTTAGCTAAATAGTAGTAAAACAAAAGAAAGCATTAAACAGATTACAACTGATAGCAGTCATAATATGAAATTGTTACTCATTCTTCAGTAGTACTTATAAAAATTAAATAGCAAAAATTGTTCTTATTTCTATAACAAAATAGTTGTATCTTGTAATTTAAATGAGCAAATTTTGACAAAATTCATTTAGGCTTTATGTTATTCACTTGCATAGTAAAGGAATTATATTTTACAATTTAAACAGATATACTTCAACAAAACTTAAAATCAGCTTCACTAAAACTTAACTTCAGTAAAACATAACAAAAATATACTTAAAAGAACTTAAAGTTTAACATCACTGAGACTAAACAAAAATTAATCTTAACAAGAATTAACTTATTTAAACTCTATTATTACAAAAAAGTTACTGAAAATTTGTCATATAACAGTTAAACATCAAGGTAAATAACAACTGTTCTGAAAAATTTACAATAAAATTACCTTGTTGAAACTATGGAGTAAAAAGCAAGCACTTAATAAAGCCAACAGTGGAGTTTTATATACTAATTCTAGTTAAGTCTCAAATAACTACTACAAGTAAGTTCAAAGTTTGTCTTGAATGTAAGATAAAGAATCTTGAATTTATCACTTATCTAATTACTCTCAGTGAATTATGCAGTTTTGCTATGTTATTAATATGTAGGAAGACACCACTTTCACACAAGCACCTTTGAATTTTTCTAGTAACAATCCTTTTAAAAATCACAAATCACAAGTTACTAAAATTAGAAGGTGAATGTTAACAGAGTTCAGATAGCATGTAGCGTCAGTTGGTATTTTGGTGTGCTATAACTTCAGCATGCCGTGCAGGTTAGACCTGGCTGGTGCCAGCCGGGGGGGGCCACACCCCCTGCAGCGGCTTTTAAAGATTGCTTGGATGAGAGATTTAAGTTCAGCTTAATAAAAGTAATGGGATATAAGCATTGGAGGCTAAAACAATAAAAAATTTAGTTATGAATACTAAATATCTGTCCCAAAAAATTCACAAGAAAATACATTGTTAAAAAGGCAAGTAACTGGAAATATAACTGGTTTGACTAAGGCAAGGTGTTCCTCAGGGCTTTAGGTCTCTATCAAGTGTCACCTTTGATAGCTGGGCTGCTCCTTCCAATGCTTGAAAGCATCTGGGGCACTTCAGCCAGGGACCGTTGTGGGGGGCTGTCGAAGGTCCCAATGATTCCTATGCAAAATTTGAATGCATAAAAATTCCCCACTGTGTCAACACATCCCTCTCCCACAAAACCAGGGGGACAGACAGCACAAAAGGTTTAATTGTGGCAATCTGCCCATCAGGCCCTGTAATGTGCATAAAGTGTTGTCTTTGCAAGCTTTGACTATTCCCACACATGCCAGAGAGCACCTGAGGCACAGACAGTACTGGCCAATCACTGGGCCATTGGCCTTTTGAGATAACAGTCACATCTGCTCCAGTATCAAGGAGTCCTGGTAAAATTATGTCCCTGCCTTTCAGAGTCACTTTGCATTGGCATGTGGGATGCTGAGATGTGATACATTGTGTCCAAAAAATCTATGGGACCCCTGTGGAACCAACCACTCCCCCACCTCCATTCAGCTATCAGGGGTGCAGATAGGGGTGCTGCCAGGAAAAGTATGAGTTGGGCAATATGGCTCCTGGCTGGGACCACACAGGGCGGCTGGGGGGTCCAAGCCATGATCTTAATTTCCCCAACCGAGTCAGAGTCAATAGCCCCAGGGAGAACAAACAACCCTGTTATCCAGGTGGATGATCTGCCTATGATCAAAGCATGCATACGCTGTCCTAGTGGTACAAAAACTCCTGTGGGAAGCAAATGAACAGATGAATCGAGTACTGTTACTGTGAGATTGTTTGATATGTCCAGTCCTGTGCTGCCTGGGGTGGCTGCATGTAGGTCAGCGACGGATGTCCGGCGGGCAGGGGCAGGGCTGGTTGGAAGTTGGCAGTTGCTCCTGGTTGCTGCGTCAGCTGTGGGATTTGTGTCATCGCGTGGTGCTGCTCTGCGCTCCAAGATGAGTTTCCCTGTAAAGGCTGGGCATTCTGATGAAATTTAGAGCGGCATAGATTAGTGAAGTGAGGGCCTTTCCAACAGTGAGGGCATATACCCAGGGCTTTGAGTCTCTGTGCTTTTTGGCAGTCTCTTTTAATGTGTCCAGACTCCCCATGGCCAAAACAAACCAGCTGCTTTCTGGGGGTTAATTTCAGGGCAGCAAAATCGTCCACTATGCCTTGCCCCACACCTTGATAGGTGTGTTGTAGTGTTCCCAGTGGTTGCGTGCTTGTATCATTTGGAGTAAAGTGGGCTCAGGTTCAGAGGGCAGAGATTTCAAAAGGTGCCTACAATCCTCATTGGCGTTTTCTACGGCTTATTTGAGATGTGTAACTTCCCTTGCTTGCTAGCTATCAATTTGTCTCTCCAGTGTTTGTTTTAATCTGTCCACAAACTGCATATAGGGCTCTTGTGGACCTTGTTTGATATTTATGAAGCACTGTTGAGGGGTTTTAGCAGCAGTAACCTTAAGAAATGCCAAACGAGCTGCATCTGTGATACCCTCTAGGGCTTCTCTTGGTAAAGCTGCTTGGCCATTAGGATTGGTATGCCCCCCCTACAAGGTGGTCAGTAGTTAAGGCAGCCAGGGCTTGGTTTGCATGCCCTGCATACATTGTAATTAAATTCTCCAGTCCTTTTTTCCATTGCGCCATAAATATTGCATATTGTGTTGATGTGAGCAAAAGATTTGCCAAATACTTAACATCATGAGGAGTCATGAGGTGAGTAATAAAAGTTGCTTTTAATAAATTACTAAAGTAAGGAGGCCCCAGTCCATATTCTGCCGTGGTACAGCACAGTTCCTTAATTTCTGAGTGACCTAGGGGCTCCCATCGTGGATTTCCCCTCCTCGGGCCGAGTCACACAGGGGCCAAAAAGATTTCTGCAGCAGTGTCAAAGTCTCTATTCTTAAGGGCTTTCTTTTTCATCCATAAGCAATTATTATGCATCTCCGAAGGGAGTAAGTCCGGATCTTTTTCAGGCCAGGGTCGAAAGGGTCCAGCTCCCCTTCACTGCTAGAGTCAGTGTCTGCCACATAAGCAATAAGCGTCTGGCGGCTCTGGGATCGGTGGTGGTATAGAGGTGGGACTGGAGGTGGTGACCGGGCTCTATCCCTGGCACCCGTCGGGGAGGGTGTGCGGATGGGGCATGGGGAGTGGGACTTGGGAAGGTTTCGATCCGGCAAGGTTGCCAGGACTGTCTCAGCAGTAGCCTCGCAGAGTGCGTCACTCCCTTCCTCCTTTTTAATCACGTCCATGACCACCCTCCAAGCAGGAAGCATTCATAGCTCTGGCTCGTGGCCAGGCAGCATAGCCAGGTCGTAGAGTTTTACATCGACCTTGTCCCAGAAGCAGAGGGTAAATATAGAAGAAGGGGTAGCACTGGGGAGCATGCGTGACACCCATCGTAAAAGTGACTTAAGGTCGCGCTTTAGGATGGGGGAGCCATGCCTGCTCGGAAGGGCGAGCATGGTTTCATAGACATCTCTCTCATTGGACATGTTCTGTCCCATAGTTTAGTTCCCCTGGCTCACCTGTCACGTCGCAGCAGACAGGTGATTATGGGCCCAAACGCGGTTCTCTCTCTGTCACGATCAGTTCCAGGGGCTTGCCGATTGCAGCCAGATAGGCTGTTCCTTCTCCTCACGCAGAGCACCAATTATCAGCAATGGAGAGAGAGACGGAGAGACTGAGAGCTGGTCAGAATCCAAATTGATTGTGGACTACATATGCTTATATACTATTCTAGGAAGGCTAGTAATTTTTTACTACAATGATTGGGTTAATCATAACATAAACAAATATACATTTTACAACATCTCTTGCTTGCAGAAGTCTTGATGTAATTTTCTTTTTTGGTAAGTCTTGATTTAATCTTCAGTTAGTCTTGATTTAATCCTCAAAGTTCTGTTTGTTCTTGCCAAGGCATCCTGATGATCAGCTGTCTTATGCTAACCAGGTCCAAAGTCCATCATCTGTCTTGTATGTCCCAATAATTGCTCTGGCTTTTAAATGACTAATTACATTTCATTGGTTAATTCTACATTAAAAAACAAAGGAAACTTAATTGCATGGACAGCATGGAACTCTTTACTTCCCAGATACTATTGCTCCAAACAGGGTAAGGATAAAGGAAGTATAAACAGAAATGTTTTATCAAGCCTTCCAGGGGGGGTCCAGACTGACAGCACAGGTTTGGCCGGGTAAAGTACAAGCTTATTGAGGACTGTGTATAGTCAGTACTGTAGTCAGTACCTGCATGTTTTCTACTTCTATCATTGTATAACCATTCATACTACTAACCAGACAAGTATTAACCCATGATTTTACTAACCAAAAGCTAATCACAACTTCTTTACTAATGAAATACCTTAAGATGTTATTTGATTATTTTGTAATGTATTTGCAGATTTCCTAGAGCTTAGCTCAGGGTATTTGCTTGCATCATGCGTCTTTGTCCTAGGATTTCCAGAATTTTTACCAAGGAATAGTGTCCTCGATAATTTTCCACTAGCTCTATCTATTTGAAAGCCTACAAACAGTACATTTGTCGTAATCAGGCCTGTCAACTGCTAAAATAGAATAAATTAACTTTAAAGGGATGTAACATATTAATCAGCAACAAAAGAAACAAAAAGAAAAAAAAGAGGACAGATTGGAAACAAGTAGAATTACTCACTAATTTATATTTCTTTTTTAATGACTAGGAAGTGCCAAAACTTCCTGTTCCACCACTGCAACAGACCTTACACATGTACCTACAGTGCATGAAACACTTGGTGCCAGAGGAGCAATTTAAAAAGACCAAGGCCATTGTGGAGAAATTTGGAATTGCAGGAGGCCTGGGGGAATCGTTGCAGCAAATGCTTGAGGAAAGAAGTGAAAAGACAGTAAACTGGGTAAGCAAATACAGTAGAAAAAATAATCGCTATGTTTGATGATGCTTATTTCCAAGTACTTTCTGATGTTCTCTATGCAATCACGGTTTTCTTTCAGCAGGTCAATGCAAACAGAGGTCATTCTGACAAAGGAATATTTCATATGTAATAGGCTAGATTTTTAAAATTATGTCAAAAATCCATGTCATTATTATGTTTTCAGATCAGCAGTTTGTTGACATTAATGAGGACATTTATTCAGCTCCGGTTCATGCACAGAAGTGTCATAACACCTGTAGGAAACACACCTTTTGGATGTAATTCCTTACTTTGCCTTAAATAACAGGACTTACAATTTTTATTAGAATGCAAAATACTTTCTGATAGGGTTTTAAAAGTGCCTTGCACAGCCATCTAAACAAAGTTCTGATCCACTCCAATTATTCTGGAATGGAATACTTCATTACAGGAATTAGTCTTTTAAAATTGAACTATTATTTGCCATTCATTATCACACCATACCAATGTAGTTACTTTGCCAAATATGCACATACATGTATACACGTGTACATCTATCACACAGACCATGCTGAGACCTTTGCCTTTACAAAAGTTCAGCTTTCTGCTTCCCAAGGCAGGTAAATTAGGTAAGCCACAGCTAAAGGAGATTTTACCATTCCACAAAGTCGCAGTTCTTCCTGCCCTCATTAACCATGTTAGAATATGGCAGCTGAAAATTAGAGTTTTATTGAAGTCCTTCTATTCCAACAAGGAAAATGATTCTATAGATTCAGTGAAACCCTGCAGGCTTGTTACTGGTGTCAGTGAATTGTGTTTCTCCCTTTTGCGTGACACACCAAAAAACTCCATCGAATTGCTGCTACAGTCAGGGAGAAAAGGCTACAGTGCTGTCAGTGCTTTCATTTTAAAAGCAGTGCTTAATTTGTGAACAAAATGCTGCCCAATCTTGTTTTCATGTTGTCATCACAGAACTTTGTGGTGGCTAAACTAACCAGCATTTAAAAAGTGTTCCTGATAGGAAATAATATTCCAGAAGACAACTACTCATTTGAACACGTATAGCATGAAAATTACAGAGGAAGGATGCATAAGCATTTTCTGAAATTGTGACAGTTTTAAATACTGGTTATTAAAATAAATACCTGATTCTTAAGGTATATTAGAAATGGTTTTATTTGGAATTTAACTTGCCAGGAGTATATCTCTAGCCTGTTCCCCCAAAGACTCCAGAGACTGTGGAGGAAGCATCTGTTCTAACAGCAATGAAATATCTCGGAGGAAAACTTTTTCAACTGATGCATGCATTTGTAATTATTTTTGCATAATTTCGTTGTTGTTTATAGTTACCATATGCAAAGCCTGTCCTCTCAATGGCCTGCAAGGCCATTTGATCTTTTTATGAAAGCCTCCATTTTTCAAATAATGATTCTTCAATCTCTGCTCAGACATAAAGGAATGCAGTTACTGTTCATCTGTGTTTTCAATAAAAATGGTTAGAAATTTAATGTGTGTCTGTCTGGGTCAAGAATCAGCAATCTGCATTTGTGTCAGCGGACACAAAGGGAATTCTCCAGAGGCCCTATCCACGTGCCACTCTCTGCAGGACGGAACCATTAGGCTTAGGAAATTTTTCTCTGCTCTGTCTTGCTACAGGACAATATCTGATGGCTAGCAATGGAGCTTCTTGGCATCATTCACAAATATTTGAAGCCCCTTGAGAAAAGGCATCACTAGTAAAACCCTGGCCCTCTCTTAAACATATTCTAATTGCTATGCAAGAGTTAAGATGTTGTATTCAAACATTTTCTGGTTGTAGAGAGAAGCAAACAACAAAATACCCAAAGCACCACAATCTGGAGCTTGTGTAGTTTTTAATGGAACACACTGTAAATTGCCATTGATGGAGAAACAGGATTATGGAATTGCAGCTGACTTCTGCTGAGCTGAGGTCACAGAGCCCAGACTGAAAATGCTCAGCAGCTCCATTAATCAGAGCCCATGGCTGACACCAGGAGCACCAGGCACTGTCCCCTCACCCCCAGACTGCTTTTCTGTGTGCTGTTGGCAGCTTTAAGATGTTGTGTCCCCTTCCCTCAGGTGTTTAACTACTGGCTGGATGACATGTACCTCAACAACCGCCTGGCTCTTCCAGTCAATTCCAGCCCTGCAATTATCTTTGCTCGTCAGTATTTCAAGGACATAAATGACCAGCTGAGGTAATGTATTACGACTTTGCAGCTTTTGCTAAATGAAAGGATACTTTAAATGTATGGCTTTTGCAAAAAGACTATCAACTTTCATTAAAAAATAAGGGCTGTAGCCATTAAAATTATTTCCTATGAGGCCTGCGGACGGAGGGCAGTGTTTCTGGGGTAACTCATACTGATATTCAGAAAGGAAGATGTCATTACTATCACGTTCATTGCTTGAAAAAAAATGCCAAGGGATTTATATTTTTAAGGAATATTTACAAAGCTTTTTACTGTACGTGACTCAAGTAAACCACTTTGCGATGAAAAAAAATAAATACAAATTTCTGACACACAGTTTCAAGGGAAATAATCTTTAACATGGCTTCACTATGACTTGTAGCCACCCTGCAAACTGAAAAGGCCATGCTGGCATTAAATTGTCCCTCTCAGATGCACAAAAGGGCACCAGAAACACAGGGGATCTAAGAATAAGAATTCAGAAATCATTCTTCCCCAAGAACACTGCTTCCTTCAGGCCCATCAGTCCTAGCTCTGAACTGATCTTTCTACTTTGAGCTGCTGTGGGCAATTACTATCATTTAAAAAGTGAGAAGGTAAGCATGTAGCCAAGCACAGAATATACCTCTCCAGACACCCTTAAAATAGGATTCCATTCTTCAGCCTTTGCCAAAACATTCTTCCTTTTAAAACAGTAAAAATCTACCTTCATATCGTGCAATTTTCCTCTTTGCTTTTAGCACTCTCTAGCTGCTCATTACTGAAATAATTAACTGCATGTGAATTTATGCTATTATAAAACAGACAGAACCTTGAAACAAATATGCATTATTTTAACATTTTGCATAGACAGCTCATGCATCTTTTTACTTTACTTTAAACATAACTATAAATGCTTCCATTCATTACTGACTGAATTTATTGTGCACACAGCTTTCAAAAAACCTTCACTTTGCATTTTCTAATGCACGTGCTTTAACAAGGAAATATTTTTCTCAGAGCCTCCCATTCTGACACAGTGCAAACAGACAATGTCAGGAATAAATACACCTGTCCACAGCTCTGCAAAAAGAATATCTGCTTAGGACAGGAAGTACTCTAATACTGGACAAGTTGTGAGTATTGATTTTGAAACCCATGTGAGGATTCTATTAAGTATTCAGTCTCTGCTCCCATTCTCTAAATAAGCACTTTTAGGCTTCCTCCTGTGGTAGTCTGTTTAACCATTTGAAAGGACTGTCTCTAGGATTTCATATTTCTCTTGACATGAATTAATTTAGGTTTTGGGTGGGGGCAGGGAGCTCTTCTTGCCAAGCCAGAAGACTTTCTCTCCTTATGCCATGTCATCAATCATTCAGGCTTTCCTCTGTCTCCCAGAAACAGCCCAGTGTTGCCAAATGACAAAAGACTGATGTCACCTCTCTGTTACTTGCAGGTTTGCTGCCAATCTCATTTCAGGAGTGCAAGACTACAAAGCTTTACTGGACACGTAAGTGGCTTGGAAGGAGAGCTTGAGTATCCACAGGGCTTCTGATTCAAGGCTGCTCTCAGTACAAAGCTGGGCTGTATTGCACCTCTCCACCATGGGGAAGGGCTGGGGCACCAGCATGCTTCAGAGCAAGTGCTTCAGCAATTTTTTATGCCCTTTCTGCTGTATTCCTGCAGTGTAACAGATTGAAGAAGGATCCTTTTTGATGGCTGGCAGTCATCACTCCGGCAGGCACAGTGCAGCCCAAAAGGGCACAGACAATTTGCCTAACAGAGTTACTGAGAACACAAGAGGAAGCTTGTGCTCCCCACATCCAAAGGGCAGCAGCACTGTGGTTACACAGCCTGCATACCTTTCCTGGCACTCTCCACATACTACGCTCTCCACTTACGACAGCAATGTTCCACCTCCCTCCCCTCAGAGAAATAACACATCCCAGCAGGGAAGGGAAGTCTCACCACAGAAAGGCTGGCTCAGTAGCTAGTAAAAATAAGCTACTTATGCTCTTGTTACTTTCTGAATAAAAACACATGGGAAATACATGATTCTTCAAGTCACATATGTATTATGCACCTGTACAAGGAAATAAGTGATACAGAGAATTTGAGAGTTGGGAACTAAAGCAAATATCCTGGTTTAGAACTGCAACAGTTCTAAAGACACGGTTAACCAAGATAAACTACCATAAAACATTACCCCTCATAAGCTGTATGAGAGTAAACCTCCTTGCCTGCTTCTTTACCCCCCCCACATCTGACAAGTTGGAAGCTTAGTCCTCTTTTGCAGAAGAAAAAATCTCTGCACTGTAAGATTTTCTTCGTCCTGTGGTCTCTGCAGCCTCTCCTGACCAGCAGCACCATTATTTCCTGCTGCAGTGTCAGTGAGGTATTTTACAATCCGTAATCATAATTGTGACTGTGATAATTCTTGTTTTTCCCCTGGCCACTAAAGAAGCTTTTAAAGAGATGCTGGTTTCACCTACCTTCCAATCAAAAAGAGAACAGGTTTTCAGCACATATTATTCCATGGGTCTAAGTAAAAATTAGCACAAAAGCGAGTACCTGTGGAAAATAGAAATTCCCAGTGTATTGCCCAAGTCATTTCTGTTTGTCAAGCAAGGCCCTCTCACACACACTCTAACCAGTCAGCACAGTACATGACTGCTGTGATTTGCAGGGAATTTTATCATTACCTTTCTTTGAGGTGCTGGTCTTTCCCAGCTGTTCTGCTGACTTCCATCCTGCCAAATTTCCAGGGTCCCATCTAGGCAGGCTTCCTACGCACATTGCAAAGCTGCTTGTGAGCTGCTATTTCCATTTCCACTAGATGATAATGCAGTTGCTTAATGAATATGCATGAAGCTGCCAGGAATGATGTATTTAAGTTTGGTATGGGAATTCATCTATTTCCCTTATACTGTAATCTCATTTTATTATTCAATTTGTGTTATACCTGATCTAATTGTAACAGAACAAAGGACAGATAAGATTTCTTTTCCTTTCTGTCTCCCTTCTTTTCCTCTGGCTTTGTTTCTCTCCTTCCCTGCAGCCATGCTTTACCTACTGATTTTTCTCGTGGACAGCTGTCTGGCCAT
The DNA here is from genome assembly GCA_013399945.1 of Ploceus nigricollis. Classification (NCBI taxonomy): domain Eukaryota; kingdom Metazoa; phylum Chordata; class Aves; order Passeriformes; family Ploceidae; genus Ploceus; species Ploceus nigricollis. Next base: position 1,368,372 of record VXBC01010169.1, read on the forward strand.
CCTCTCTGCATGAAGCAATACTATGGGCTCTTTTCTTCCTATCGTCTTCCAGGACTTACCAAAGATACCCTCGTGGCCCAGAAAAGCAATGTAATGCCAGAACCAGAGCACATCATTGTTGCTTGTAACAATCAGGTAAATTGGTTTTCTTTTTTCATACCTTTCTATATTTCTTAATTTGCTTAAATTCACTCCAGAAGAGCCTAATCTAATCTCTGTTCAGAAATGCAATTAGTGTGCTATGTATGAGCTCACTTCTTACCAAGCATTTGCAGTTGATATTTCTAAAAGATGCTTCTGCAGCATTTTTGTCCTTGGCCCACATTATGTTCCAAGTACAGTGATGCAGAAAGAAGGAATGTGACAGAATTTATTTGCTTTCTCTTTCCAAGAAAAATGTTTAATAAACAGAGATGAAACCACAAAGAAAAAAGAATCCTATTAGAGTGGATTTGCTGGAAATGCTCTTCTCATGACAGTCAAGTATTGGCACAGTCAAGTTCATGGCAACTATACCACCATCACACCTATGCATGACATAGACACCATATAGGGGCCCTAAGCTGTGCCTGAAGAAGTTAGCACAGGTGCAGGCAGAAATACTGAAGTGTTAGAGTGAATCTGCCCCAACCAGTAATCACCAGGGAGCAGCAGAGCCTGTTTCCAGGGCACAGTACCTTATAGCCCAGCTTGACTATTTGCAGTACTGGAGCCATGCCTGTAGGTGCTCTTGGAATGAGGAGGTAGCTTTCAGTGAAGTGCTTTCTGCTTTTCCAGGAAGCACAGGAAATTTTCTAGATTCTCCACGTTATGTTTAAACAAATAATACCATGAAAATTACTTACATACTGCCTGATTTTATCTCTCCAAGTTTTTTATGCTTATTCAAATAGTGTACATTTTACTTGAGTCCAACGCACAATATAAGTCCCCTATGGCAACTGGCATTACATTGGTGTTAAAACACAGGAGGGGTGAGCCCTGGGCCATTCATTCCCCAGTGGTTTTGTGTTGCATTGCATGCAGGCCTGGCTCTCCAGGCAGGACTTCAGCATCTCAACACCTACTCAGGTGACAGCAAAATATTGGACCACAAAGGGTCCAACCCACCTCTGGCTGATCTTCTGACTTCTGTAATTTTTTTGCAGTTTTTTGTTTTGGATGTTGTCATTAATTTCCGTCGTCTCAGTGAGGGAGATCTTTTCACTCAGTTACAAAAGATAGCAAAAATGGCAGAGAACGAAGAGGAAATGCTGCCTCCAATTGGCCTGCTGACAACAGACGGAAGAACAGAGTGGGCAGAGGCCAGGATGACCCTTATGAAAGGTTAGCCGCAGCAACCCCAGCTTTCTCTTCATCATCTTCCTCCTCACCATCACTGCCTTTCTTTGCTGAGAGCAAACATCACAGCAAACACAGGACTGAATGTGCAACCCCACTGCTGAATTTTTCCAGCAGTAGGAAACTCTGTAAGATGTGTGTTGTCAGGGGAGCAACAGAAATAGCTTGACCCTTTGGCTGTGTATGTTAAAGTATTATGCCATGTAATAACTCTCACTCCATTCTTTGTTTTTCATCACATAAATTACATTACATCAGATTTTGTGATTTGTCTCTTTCTTCATATCTATTTTGTACCAATAGGAATGATGTATCCTCTTAGCTTTTGGCAACTATTTGATATTATTGATCTTATCCAACAAAAGCACCTGCAAGTTAAACACCTATTGAATCTAGTTGTGTACTCTCTCTAATCAGTGGAGAAGGTACAAGGGCTGATTCAACCAATTTTTAAGTATCTAGGAAAGATAGCACCAGTTATTATCTGGGGACTGCTCTCTCTCTCTTTTCCAACAGGCAGCATTTAGCTGTCTCAGATTCTGGACCTGAATGTCAGACTTGGAAACAGATGAAAATAAAGGGTGGGGTTAGTGACCTCTATCATATCACATCACATCACACCTTATGTATTTTACCCTGAGGCTAAGTGATAAAAATGCCCTCCTTGTGCCATTTTACGTGTAATAAGTATTTACTTTTTCATCCTGAAGAAAACATTAACTTATCTCTCTACCTCCAGCTCAGCAGTGCCACAGAAAATATTGCTGTTTTACTAATGCCCTGGAATATACAAGAGTTGCCAATAGTCTCAAAATAAGTTTATCCTCCTAAGGAAGATTTCCCTTTTCTTATTCAAGCTTCTCTGTGCTTATAAAAGTTAGTACAGATACACACAGAGAATCCTGGCCATTATTTCAGCAATATTATATAGTATTAGTCTCATCTTTAAGCTTTCCCTTCCTCTTCCCATCATTTCTTTTTAAAGGAGGAGACAAAAAAAATAACTTATTTTAATGAAAATTGAGGTGAACACCTAATCATTTATTTTTATGCCATACTAAGTATAACAGTCAATGCCTTGAAACTTCCAACAAAATTATCTTCGGTAACCTACATCATCCAAAAGAAAAACAAAAAGAAAAATCAACAAAAACTAGCAAAACCCTCACCATAGTGTTTTTAGATTGCCTGGTATTTCCCAAAATATTAATTTTAATCAGAAGGCAAACAACTCAGTTATGTAGCTGAAAAAAATCATATTCTGCACTAGTAACCCTCATAGCACCATGATGTGAGCCTTCTCTAATCCAAGCAGGAATCCCACCCCAGACCATTCATGTTAGCACAGCTCTTCTGTACAGGTGAATGCATTGCTGTTACACATGGATATATGATCATTAACAGCCCTTTTCTTTCTTATCTGTGATGGTGGAATGTTCCTGCAACAATTAATAAGAGAGGAAGAGAGAATCTGGGAAGCAATGTGGGTGAAAGGGTCACTCCAGCTGGTCTGTGCTGGGCAGGGCAAGAGAGAATGCTTTGGGACAGAAAACCTGTGCAGTGCTTTGCAGAGGCTATGAAGGAGTTACACCCATGGGCCTGCACAGACCTGCAAGTAGAGAATAGGTCTTCTAGGTGAGAAAATGTCCAAGATATTGTAATAAACCCAGCCATCACTGATTTATAAACACACTCAGCATTGTAACTGCCTTCAGGCTGCAGAACTAGCTCACTCTTCCTAAGTACAGGAAAAGAATTCTGTATGAAGTGACTAGCTACAGTCCCACGCATACTACATCTGAATTTGATTCAAAACTGTCTTCTCATATTCTCCTTTCTAAAACTAAATTTAAACTAATCAACAGTTGACTGGCCAATTCAATGCAACTGTACATTAGAAAGGAAGAAATGTCTTGCAGGCTTTAGGCTTGGTCTTACTCTCCTTTGTTTTAGCTCTTCCTGCAGATATTTTCAATCCTAAGTCATGGTTCATGAGTTCTCATGCAATTTATTGCCTGCTTCACATGATAATTTTTCAGTGTTTGATCAGCCCTCTGGATATGTCTATTTCCTTCTGTAAAGGCATCTTTCCCCTACTTCTCTGTTTCTGGCACAGCTTAATTTTATTCACTCTAATACCTAGACTCCAGATACCCTGAAGCCATATGTCAGACTAAGGGCTTCATATCTGTCAAAGATGTGTGGTAGCAGCCACAATGAAATATATATAAACCTATCAAACAGTGGAAAGCAGAATGCTGAGCAAGCTGTGAGCAGTTTGTAAATTACTATCCAAGCTGTTTTTCCTCAAAGATGCCTGTCTGCCAGCACCAGAAGCTGATGTATACAGGGCAAGCTCCATTCACAGGGATCTTTTCAGCCTTTGTACTGATGCACCCAGATCATCAATGAAAAAAATACCACAATTATGGTCAGCCCTGCAAGTGTGAGATACTAGAAAACCTTTACAGCCAAGTGAAGAGGGATGTGTCTTCTCTCTTATAAAGCTTCTGAATGCTTTTGAAGACACTCCAAAGGGACGCTGGTGTTCACATTTTGCAGGGCAGCAACCTCTCTGCACGCCCCATCAAACACAATCTCTTGCTCAAGCCTTTGTAGGAGCTGGCAGGTGCTCCAGCTGCTTTCCCTAGGACTCCTCTGTTGGCAAGGGGACACAACACACTGTGCACTCCACCAGGTCCCCAGGGAGCCTGCAAGAAGTCAGGCTGACCATCTCTGTCCCTTGGGCCCTGGCTGCTAATGCTGCCATGCAGGAGCCACCGAACAGCAACAGGCAGTACCTTACCATAACCTGCACAAGGCCACAGCTCCCCCTCTTCCTTCTCAGCCACTTGCCTCTCCTCTTGACACATTTTTAATTTCTTGCATATTTGGTCTCTTTTTCACTGCACAGCCTGTGAAGAATGAACCTGGATGGTAACAAGTGTCTGGGTTTTTTCAAGGTCCTGACTAACCTATGTTACTCCTTGTAACCTATGTTACTTTCCAGGAAAGATGCATTATTTCTTACTATGAAAAATGCTGCTCTTTCAGACAAGCAAGCTACTTTACATACTTGCAAACCTTGAAAACATGCACATATTGAAATAGCCCCATATTTCAAATGCAAATCAGAATTAATTTTAAATATTTTTCCATTCTTTCAGTTAAAATAGTTTTCTGAATTGAGCACATATTTGTTGAACTTAGCCTAGACTTGAGTTTTGATCAATCTGAATTCATATCTTTTGTTGAAAACATTCTGAAGCAAATTTACATTTACACCAAAATCTAGCAAAACCAGAGGATGAAAGCTGATCTGGTAAGAACAAAAGGAATTTTATGTTGATGCTTGAAAGCCCTTTTTCCTTTGATCTTGATAACAACCATATAACAGCAATTAATAATTTTATATGTTTTTAAATGAAACAAGTTATTGATATAGGTTGCACACATCTATCTTTTCAATGAGGAATTGTAAGAAGTGGTCACAATTAAATATTTCCTATGCTTCAAACTGGTCCTCAGATGCAAACAAACCCTGAACCTTTGTAATATTTCTGAGCTAGACAAAGAAACTGAAAAATACATAAATATACCATAAATAAGGAGGAAAGCACTGAGGACAAGGTAAAAATACCTGCAGTAGTCCAACCATATAAGAGGGTCAGGATAGGGAAAAGAAACAGAAAGAGATTCAGAAAAGCCCATTTTATTCAGCAGTACAGTAGTGACAGGAGAGCAGCGTAACGTGGCAACCCACGGTTCTGGCAAAACCACGTTCAAAAACTAAACCTCAAAACCCCATCCGCAGATGTTTCCTCATGTGATGTAGGCAATATATAAGCTAATGATCAGAGACAGGAGAGACAAGAGGGTTTTAATACAATAAGACAAAACCAACGTAGACCCTGCTGTTCCTTGTTCTGAAAAGGGTTTTCATGGGAGAACAACACAAAAACACTCTAAGCTCTGCTGTTCCAGAGCAGAATATTGCGGCAATAGCGTGAGCTCTGAAATTTTCTATTTTCCACCTGTCCTCTGTAACTGTTATTTATAAAATAAGTAAGCAATGCTGCCTTTAAGAGTAAAATAGATCTATTTTGTAATATAATTACTTCAAGGAAATGAAAGGCAGAAAAAGAAAGTGGTTATTATTGAATCATGTGAGAGATACACAGAGTTACAAAAGTTAACACAGGAATTAATGCTTTAGTATAATGTTCCCTTGCACTGAGATGATCTGCTGCTGAGAGAATCTCTGCAGACACCAGCTCATTGCAGAGCCAGGGTCAGATCTTCAGTGCTCTCCAAGGCAGAGGGTTCCCCAGCCAGTGTTGTACTCAGAGGTAAGAGGATGTGAACATTTCACTCTTTCATCCCCAGAGTCCACCAACCGCGACTCTCTGGACATGATTGAACGGTGCATATGCCTGGTGTGCCTGGACAGCCCCAGTGGAGTGGAGCTCAACAACACAAACATGGCATTTCAGATGCTGCATGGAGGAGGCTACCATAAAAATGGGGCCAATCGTTGGTACGACAAACCTATGCAGGTAAGAAACTTACAGCACTGTGACATTAGTTGCACATTGCCTTATGGTGGGGACCACTTAGAGTCAGGTGGGAGAAAGAGGGGAAGATGGTGTCAGCATTTGCCTGGGCAGGTTTGGTGTGAGCAAGGCTGTCCCTTGCAAGGCAGGGGAAGCAGGGACACTTCCACCTTTTCCAAAGCTGCCCTTTGCTCTTGAGATAACACAGATACTCAGATGTATGAGTAGGTAGACATTGGATATAAAAAAACAATGCATTTTTCTACACTGAGTCAAATGGAATGAAAATGCTGGCCTAGTATCCCAGAATGAAAAAAAACAGCACAATATTTTTCTTTCTTTCCTCTTCTTACACATTTTCCTGACATCCTAGAAATGCTACTGCTTATAATTTGGCATGTGTTTAAATGCTCACTTAACAGACTGTTCACTCATTTTATGGCATCCTTGTTGAGACTTTGCTTAAGTATTGACTTCTCCAGCCTTTTTCCCCATCAGATTTTAATCATCGTATTTTAAAGTGTTGCACTGTTATTTCCACAATTTGCAATAGACCCAGAATGAAGTGATGTATTAATCTCCAACTGTCAACAATGTTGACACCATATGAAAAATTGAAAAAACCCTGACTGATACATTGCTTGCAGAATGCTTTTTGCTCTTGCCATATCTAAGAATAGCAACATGAAAAGAGAAACCCCTAAAATAATTGCCACGACTGAGAGACGGGACTTTGAAGGAGGGATGTGAGAAGTCGAGGCAAAAAAGTCGAAGGCACCTTATTGTTATCACAGATCAGTTTAGTTATTTTTGTGGCCCCAAGCAGTTACATCCTTAAGCAAGAATTTCCCACTAGTTCCACAATCAGCCTACCGTATGTGTTACTTGGCAGCCTTACAAAACCACATAGTTTCAAAAAACTTGATAGCTGTATATGCTGTACTTTTCTAGTTCTTCTTTCATATCTGTGGTTGCATATCGCACAATCTCTACCAGACCTAGGCCAGAATATCTCGGTCCATAAGCTCAACTGTGCTCTCTATTCCATCTCCCTTCTGTACTCCCATAAATAATTTCACTTGCACCAACTTACCCAAGAGCAAACACATTTCAGTAATCATTCCTGATTAATGCCACTGCAAATGACATTATTAGCAGACTCTTTTGAAGAACAGACCACTTGTCTTTAGAACAGTTAGAACACTGTTATTTGCAGGGTCAAGTGTTGAGATATTTCAAGCAGATGAGAATAAACAACATTTTCTTTTTGTCTACTATCATAAGGCAGCAGAAAGCAAATAAAATTGCATAGAGTGTGAGAGAGCTTAATCTGTCCAGATGTATTCAGGCCAAAGTAGTTCAAAGGTGAAGAGAAATTCTTAGGGAAATAAGATCCCATTTCCTTTTATGCAAACACAGATTATGTAGGAAGCCATTGTCACAGTGGAATTTGTTCTTTCTCTCCATATTCTTCCTCACCTTTGCAGTAAGTGTTCAGAAAATGTCCAGGTGAACTTTTTGCATCATGCCCACTCTGAAAACCTCATGGAAAGCAGGGAGGCAGGATGTGATACAAATGTGCAAGAGAGAGCTAAATGGGTGAAGTCCAGCCAAATGCACTTCAAAACAAGTGTGAGGAAAAGTCCAGAAAAAGCACAGGAAAGCTGCAGTATTGGCCTAGACATCTGCTTTTGTATGAGATGCAGAAGTTACAAATTGCATGGGTGTATCACAGAACGGAAGTGCAGCAGGTTGTCACCAGCAGTGCCATGTGTACACAATGAAATTAAGAATGAAAACAAATAAGAGGGAAATGAAATGAAGAAAGCATCTAGAAATAAAAGATTCAAAATAAGCTATGAGAAAGCTATCAAATAAGGATGAGCTTTGTAATAAAATGGGATCCTAAGGATTTCCCAGATACAGATGTTTTGTTGTCCTCAAAAGTGGAAGGAGAACCCTGACCTGTCTTTGTATTGATGGGTTTTATGTACCATAAAGCAGGTGCTAAATCAGATTCTGAGATTCCATTGGGAATTGCTAACATTTACATTCTCACAGGATTCAGCCCCAAATAGCAGCATGAAAGGAATTCAGTGCAACACCTTTCACAGGACAAGCAAGTCTCCTGCAGTAAATCTGTAAGTCACCCACTGATCTGTAGGGCAAGGAAGCTCCTGATATGAGCAGTAAGAAAACAACAGGGGAACGATAACACCTTTGTCAGGTTTCCATCATGGATAACTTACCCAGAACATGATTTATTCCCAGTATATGTTGCACCTATTCTTCTCCTTGTTTAGTTTGTGGTAGGAAGAGATGGACTCTGCGGGACCGTGTGCGAACATTCCCCTTTCGATGGCATTGTAATGGTGCAGTGCGCTGAATACCTGCTCAGGCACATGTGAGTTCCCTTTCTGTACATTTTATACCCATTCCAGCCCCTGGGAAGCCCCTGCCAGTGGCAAATTTCCCCTGATGCACAGGGGAACTAAGCACATAAAACTGTTGAAAAGCAGTAATTCACCTACTAAAAGAGCAGTGTTTAATAAATGGATTATTCCTGTGACCTTAATGACTTCTGTCTCATATACCAACAGGAAAGAAAATTCCAAGAAATTAGTCCGAGCTGATTCAGTGAGCGAGCTTCCTGCTCCACGGAGACTAAGATGGAAGTGTTCCCCTGATATTCAGACACATTTGGCATCAGCAGCAGAAAAACTCCAAAGGTAGAACAGATGCCTCATCTTTCTCAGCCATGACTGCAAGCTGGGAACTACCCAGCACATTGCATGGGCTCCCTCCTTGGGGGCCTCCTGTCTTCCGGCTCCTCCTCTTCTTACCAAGCTGCACATACCTAGCATCTCTGCAGGATAGGATCCTTATGGGCTGGAGCTACTTGTCTGTATTCAAGAATTGCATTACCATTGTTTTCCTTCCATGAAAATATTAGGAATTCTAAAAACCACTGGAAAAACAGCTTACCCATATTTGCACAGGATGCAAACAATGCAGGTTCTCTGTTTTTGTGTCATATGTCTCTTATGGGTTTGAGCTTACTCAATCTGACGCCAGGGCAATAGGGGTACATATAGAGGACAGTAGAATACAACTGGTTTGAATAAACAATTTGAATTTAGGAACATAATTTGTTTACATTCATATTGCTCCTACAAAGTCTAGTTTTTCTGACTCTGTTTCCAGGCTGTCAAAGATTTGCATGGTCTTTGGGGGTGGGGGCAGCAATAAAAATTTTTTCTCAACATTCAGGCCTGTGATCTCTTTGTAGAGAATTAACACATTGTCTGCATGATAGGCTGTAAGCATGTCCAGTGTGGTAGCATTAGATAAGACCTCAAAGTGGCTAGAAAGATACATACGAGTGAGAACATTCAGGATGCAGAATAACTGCTTCGTGTTTTTAAATAAAGGTAGTAGTCCTCTAAATTGAATCTTGCAAGGAGCTTAGGGCCTTCACCAGGTCCTAAATGCACCCAATTTGCACACCAGTAAATATCTCAGAAATTCGTGAAGAACAAAGGAAACTCTTGCTTAGGCTTCAGGGGTGGAAACACTAAGGTTGAGGGGAGGTTGCTGGATTTTTGGTTTGGTTTTTTGTTTGGTTGGTTTTTTTTAAGATGTCTCACTCAAATGAACAGACTTGAGTGCTGCAGTTAAGGCTGCAGATAACAAGCCTGGTGTAGAATCTGTATGAATAAAAATTACTGACTAGGAACAAGTTACCAAAGGCCAGGACTGTCTGCAGAGCAGGAAAGCAGGAGACCACTCACCTCTAAGAGGGTACTGGCATGAAAAGATCTCTGGGTTTTATTTGCAAACAGAAATGGGACAGAATATGGTTTAGTGGTGAACAAGGTAGGGTAGGTTAATGGTTGGACTTGATGATCTAAGAGTTCTTTTCCAACTTTAACAATTCTATGAGATTCTTACATCTACCCCAGCAGTAACTGCCTTCTGCTTGTTTTCCAGGGCAGTGGAAAATCTGGATTTTATAGCCTACAAGTTTGAGCACTATGGAAAGGAATTCATTAAGAAACAGAAGATTAGCCCAGATGCCTACATTCAAGTAGCACTTCAGTTGGCATTCTACAGGTAAGGTTAGTTCAATTCATAGGAACTAGGTACACAAGGTAGTGGTGTTTTATACAGAGGGTCCATTTTTTCCTCAACATTCAAACAAATGCCTCCTGCATGAAAATGAGTGATCTCGCCTAATGACTGTAGGGCAGACAAGATAGAAACTGATACCTGGTTCTGGGAGACAGTACTCCTTTTCTTTGCTCCCTTTCCCTCTTCTTGCTCTACCTTCCCCTCCCTGTGTCCTACACATGCCAATCCCAGCCAGAACCCTCCCGACAGCTGTCCCTGTGCTTGGCGTAGAGAAGGTGAGGGAATATGGCAGGGATGTCTGGAGCAGCAGCAGCTGGGAGCCCAGGGCCCTGGGGCAGAAACACCACTGCCTTGCCTCGTGGGTAGCTTGGGAGGAACCACAGCAGTAACCACACATGCATCTCTGGCACAGGCTGAAAAGCATCCACTACAGCACAGCATATCAGACTGAAGTTCCTACACAGAACAGTAACTACTGCTGTTCCCTTCTTCACAAGCATCCCAAGATTTGATAAGATCCCCTAATTTCCATGGTCTTATCAAAGTTAAAAGCTCCTTTCTACATTGCCAGAACTCCAGGGTAGAGATAGGTTGCATGGTTTCCTGCAGAACAGCCTATTACACAAATAATTCTTTATCATGTCAAATTAAATCCCAGAGTGCTCTTTACTTGGTCAAGACTAGAGATGCTTAACACATTTCGTGTGCTCCTTTAACATCTGTTGAACATCCATTTTGCATATTCCATTAATAAAATTTCAACAATGACCTAGCCCAAGATTTTCGTCTGGATCCCAGCCATGATATAAATCCCATGTTTGCCATAAAAACCTTAGGGAACAGTCATGTTCTGAGACCACCTGCTTCAATTGAAAGACAGAGTCTTTCTCCTGAAGCAAGGAGTAGTATCTGTATACCTGGACCCAAATTAAATAACAGTCTTCATAATCTGTTCTAATTGCTATGAGGGTTTTCATTCCAACTCACAAAAAACACCCTACTCCCCTTTAAGTTTTCTTCTTTTCATTCACACACTCGGTGCATTTTCTCTTGTTTTATATAAAATATATTTCAAGGCCATAAGTAAATGATTAATTACACAATTATTTTATGATGCAGTACAAATAAAACATTCCTTGAGATCTTTCAGTAAATTTTTGTTTTACTAGCCTTGTTTTTACACAACAAGTCATTTTTTACTGGCAATGCATAACTAAAACATATACAGCTGTATGCAGCTCTTCATATTAGAAAGGAATGAGCATCCATCTTTTTAAAGTTTCTTACAGAATTCTATCAACATTAAGATGAATACTGCACAAGAAATAAAAGTGTGGCTGTAACAATAAAATGTACCAAGCCTATATATCTCTTAGTCTTTATGACTCTTAGAAAATAATCATTCTTTGTTTTTCTTCCTTCACTCTCTCAGGTGCCACAGGAGGCTTGTCCCAACCTATGAAAGTGCTTCCCTGCGCCGATTTGATGAGGGCCGGGTTGAGAATATTAGGTCTGCTACCTCCGAAGCATTTGCTTTTGTCAAGGCAATGGCAGGTGACAAGGCAGCTGTGTCGGTATGTTGGGCTGGCTCCCTCTGTCCTCTTTGCCAAAATACTAAGTAAATAATGCATTCATGGTTCCAAGTCTCTCACTTTTTAACTCTTAACTGAGAACATAAAGGCATAGGGCAGGGCAGCAAGCATTACAGGATTTTGCTTTTTTTACAGACCAACCATTAAGCTAAATATAAATATTCCCTTTTTTAAATTTAAGCATCCAAAAGATTCAGAGGTACCTAAATGTGACATTATAAGAAACATAATATCTAATTTTAGATTTACTACTGTCATATGAATGTTCTATCATCAGATCCAAGTTCAGTTCCCTGGAGAGAACTAGGCTGAACATGCAAAGTTCAGGATCATTAAACTGCCACACCAGGGGAATTGCCTGGCAGGTCTCCTGCAGTGGTTAGTTCTGCTGCAGCCTGCAATATGTGATGAAATTCTCATGCTTTCATTTCTGGATATGTGGATATGTTCTGGCTGATTTTTTCTTTTAAAGGGATGTTTCTACCAAATAGACTAAGTCCTATAGGATCCTCAAGTGGGCTGAACCTTGATGATGAAAAGCTTCATCAAGCTAATCAAACAACTCTCCAACTGTCCTGATATCATACTGCAAAAACAAAAATTAAAATTGCCTTTCTTTGGGACACCACCATCTGTTTGCCAGAAGCATGAGCACTGTACAGAGTAGATGGGGATGCAAAGAGGTGCAGCTGAGAGCAGAGCTGCACAAACAGCCCTGTGCACTGTGCTGCCCACCATCCCTGGAGAGCCTCCCTCAATGTCTCTGCGCCACTTCCACCCACTGCACTGCGCTGCTGTACAGGGAATTTCCAGGTGGCTGTTTAGATGCAAAATGCTGCCACAATACAGTTTACTTTTCACAGTAAGCCCATTCCAGTGGCAACAGCCCACATGGCTGTTCTTTAGAATTTAGCATAACATTGCTAGAAGCATTGCTGGGCTATAGATTAGTTGTAAATTAATGAAAAATTATAAATCAAGATCTAATGTCCCAGAGAATTATGAAAATTTGCCCAGATAAGTCCTCTCTTCATCCACAGTTTCTTCAATTTCCTTAAGGTTATCATGCCCAGAACTTAGCTCCTGATGAACAAAGCTCAAGTAAGTCCCATGGTAAAATAACTCAAAAAACCCAAACTCCCTTTCCTGGGTGGGTAATTCATGACAGACTGTGACCGTACTATTGCACAGAATAGTGACTACCACACAGTAGGCAAGAAGAGGCTGTTTTTATTTGCTGTCAGTGTCCTGTCTGACAAGATGGTTCTCAACCACATTTCATCAGAAGTTCCTGTTTTCTGTGCACTTTCCTCTCCTCACCTGGGCACTCAGCATAGTCCCAGCCCATGCTGTGGCACACTGACTGTGCAGGAGCCAGCATGCTCCTACCACGTTGTTTCAATAGATCTTTCCAGCCCCTTGCAACTATCTCTTCCTTCTTGCCTTCTTCAAACACTTACTGACTCCTGCAGCTCTCCCAGAGATTCAGCATTTCTCACCTTTTTCCCACCCTAATCTGAGATCATGGTCCCCTTTCCCAGCCCCTTAAACTGTCCTGTTTTACATAAGCAAGCTAAAGAATGCCATGTGTCTCTAGATGAAGCTCAGTCTCAGCCCCCATATCTTTCTACTGCATGCCTTTGTCATACAGAATAGGGGGAATAATGGTTTCATTTCCCCTAGAAAATCTGTAATCATAATACAAACCAACCCACTGATAGTTTTCCTGGCCTGTTCTCCACTGAGAGATATGAAAGACACTTATTCTGGTCTGGGATTGTGCTTTCCAACAGACGTTAAGAAATCTTTGTTTTGATGTGAACATCTTCATCTTTCCATGCAAAACTATATATACATTAGTATCACAGAAACATTAGAAAATTAATTTAATACAACCCTATTCCAAGGTGATTTCTTTAGACCTAAGGACGCATTGTTCTGAATGTGAAGGGGTTAATTCTTTTTTCTGGACAAAGACATGCACAACCTGGTGTAAGTAGCCTTGAACTCCCCAAAATATTGTTTGTTAATAGCCATTAATTCAAATCCAATTAAAAAACATTTTTCTTCCGATACAAACAAAAATTATCCTCAAACGATAGCTTGAACAGTCACCAAAGATTGATTGAGTCAGATTGATTCTTCAGCAGGAGAAATATCTCATGCATTTGACACTTGCTATAAAAGCAGCAGCTACTGACACTAGAGATTGCTTGAATAGCTGTAAATTAATCAGATTTAAAGACTGCATTTGGTAATTTAATCTGTACAAGGGAACTAAGGCCTAGCTCTAGCCTCGTGAAAAAATATCAGACTTTGTATTTTGAAGGTCCCTGATGGTGACCTTGACTTGCTTCTAAAATTAATTCTTTGTTCAAAAGATCATTCATCGTCCTTAGGATCTGAAGGTCCCCTGTTTATCTGGAGACCCACTCATTTCTGGCTGTTTCAGGGTCTCCCAAAGTTGCAGTGTTGGACTTGATGTACAGCAAGGCAACACTTCTTAAGATCATTCCCTTAATATAAAAGGCTGCCATTTGACAGGAGTTAAAATTTACTAGCTTGTTACCTGAAATGTGAGGCATCTGTGGATGCAGCCTTGGAAAATTCTAGATGCCCTTTCACACATGGGAGTAATTTTTTGACTGCCTAGTAAAATATCAGTAATGGCTTTCATTAATATCACTGTCATTGTGTAGATAAACCATTCTGGAGAAAGTACACTGCCTGTCTGTTTTGAAAATACTGAATTACACTAGGCAATTATTTTCCCTACTTCAAACATAGTGCTTCTATTGGTAATAATGTACACCCCCAAAATCCATGGAAGGAATACACAAAAGGAACTGCAAGCCTTTTCTTGACTTCAAACAAACCACCACCATGAAACTTGTCCTCCCCTTGCATGATCAGGTGCTGGTGCTGATCAGGACATTGATCCCTGTGGCTTTTCATTTGTCAGAGTACTTACACCTGAGCCAAGAGCAAAATACATTTGAGGTGCTTGCTATTTGGCTCTCAGTTAGTTGATAGAAGATGCTATTTCTTTGAGAGTTGATTCAATAATACATATATTCTGATTACCCCAACAGGATTCTGAGAAGATGCAGAAATTTAAGGATGCAATTGCAGCTCAGACTAATTACTCTGTTCTGGTGAGTAAAACACTGCCTGTCTGAATAAGAACTAGTCAGCTTTTTCACGAAAAGTATGAAGACAGTCATTAGCTATTTAAACACTAGAAAAATTTAGGCATCTCCAAACAGGAAAGTATCGGCTATATCACACTTAGGAACATTTCTAATGGCCCAAATAGCCATATTCAAGTAACCTCAATTTAAAAAAAAACCTACACCTAATACTAACCATCTATGCATTTTCTTATATTTCTCTTCACTAGATGATAGAGGTCCCTATCTGGAACCTGATCCTCAGATGGACTGGTATTCTGGAACATGTATTCTGGTATTCCAAACTGCCATTTCTAATAAAGGTCATTAACAATGAGGGAGTAATTATAGTAAGTTTTCTTTTAAAGACCTGAATGCAGTGTCAAATAAAAGGGAGAGATGCCCTCCAGTAAAGAAATCTGTTTAATATCAAATACAACTCATTTTCTGTTGATTAAAAATGAGACAATTCAGTCTGGGTAATGCTTTACGTCCCACTGTGCCAAGACAAAGCACAGATTTGTTCTATAACAACTTAGTCATACCACTTATGAAATTAATAAATATTAATAACCAGCTATGATAAGTGAATTTGCTACCTATGGTTTTGACTCAGACCATTGCCTATAAATCCATATTTTTGATTACTCTTTGAATATTCATAATATTCAAGAAATCATTCACCTTCAGAGGTGGTTTTAAAGGTATATTCTGAGCACTGAAGAGGCAAAGTGTTGCTTTCAGGCAGGACTATGAAACAAAAGAAAAACAATTCTGTGTTTCAAGCCTAGTGCTGAGAACCCAGGTCTTAGAAGCTGAGACTTCATGTGTTCTGTAAAGAGAAGCCAAGTTTTACTTCAGGGCAACTGCCTCACCTGAACCATCTTAGGGTAACCTCGCAATGAAAACAACACACTGTAGGTCTATTGGGTCACGAC
>VXBC01010169.1:1384142-1529318 GCA_013399945.1 Ploceus nigricollis
ACCAAAAAAAAAAAAAACACAAAAAAAAAAAAAAAAAAAAAAAAAAAAAACCAACAAAAAAAAAAAGAGAGGAAAAAAAGAAAAATGTGCATTAATTCTCCCCTCCAAGTTATTTCAAATCCAGAAACTCTTATAGAATTCAGCCTCCAGTGTAGCTCATGGGAAAATATTAAAACTTCCATTGGAAAAATAATTTATCTTTAAATTTAAAAAGCTCTCCAGGTATTTCTACTTACCAAGCTCTCCCTCCTTTCTCAGAATAACAGAATGTAATCTTTGGGGCTTTAAACTCTGAGTAAGACTTAGACAGTCTGACTAAATTGTGCATAACAGACTGAAATGTAATAGCTCCTAAGAAAACAAAAAAAAAATCTACTTCATAAAACAAAAAGCAATTTAATGATTTTATTTCCCCTTGTTAAGGCTTACTAGTAGCATTGCTATCTTAAAAGTGGAGGTCTAAAATTCAATTTAGCCCAGTTTTTTCCTATGCGTTGACTCACAGTTTATTTCGTTAGCCTGTCTCAGCCTCTCTTCGGACATGACATTGATCTATGTTGCAAAAATGTCATTGCTAACAGCCTTATAAATCTTTTGTGATAGCAAAATATTTCCTTCGATTATCAAGTCAGTTTCCCTGTATGGGAAAAAGAACACAAACACAGTGCTGATGTATGCTACCTTTTTGCAAGCATCCTTCCTCTATCTGGGCTGATGAACAAATAGCTTCTTCACCAATGGGTGCTTAGTTCTTAATAAGCTAAACCAGGCTAAGCACTCCCAACCCCCTGTTTCAGGCACTTAGCAGTGGTTAAAATTATTCTCCTTGTCGGAGAAGAAGTAAATTTGTGCTTTTCTTGTATTTTTTTTTAATCCTTAAGAGGAAAACCAAGTTCACACTCTTTTTTATATCCTGCCTTCTCTCAGGCTGTTTGCTCCCCTTGTTACAAGGGTCCTGTGCCACAGGGACATCAGCTCTGCTCTCAGGGCAGTACAATGTCCCTACTTCAGCATTCCCTTCCTACATGACTTCAGCCTGGGCTGCAGAAGAGCTACAGCTCAGTCCACAAAATCAATGCTTTCACCAGCAAGAACAAACCTGGACTGAAGGATTTTGAACACATTTATTTGTCTGAGGCAATTCCTGCCTGGTTGGACCAAATTTTGGTTTGGTTTCCTAAAGAAACAAAGCTCTGTAACTATCCTATCTGCCAAGCCCCCAGTGCTGAATTTTGATCCCACTAGCCATCTTCAATCACATTTACTGTAGGGCAAAGCTCTTAAAGCTAATAAATGCCAAGTCTAGAACACTTGGTAGCTGGACAGAGCAGAGACCTGAGCATAGGCAGCTGATGGCAGGGACTCACTGCAGGCTCAGCAGCAGCTCCTGTGAGCTGCCACCACTGCTTCTGTATCCCTAACTCCAGTTTTCTGAAGTGGTGGGGTTTGCTCATAGATCTGTGATAGATCACTGGCAAATCTATCTGATATTCTGTTGAGCCTGTTGCAGACACCTACCAGATCCTTGGATCTACATTCTATGGAATGACATATGCTTTAACTGCCAGGAGGAGATGCAGGCAGCAAGGTGATGGAAGATTTGTTCCAATTTGGAGGTGTTTTGGAGCCCTCCACCTTGAAACATAATCCAAAAATGCACAGAAAATTCCAAAACATGCTTAGAAATTTCTGCTGTCACATATGCTGTCCTCGGCATCTTTAGAAGCCCAGCCCATGATATTTAGCTCTGAGAGACAATGAACACATAGATAACATTAGCACATAATACACATCATGACTGTCTCCTTCCTAATTTGTAAATCTTCAGAGCACCATATGAATTTCTAGTTATTGATCTTCAGCAAAGTACATACTCAGAGTAATATCTGAACATTACAGGCTTTACATCACTCAAACCAAGTTCATCAGCTCTGACCAGAGCACTAGGCAGTAATAGTCAAAATGCCTCCAAACTCAGTTAAATGCTGTTGTCTTATCACAGGCTGTTACTGGAATGGCAATAGACAATCACCTGCTAGGGCTCAGAGAGGTGGCACGGGAACACTTCAAGGAACTGCCAGAGATATTTACGGATGAGACTTATCTGACAAGCAATCGATTCATCCTCTCAACCAGCCAGGTGAGTGCCTCCTGTTCACTGGTCTTGCCAAGCAAAGCATAGTTCATTTGTGTTCTGCCAGACCTTGTTGCTCACAATAAGAACAATGTAAAAAAGGCAAGCAAACAAAAGCAGTATCATCAAGAAGTCTGCAAATTGCTCCACATTTTCAATGCTGTTTTGGTTCATCAGCACAGTAAATACTGACTGCAGTTATCACTTCAAAGGCAACATTCCAAAGTCCTTTGCAGAAATTCTGGAAACGCACACAAACAAACTAGTAAAATTCACAGGAGGGCTCAGTTTCCAAACTACATATATTCCTGTACCCCTTCTTTTCCTCCTTCCCCTAAGAAGACAGCTCTAGTGAGCAGTGTTTCCTCCACTGACAGTATAGCCACAAGCCAGAAGGGCTGCCACTCTGAGAAACAAAAAGCCAAGAGCCACGAGGAAATTTTACTCTTAAAAGTTGCTATGTTTAAGATCTTTGAGAGCCTTCTGTTGTTCGCTGTAGGAGAGCAACACGTGCAGACATGCACCTTAAGACTTACAAATATTTTAGACAGGTAAAGACATTTACAGATTTACAGTTATTTGCACAAAGGTACTGTAAGAGTCAATACTTCCTACATTTAATGTTCTGAATAAGGAAGCATCTTTACATCATACAGCCTAAAAATTAAATGTTTCGTTGCATGTAGTAGTAGACCTAATGAAAAAAGAAATCTATATAGGCATTCATTAACTGAAACACTAACCCAGCTGCAACAGAGTGGGACTATGCAACAAAAGAGACTTACAATATCATGCTACAGCATAAAACCTTAATAAGTAATTTGATCTTGTCATAATGTTTGTAGGCTTTCAGACATGAGTGAATGTAACCAACATGCTACTACATAAATTCTCCAAGAAACTATCCATGAGCAAAGAGTGCTTCTGAATAGCTTTATGGCCTTCGGCTGTTGCACAGCAAATTCATCTGACAATTCTATGGCTCTATTAGCAGGACTAATGGCCTGTTCTACACCATTAAAAAGGCAAATGTTGTTTGAGAAGGCCCATGAACACAAAGTCTGAAACATATAGATTTCTAACACCTTTTATTTTCTGCAGAAGAAAATGTTTCACTGCCATATTATGCCATGATTAAACTGGGGTGTAATGGAATGCCTAGTTGCATTAAAGTATTTTTATACAGCATCACAATTATAAACTATTATTAGAAATGGACAATGCTCATTTCTCTAATTGAATGCAGTCTTCACATTACAAATTTAACATAAGAAATTAAGAAATTAAAAATCTTAAAGAAGTTTTACGTATCCATTTTATGTACAAGGATTACATAAAATTCCTATCAATAACAAATCTTCTAGCTTTCAAATACCTATATAAATTGAGCAAAGAAATGCATTATAGCCACCTCAAATTACACCAGTTTTTAAACCATAGCAAACAAACAGAGCAACGAGAGTCTATAATGAGATCAGCTTTTGCCTTCCAAGGTAAATCCTCTCCAGGTCTGGACTTCTGAAGACAGTGAAACTCCTCAAGGCTGGATTCACCACATTACCAGAATTTGTAGCATTTTTTTCTCTTTTTCCTAATTCCTAAGCAGCTGATTTTAGGTGCCCTGATTAATCAGAGATCACTCCTTCTCCCTGCAACCAGGTTCCTACCACTATGGAAATGTTCTGCTGCTATGGGCCTGTGGTGCCCAATGGATATGGGGCATGCTATAACCCTCAGCCAGAGCATTTATTATTCTGCATCTCAAGCTTTAAGGAATGTAAGGAAACCTCCTCAGACATGTTTGCAAAAGCTGTGGAAGAAAGTCTCCTAGCAATGAGAGATCTGTGCAACAAATGCAGTTCTACTACAGCAAAGCCACCTGCTAAACAAGATGCAGCCACACAGCTGCAGAGCAACCACCAGCGCTAGGAGACTGTGGGAATCCACAATCTCCTGAATCCACTCTAGGAAAAAACATGACATAGCTGTTCAAAGGCAAGATAATCCTAGTAATATAATAGTGTAGAACCAAAGTGTCATTTGTTTCTCATTGTTGCCAACACTTACAACTCTGTGTACTAAATCTACCATTTC
The DNA here is from genome assembly GCA_013399945.1 of Ploceus nigricollis. NCBI lineage: Eukaryota > Metazoa > Chordata > Aves > Passeriformes > Ploceidae > Ploceus > Ploceus nigricollis. Next base: position 1,388,371 of record VXBC01010169.1, read on the forward strand.
TTGCTTACAAGTCAGCAAAAAAGATTTGGTCTCACTGACTGAAAAGAAGGAGGAAGTCATAAAAGTATGTGTTGTACTACCATTTCTAACCATAATTACCTTGTGCCATTTTATTACCTAAAAAACTGAGTAAGTTATATGCATATGACATAAATTAAATACTAAGGAACACCAATTAATTAATATCCCCTGCAAGTAGTTCTAAAATATTCACATCTATTACTACAAGATTTGCATGTAAAGAAAAAAAGAAATTTCCCCTATTGGGAATTTTGAGAGCAACACTGTAAATAACAGGCTAATGCCATTATATCTTGAACTTTTGCATGAAGAGTATTTAATACCACCGGTCTATTTACTATATAAGAAAAACTGATTATTTTTTAAAGAGTGGCCCCTGTACATTTTCACAGAGTTTAGGAACATAACATGAGTGTTTGCATGTTTCCCCCAATTCAAAAATGCTGCAGAAATAATTTAGCTTTATTCTGGTTTACACTGGTCTCAAGCACAGTCCTGTTCTGAAAGCAGCATACTGGAGACATGATCCATCACAGATAACTGGGAGAATTTTGTCCCTAAAGAATTGACTTAATTATTTCTATCAGTGAGCAAAATCCAGCCTGACAGAGCAGCAAAGCACAAAACATAAATACTATTCAATCCTACTTAAGACCTTTTCTGTTTACATTGGAATTAATTTAGTCACTGTGACTGGCAGGAGAGTGAATGCGACCACACAAAATCAAAGAGCAATAATTAGAATGAAGAGATAAATTTGCAATATAAGGAAGTCTTCAAGCTAGAGTTATAAATACCAGTACCGGTACTCATATCAGCTTTGCATCATCCCACTTGGAGGGATTTATATTTTTTAATAGCAGATGTAGGGTATCATATTCTGCAATATACAGTAAATTCAACCAGGAAAGTGGTAATATATAATGTCTGGGAATTCCCATTTTATGTGAATGTTATCCTGAGATTTTTCTGATTATCTTTTTCATTCCCTGTAAACCCTTCCAGGGACTGATATTTCCAGTTACTTTCTCATGCAGTCAAATATGCTGCCTTACTTAGAGGTGTTCAGTATCATTGTTAGAACACTACTTACTCACTGACTGAAGACATTCAGTTCCAAACTCCAGCGCAGATCCCGTGCTGCACAAGCTGGAACACACTCCGAGGCCTGGCCAGGAATCACTTCCTTGCCTGTGGAGAGGTGATGTTCTCTCTTCCTTTGAAAACCAAAAAATCACATGTTTAAGCACTCTAATGCCTAAAAGCAGAATAGATTTATTGCAATAACCTAGAGATGCAGACGTGTTTCTGTTTAAGAACTCTAGATACAAATTCAGGAGATTCTATATGTCCGTGATTATTTTACTGCCTCTTTGGAGGTGCACACATGCAATTAAGCAGTCTGCTGGATAAAGGATATCCACAAGCCCATATATGAAAGCACAGTGGGTCTGATAATCAATTAGAGCAAGTAGCTATGTTGAAGTAAATCAACTATGATGATTTGCAGACATTAAGTGCTGGGCTCATTTTTTTAAAAGTTATTATATTTCACTGAAAAATATGCATGTTTTATTACTCCATGAGCTGTGGTTCAAATCAAAGATGAAATCTGGGTTTAGATTACATAAATAGTATTATAGCATAAAAGCTGCCCCAAAGTTGTAATAGAATGGTTTAGGTTGGAAGGGATCTTAAAGATCATCTTGTTCCCACTTCCCTGCCATGGGCAGCGACACCTTCCACTAGACCAGGTTGCTCCAAGCCCAATCCAACCTGGCCTTGAAAACTTCTAGGGATGGGGCATCCACAACTTTTCTGGGCAACCTGCTCCGGTGCCTCACTGCTCTCACAGTAAAGAACTTCTTCCTAACATCTAATCTAATTTGAAAGCTAAGATGTAGAAATACATAAACAAAACCCAAGAACACTGTTACCAAGACCAAAAGTTTGGTTAAAGAATACACAGTTCAAAATAAAACTTTAAATTATTGCTATATTATAATTATGAAAATTACTTCAAAACATTCCCAGTAATTTTTCTTTGTATCATTTCATTACAAAAGCATTCTGCATTTCTAACATAAATGTAGCACTACATATTTTTTGTAGAATTATATGTTTAAAATTGTAGTAATATTTTAAGTGTATAAAAATACTGTGAATAGTTATTTGATAATTTATTAATTTTCTTCTAATTACATATATACTTTTATTTTGTAATCCTAGCTACATAAGTACAGATAGTTATTTACAAATATTACCTGTTTCTCATTTTACTTCTTTGTCTGGAATCTTAACAGTAGCTGAGACACTGTGTTCAACACAGTCACTGAGAACTCAGTAAGCATCTACCCCCACACCTGATACTTTATACCAATTTATCATTAAGAGCCCCTTAGTTGTCTATAGCTGCTGTAACAGGTGTTTTGCATTCTCCAGCTCTGGAAACTACTGGTGGTGGGAAATACTGACAATATATTTTTACTTGAGGACCAGTGACCACCCATACTTTCTATTTATTTAGCTAAACATTCTGTACTTGTATCTTACTGATCTGGTTTTAGTGTTCAGCCTGACTATCTGAAAGGAGCAGCTTTGGTGACCTCAGTCCCTGCAGAAGAAGTCTTTGTGTACATGGTTTACCTTTGCCACTACCTGTGCTAAAAGCACTATCTGCAAGGTACCTGACTTCGTGCAGGAAGCTTCAGGCTCAGTTCAGGTCTGTTTGAATTGGAGGGTTCTGGTTGAATTACAGATGGATAAAAATTCACAGGCATTACAAACTTCTCTGACAGCAGGAGCTTCACAAGGGACTGTACTGCTTCTCAGTTAACACAATTCCCTACACCTGTGTGGTGTGATCTCATGCTGTATCTATCAAGGATTTCAGGAAATAGGTTTTCTTAAGTTCTTATTTAAAATTATTTGTGTTATGCAGATGAAGTTCCTTTATGAAGTGTAAAAATACACACCTTTATGCACTTAAGGAAACCAAACATGAAGCTTTTAAAATGTTTCTAACCAGAATACTGTGGAATAGATTATTCAGTATAAAAAGAGAGAAAATTGATTGACAAACTAAGTGTAATTGCATTGATATAACAAGTGGCTATGATTTAATGAGCCCTCTTGGTGGGACCCGGGGCACACAACCCCCTGCAAGAGAACTTTCAGAAAGTAATTGTTTCGCTCTCCCTGTGGGTGTACACCAATGTACACGCAGTACTGGGGTGCAGAAATTAAAAAGCAAATTTTTAAATGAAATCCCGTGTTCACAGTGATCAAAAGTAAAAGACGTTCGATTTCAAAACAGGGGTGTTTCAAAGGTGTAAGAGCCCGACCTCAGTCCTCTGACAGGAGTGCTGCCAGAGCCCCTGTGCCGCGGGTAATTTGGCAGGACACGGCTGTGAAAACACAGCGTGAGTTGCAGAAGACAGAGAAATATTTTAGTGATACTTTTATTTTTATAAAAAAGTATATATTTATGACAAATGTAAATGTGTATTTATAGCACATGTTGTTCCTGTTATGTTTTGTCTCTACTGAAATATATTTATCTGTCTATATCTATATGTACGCCCTGAAGTGTACGCTGATAACGCGCATTCAGCTCGTTCGCGGACGGAGCTCCGCACCGCAAATAAAAGCTATCAGAGGAAAGACCTTGTCGCCTTTTTGTGCCTTCAGCCCCGGCCCCTCGAGCCCACCTGGCCCCGCCGCTCGGAGCCTCAGGGGCCGCCCCGCGTCCCACCTGCGAGCCCCGCAGGGAAGGAGCCGGAGCCGCAGCCGGGACTGCGCCGCCCGCGGCTCCCGGCAGCTGCNCTGGGGCTGCTCGCGGCGCCCCTGCCGCGTCCCGCCCGGCGAGTGTGCGGCGGACTCCGCCCTGGCCTGGCCTGCCCGGGGAGGAGGTGCGGGCGGAAAGGGCAGGTCTCGGCCCGTCGGGCTCCTGACGTGCGATCGTGCAGTATCAGGAGCCGCAGGGGACTCAGAAGGATCAGCGGCTCCTGGCCCTGCACAGGACATCCCCAGCCGTCCCAGCATGTGCCTGAGAGCGTTGTCCAAACGCTTCTTCAGCTCTGTCAGGCAGCTGCTATGACCACTGCTCTAGGGAGACTGTTCCAGTGCCCAGCCACTTCACCTCTGGGTGAAGACCCTTTTCCTGATACCCAGTCTCAATCTCCCCCGGGGCAGCTTCAGGCCATTCCCTCGGGCCCTGCTCAGATTCCCTGTGGCCACACCGTAGCGAAGGCTCTCGGTGTTGCAAGGCTGGCAGGCTGCGAAGGGACTCCAGCAGCTGTGCCACGTGTGAGGCAGGGGAAAGGGCTGCTCCTCAAATACGCCTCAGAAAGAACAAACGCCTCCATCTTTCGTGTTTGTTAGAATAAGCTTGCATTACAGTGTGCATATATTTTCCAGTTACACAAACCTCATTAAAAACACAAACTGAAATAAACACATAAACCAATGATGAAAACATTTAAACCCAAATATAGTAGTAAAGTGAAGTACTTGGGAGTAGTTACATTTGCTGCTCATAGCTCAGCTATTATTTCCAGCAACCAACACAAAGCAGGCAGCAGGCACCCTCAGGCTCGGGTGCCACGTTTTGGAGCAGAGCTGCTCCGACCTCCCACCTCGGCAGGTGAGGGACCGAGCCAGCTGTGCGGCTCGGGGCGCTGCTGCAGGGCTGGAAACGGCTCCACGGCAGCTCTGACAGAAGAGCAGTGCATTGGGGCTTTACGGAGTTTGCAGGTGCTGCAGAACTTCACTACCCATACCTAAAGTTGCAGTGATGTACAGCCCACAGAGAAGGGCTGTAGCTATTTTTTTCTCATTCATCTCATTAAGGACTTTTGTAGTCTATTTCCTGTTTATGAGGGAATGACCAACACTCTCCCTCTGCTCCAATCCTCTCCAGCTGTAATAATAACCATTTCTGCCTAGCAAAATTCATCTAAGGTTGCAAGACAAATCAAATTGCATGCATGTGATCTCAAGTATTCAAATAAGTACAATTTTGTGAATTTAAAGGCTTTAGAAAACATAGAGGCACCCCCCCAAAAAAAAAAAAAAAACCAACAAACTAATAAACTAAGTATCCAACAAATCCCTATTTGCTTGACACTAAAAATTTTCAAAAAGCATGAGTGAATGCAATAAGTGGGCTACTGGCAACTCATTCCAATTTTTCTCACTGGGGTTGGTAGATCATTGCAATGTACCTGCCATGGCCCTAACCTGGGAAAACGAATCAGGTGGGCTTTTAATTTAGAGCCCACAGTATAGAGATGTCATCTCTCTCACGCATTTTATAAGTGTGAATTAATTGTCTGAGATTACCATCAAAGCTTCCTAGAAAGCAGTGAGAGCTGTCTGATGAAAATGGCAAAACAGCAGCAGAAGGTGAAAGCATGCTACTTGATGAAACAGACTCTTTCCTCAGCCACTTCTCCTACTTTTTCAGTAACCTGAATTAAAATACTGCAAACAGCGCTCACAGGTGGACACAGGGTAAATCTTTGAGAAATGCTGACCCTTGCAAGTCATACAGCTACAGTGGAACTGCACAGAGAAAGTACTTCCACCTGCCAGAATAACTGAGGTGTCAGTACAGCCTTAACACAGCTGATAGAAACCTGGAAAGGTGAGACCCTGACTGTTTGACTATACAGGAATTTGCTTCTGCTTTGTAAAACAACTCAATAGAAAGTGATGAATTAAAACAAATTTAAATCCGAGGTGTGCCCAGGCAAGTACTTGGCATTTCTGTGTTGCTGGAACTGCATTATCAGTCAGTTTTCTTATTTCCCCAGTTCTGATTAATTTAGCATTATACAATGTACCATAATAAACCTGAAAAGCACCTAATTCATCAAAAAAAATATGTGGATCAAGAGATTATTTTGTCCATACTGATTTGATTCTCAGCTTCTCAAAAATCTCAAGTGTTTAATGTCCTGAGAAATTAGTCTTTCAGTCGAAGAAAGATGAATTATGCGTCAATGAACAATTGGGTTATCAAGGTTGTTCACTTAATGTTCCAGCTGTTCTGTAACACCATCTTAATGCTTACTGGAGAATTCTTTTGAATTTAGTTTTATTCTGTGGTACTTACAAATAAATGCATTTTGTTTCTTACAGCTGCTCTGCCAGTTAATAGCAAATAAAAGTACAAAACTAATTTCTTGCCTTTTACCCCTAGACCTAGAAATGACAGAGGGTGGAGGCTTCATTCAAAGAAGATCCATTAATGTAATAATAGTGAAGATGGAGATGAAAGCTGATAGGCTTTGTGGGGAGTTTTGTACAGCACAACTACATTAACACTGGGTTTTTCTCATCCTCATAAGTGATAGAACTTAGATACACTCAAAATTCACTGGGAGCCAAGCAAATACAGTACTGGCCACTGCTTCTTTGCCCTTTTCCAGCTGGCCTGAAGGCAGATGGACATCACCTTATTCTGGAAGTGGTAACAAAGTGGAATGCTGTAGACCTGGTGGTCAACAGGGAGATGGTATTTCATTGCAATATCTGTGACCTGGATTTTGACAACTCCTGAATTTTATTATTTGCAGTTTCTCCAAAAGCACTTACATTTTGAAATGAGCACTTCCTAAGGCTTAAACAGTCCAGGTTCTATCAACGTTTACACTTTTAAGCTCTGTACTGCTTTATATTCAAGGCAGTTTGAAAGACACAGTCAGGAACAGAGAATGGCTTGGGAGTTAAGGCCGTGCTTGGGAGAGCACTGTCTGGGGCCATCCCACATGCAACAGCACACAACCACAAGAAAACCTGCTAGGTTTTGGTCCACAGAGGTATTAGGGCTTCCCTCTGCTTTCAAAATAGCAATTTTTATTTTTTGCTTGAGCTGAATCTATCTCAGATTACAGAATTAACCACAGCAGAGCCAAACTAGTCCAAGTACTGTGGGGTAAGAAGTAGAAATGTAAAAGGTAAATACATTTACTTGCATATATTTTGTAAGTTGTAGTTTTCTCCTTTAGGAGGTGATGACAAGTTAGATCCACTTTGTGAAGAAGCCAGAAAAGCAGTGTTAAATTCTTAAAAATTTACTTCCCCTTTAATCTTGGGTTTCTGTCAGGCAGTTTACTTGCATCACAATAATATTACCAATTGGTTCTTTCCCCTTGTAGGTCTCTTAATGAAGGGGATAATCTTGTTACACCCCCATGTCAACCAAATAAGAATAGAACATCTTTTCCAGAAACAGTTGTATGTTACTACCCTGAATATTGCAAATTCAGGTAGAACTGACTTGTATAGCATTTTAATAATTTGAATTAAATTAAAAGAAGACTGAAACTCTGGATATCTTTCATTCTTTCCACTTTATAAAGTTTCTTATGTCAAAGATATTTTTGAAGTCATTCATAGCTGATAATACTTCTTTTTACAGTTATACAGGTTTACAGTTCAGCTCTTCTCTGGGCCACAAATATCTCAGAGAACATTTGTGCATCACTAGGGAGCCCAAAAGTAGAGAAAGAAGTTGGCATAGCCATAAGGACAGGATTAAAACTGACTGGGCGTTATCACTGCTGATATTTCATGTACCTCAAAAGTAACTAGAGTATGAAGCTTCTTTTTTGCTCCTTATTTGTCAACATACTTTCAATGTCAATATTATTTTCAAAACAATTTAAACTTAGGTAAATTCAGCAGTTTGAGAATAATCATATGCCAGAATATTGCTCTGGTGCCCTGAGCAATATTCAGTTTGGCCCATAATTAGTTATGAAAGAAGGAAGTGGTTAATCTTTGCATTCTAACAAAGGGGGTTGAGCCAAGAAACACAAGGATTTGCTGAAGCCCAGGAGCAGCAGGTAGCAAAGCTGCAGTTTCCAGCAGGGCTGCAGGAGAGCAGGCTGCCCGGCACAAAACTAAAACCCAAAGAAAACCTGTCACTCTTCTATCAGCTGAAATCTGAGGGAGATACAAACCACATTTACAGTAACACTCATCCAACACAAAAGTGTGTCAAAATAACACTATCACTATGTCCCGATTTAGTCCCCTTCCCTCGAGGTGACAGAGGCATTAAACCAATATTTTTTAATAAGAAAAACAATACTCATAGTTAAAGCTGAGCAAAGCAGGAATTGTATTGTCCCTTTAGAAGACTGAAACATTTTTGCTTTCTACTACTCTGATATAACAAGATTAGAAAGTGGGAACATCCAGACTGAGCTGGATTGAGAAGATCAATACAATTAAGCTTGGCACAGCTGGTCAGGGGCACTTTTTGCAGGAAGCATTCACATAGACAGCAAACTGGGCTTCCAGCACCTGCCCTGGACAGAGGGAGTTTGTTCACACCTTGCTGTCACCCTGAGCCTCCCTGCCACTACTGAGCAGATTGTCCTGCCCATAAAGCAGCTCTAGTGCAGCTCTCAGCAGAGGCAGGGCTTTCTCAAACACACCTACTGCATTCATCACTGGGACACCAACAAATGGCTTTCTGCTCTGGCAGTAAATTGTTTATTGGCCTCTTAGGTAAATGCAAATTAATTAGACTAAATTAGTTTAAATACTGCTAGTTCTGGGCAGGATTTACTCCCAAAAATAGCAGAATAAACTCCCCAGATCTCTTGAGCATGGAAAGCTGTGAACATCACTGGAAACACAGCAGGCAGATGAGCTCGCTACTGTGGCTAGTCTTGGGGTAGATTTTTTGGTTTGTTATTTTGTTTGTTGGGTGAGTTAATTTTGCTATATTTGGTGCCCTCTTTAACATCACTCTGAGGACATTTTTGACATACCTCCAAGTCAGAATAACAGCAGTTTTGTAGGGAGATATTAGGCCTTAATAAATCAACATGTTTAACTGGAGTAAATACAAACAAGCTTTGAGGAACACAAAGTTGCAGGTTTGAAACAGCAAGGTTTCAAGACAAGCATGGGTTGAGGACAACTGCTCAGAGTAATATTATTACCAAAATGTGAGAGTGAGGCAAAAAATCAGCAGCACCTAAAAGAGATCTCATAGCTCCACACAGAGAACTCAGGCCCGGTTACTGTGTTTTTGTTACAGAAGGAAGAAATAAACATAGATTCGCAGTAGCCCTTTCAGTCTGGTACCTGCCCCCAAACACTACCTGCAGTTAGTTGCCACAGCACTAGCAGGCAGCTGGATATTGAAAGGCATGACAGTAGGCATGTGGACAAAGGCATGTAATTTTTTTATAATGAAATATCCACTTTTTTCTCCTCACTTTTTTCCTCATTTATAAGGGGATTATCTGCCCTGTGGATAATCATGGCCATTCAAAACTGAATTTAGCCTCCAAGTCTTCTCTACAGCAACTTTCAGCCAGACTATTGTGATAAAGTCAAATCAGGAAGAAGAAAGCAGCCGCAGCAAATTATTCCAGTAGTAACACCAACTAAATTGCTGTGCAGCTTTTATGGTTTGACTAATTGTCTCATTAAGGCACATTTCTGATCACTGAAATGGATCTCAAGTATTATTAATCACTGAAAAAACAGTACCACTAAGAGCCTCTCTCCCTCCTATCCTTGGCACTCTTTGCAATGGAAAAGGCTCACAGACTCCTGTTGATTGGAGCCCCACTGCTGCACAGTTGGCAGTCAAACGGTACTAATGGCACAATAACCCAATATAACTAAAATAGTTATGCCTTTCACAGTAACAATCTCTTATAACATGATTAAGCTCCATCATGTGCATTTCCTTGTGTTTTGCAAATGGCTCCAAAAAATCTGACAATTTTTCCAGTAACTTCTTCAAAAGGAGAGGGAAAAAATATATAAAATTAATTAGCTATCAAGAAACAAATTTAAAACTTCGATAAACTTTAGAATAATATAAAAAAACTGCAGCAAGCACGGGCTGCATGGCAGCATGGTTGTGTGGCACCCAGTCCACTCCTCCTTGCAGAATACACCTCCAAAGACTGGCTTTGCCTCAGTTATTTGCAGGCACTTCAGTGAACCTTAGTTTAGGAACTGGCTTGCCCTGGGCTAGCTCTGTAACTGATGGAGACAGACACCTCCACAAAGCAGCTCAGATCTCTGTCTACAGACTGTAGCATCTCTGGGCTCCTAATCTAGGTACTTCATTGGTGTTTGGTTTGAAACAATATTAGGAAAGATTAAGCTTCTTCCTCATATAAGGAGCACATTTAAAAAGGAGCAAATTGGCATTATCCAAGACACCACTGATGGGCTCTCTTCATTCTCAGCAAACAGGAGGACTTTGCTCTTGGCCATCACTCTCAGTGGCTGCACAACCATACACTGCAACAGGACAGCTCCCCTTACCAGGGGAGGCCTTTAGGTGTTTATCCCATGCATTATCATACTAAAGAAAGCAGGCACTTAATTTCCAAGCAGCTGATTTTCAGAAGCCTATTGCAAAAGTGGCACAGTTATTGCTGCAAGACATACAGACTTTCATGGTTACCAGTTTGATCAAGCAGAAAAAAAGACCTGCAAAGGTCTGGGAGCTCTTCTGTGGTTATGGAAGTGGTGCATGGGAAGGAAATTACAATATTAATCCTCAGTATAGGCTCCTTCAAGTGAGAGGCAAGATGCATCACTAATTTAAAATTTATTTGAAATACAGCAATTGCTTGCTACAGCTTTCAGTTTTGATCAGTTTTGCAAGGCAGTTTTAAGAAAAGACAGGGTTGTTCTGCACCAACACACAGGCACTTTTCAGGCACATCAATATTTGCTCATATATAGGTGTATATGCAAATGTGCCCAGGAATGACCCACCAAGGCCATATGAAGTGTAGCCAGAAACATCACAAACAAGTGGTCTTTGTTGTAGGCTTTGGAATTAATTCTGGGGAACAGAACATGGCTACAGAGATCTCCTTCCCTTTGGGCTTTGTTACAGAGACAGGTACCACAGAGTTGAAATCTGCATAAATCTATTGAACTCCTGAGCTGTGCAATATTATGCTCACTATGACAAATATTATTTTACTGATGAGTCTAATGAGGGCCCTCAGGGTTGTGGTAAATGAAAATGAAATAAAAATGGAAGTAACAAAAATAATCACACTTCATGTAGCATGTCCCTAATTTTTTAATGTACATAAATATCAGAACAGTAATGCTGAAAAGAAGGAAAAAATATTCGATTTTTTTTTTCCTGGCAGTCCCTTCAGAAGCTATTTATGAGCAGTCATAAACTGACATGTACACTCAGATATATTTTCCTGAAGCCTGTAGAGTTTTGTCTAAGAAAAGCTTCAGAATATGTGTCTGTAAATAAATTAAAGACTGTCTGGTTTATAATGAGAAGGGTGTGGTATAAATATTGCAGAGCACATTAAATAAACATGGTCACATATGACCAGGTATCTATTAAATGAGCATATCACAGGAGAAGTTAATTATCTGAGAGTGTAACTAGGAACCGTTTAGAATCACTGGAGATTAAGTTGCTTTATTTCTGTTTATCTTTCCTTCTGAATAGGCAGTAGGTCGTTGCAATGAGGAGTCCCTAAGCAACACACAGCTTCAGCTCTTCATCAACTCTAAGATGACAGTTTTATCAACACCAGTTTGAAGTCAGGATAAGCCAAAAATTTTATTCTATGTAATTTTGTGCAAAATGGGTTGGCACAAACCAGTATTTTAAGATGTAAAAGTGCAAAATATTTACAGATACCTTATGGTATGTTCAGAGGAAAGAGGAAAAACTTTAATGCTAAGTATTTATTTTTCTCACACACTGCTGCATAAAAAAGTATATAAGGACTTCTCCAAAACAGATTTGTAATGTCAGAGACTAGTATCCTGAGAGTAACATACAACTTTACCATAGCGATAAGATTTTTCTGGACTTCACAAGTTATTGTGTTTCAGTCTACATGCAAAAACATCAGTGTTGACGAAATTTGATTTTCCTTGGGCTGTGAAACTCACGAAGAAAGCTGTCCACTGTTCATCCTATACAAAATAACCAACATTGCAAACATGGACTAAGTAAGGATATGTTTGGGCAAACTGCTGTAGCACAAAGAACAACTGACGAAGGAGGATTCAATCACATACAATTATTGAAAGCAAGATGAAGCCAATCCCCTTAAATTACTTAAGTACTGCTTAAACCCTGTAATTAACATATAGTAATAAATATTTCATCTTTAACAAGCCTACTGGGAGCAGTTTGTTAAACATTTATTTCTAGTCATGGGAAATTATGTTCAGTCATTTTGTCATGTTCTATATTAGACCATTTTATTTTATCCTCTTTATTTTACCCCCAGCAGTGGGTACGCTAATTTGGGGAAGTAAAATCGTTCCTCTAATGTATCTGAAGCATACTCTTCCTTCATATGTCTTTTGGCTTTTACTGATTAACTTTACCCTTGCAAAGTCTTGGCCAGCACACAGTGGCTGCTCACATCTACTTCCCAGCCTCTCCTGTGGAACTGACTCACTCCAGATAGGGGAGCTTTAGTGGGAACCCCAGCAAAACTACCTAGGGCATTACTGCAGAACTGACCTCACAGCCTGGGCAAGGTCACTTTGGGCCAGCAGAGAGAAGAACCAGGTCTCCTCTATGGCACAGCCAAGCCCCAGACGCAGGGTGGCAGGGGTGGGTTTTCAGGCAGCTTCTAGCACTGATCTGCACTTTTTCCTTCAGCCCAGGTAGCATCACAGGTGCACGGGGAATTCTGTGAGAGCACTAAACATCACTGCCCTTCAACCAGTCTATGTGCATACAGCTTTTACTCCACTGCAGGTGGAATTCCAATGAAATGCAGTCACTTAAACTAGTACAAAACCAAACCCATTATAGGGATAATCTGCTACCCACCCAAGGAAAATAATCAAGAGCCAAGCTGAGCTCTAACACAGACCCCCATCTCTTGTGGCAGGCTGAATGCACCCTGTCCTGAAGTGGAGGAGAATCTCACATTGGCTGTGCATGACTTGAGCAGAAAGTGTCCATGTGCTCTTTTTGTAAGAGTATCAGTGAATTTATGGGCTATTGAGCAGGAAGTAAAGATTTCTGAAATTATAATTCAGTGTTTCACGCAGCATATTTAGCAATGACTACAACCATTTTCCCCTCTAAAGAAATTAGATTTCCATTTGCCATTAATGACTGAATCACTTAAGGATCACAAAGGAACTGCCTGGTGCACTTATTAATAATTGAAAACTTTGAGGAAATCCGTGAAACATTTTCAATCAAAGCTAATAATTCGCTAAGATATTATTTTTCCTGAATAATTACTCCTTTTGTTCTTTTATTCCTTTTGGATAATAGGCAACATTTTAAATAACGGCATTAAAAAAACTTGAAGTAACTGTTAAGAGGTGTCTAAAACCAGAAGTGGCTTCAATGTTAAAAAACATAAATTAGAAAAGAAAAAATATTAATCTGTTTCCTTCCAGCAAGTATGCTGAATTTCTATTTTAGACTGCATGCTGTTCCCTGATATCTTACACCAATGATTAAGAAAATGTACTCACTTAAGCTCTGTCCTCATTCTGTATAAACATGAAGAAAAACTTTCAATTATCTTTTTAATCAGTAGAGTCCATGAAATCGAGACTTCTATTGCTACACGTTTGGACTTTGCAGAACTACTTAACAGTCAAAAGGAGCAAAGACAGAAAAAAAAAAAACCACCATTTTTTTTTTCAGACCTAATAGGAATCTTGAATGCCATATTGTAGTTACTCTACTCAGCAACCTTTACTATTCAGAAACAAGGGCAGAAAGATATACGCAAAATTACCCACATCTGCAAGGGTTTTTTTGGTGTCTAAAATGATCAGCACAGAAGGGTTGTGTGACAGGTACTGACAAAATCTCCAAGACCTGCAATTTTGTCCACAGGACATGGAAAGAGGGAGAAGTAGAGGTTCAGTGTCTGTCCATCTCAGCAGGTCTCACCTGGGAATGATGGCTGCAGCCTGGAAAAATCCAGGTTACCTCTCTCCAGGAAAGGAGAATGAATTTTTTTTAAGTGTTCAGGGTTTTTTTGCAAAAAGAAGAAAATGCATTTTTTTACCACTGACAGGTCCCCTTACTTTTCCCAAGCCAGCCTCACTGCACTCACACTGCAAGTGGCAGCATTTTATGGCCCGAGCAGCTTTTGCACTGGCTCGCCTCAGAGCTCCACAGCCACGCCGTGTACTTTATGCCAGGCCGGACAGTCCTCAGCAGCTCTGACAATAATTCAGTGTTCCCTTCACGCCAGGGGAAGGACAACGCATCCCCACCCAGCTCCCAGTCTCTTACCTGCCCATACAAAGTCCAGTATCTGGGAGCCTGAGGCCACTTCTCCCTCCTGAGCCTTTCCCAGCAGCCATCCTTGGCCTTGTTCCCCACACCTTGACTCCCTAACTCCTTCTTACTGCGGAAATGGCGGCAACGCCGCACAGGGCCCTCACGGCACAGCCACAGCCCTCCGTTCTGGGAAAACAAGGTAAAATGCTTGAGGTATTTAGGGCAGGACAGCAAATTAGAGAGAGATGGGCCAGCTGCAACCACAACCTGGGCTTTAAGCCCCACAGCACACAGGCCAGTCCCATCAGCCATAATTAATTATCCCCACCTGCCCTGCTGCTCATTAGCCTGGCAGGGGCCCTGACACCCCTCATCACATCCCAGGGCCCAGCACCAACCTGAGGAGCTGTCTGGAAAATCAAAACATTCTGAATTCACTGAACCAATATAAGAGACAACAGTGGACTCTTTTCTTCCATCTTTGACCAGACTTGTTAACTTCATATATACATACATATATGTGTATATACTGGCTTTATGTGAGTATTGAGTGTGCCTCTCTTTCATGTTTTAAACAATGTTTGATGTCATCTATGCCAAAAGCAATGAAAAGAAGAGATATACACACACACACACACATATATACATACATATATGTGTATATATATATATATATGCATGCTAAAAAACATAGAGTAGAGGTTCCCAAGCTTTCATTTTGTTGTTATTCTTAGCAGCAGTGGGTATTCCCAGCTCTGTATCAGAGGCAGCACATCTGCTGGTTGTGCACCCAGGTAAGAGCTACCCAGAGCTCTTGGAACAGCAGCCAGAGAGTCTAGCAAGGGATACCTAAAACAAAACAAAGAAAAGAAATAGACAACACCCCCCAAGGCACACACTTTCGTCTACTCAGTTCAAACAATGCACACACATTCCTGGTTTTTGTCTAGACTCCTACATTAATTTTTACGTCTGGAACAAACAGCATGGTTTCTCTTCTGGAGAACAGGTTACTCCTCTGCTCTAGCACAGACTCTGACTGTACCATGGGCAGAGCAAAGGTTTCCATCAAGCACACTCCTGCTGTCTGTCAGGAATGAAGAACAGTGACAGAAGCTGATTATCTTAGCAAGTCTTGCTGCTGCGGGCATGCATGGCATGGTGTGTCCCCAAATAGATGAAGTCAACTCACTCTCACATTTGCTGTTTCTTCCAAATTGCAAAGCTGTCATTTGAATTTCAGTGCCAACTTTTTTCACAAGAGGCCTATATAATACTTCAGTCCTTGTCAAACATACAAAGATGAATCTTTTAATCATATACCATCTCAAAGCTGAGGACACAACATGTTTAGAGAAATGATAATTAGAGATGTTAATTCCAGTCTAGTTGCAGTATTTTAAAAACTCTCATTGAAATAAAAATGCATAAATGTCTTATTTCAAAAAATTAGCAAATAATAAAACAAAATGTTCTAATATAACATCAATATTATTGTCAATTTTGACTCAATGGTTTTGAATAATTATCTTTTGCTAGTCCAAATGCTGTCTACCTCACTGCTTCTATGTTTAAATAAGCCAACATTGATGAAACAAATGGAAAACAGAAAAATGAGCTGTCCTAACACTTTTACAAATAGGATGTTAATGTCCCCACTCAAAGGAGAAATTGTCAAAAAGAACAGCCATAACAGAGAATTTTCTTCTTATGTACTTTTATTTTATTGGGTATTTTTGAATCTTTGATGGAATTTTTATGCAACTGTTATGCCACAATCTATGATACACAATGAGAGTGAAAATCTGTCATTTACTGTTTATATTTCTACGTTAATTTTGTTTTCTACCTCTGCATATACTGTGGCAAAAGTGCATTTATCATATTTCATGCAGCGCTGACTCCCTTATGCAAACTGAGAATACAATAAACAGAGCCAGCAATATTTAGCTGCACTCAATTCTTGCTACAGAAACAAGCATTCATAAAAGCATTAAAATACTTTGGGTGATGGTTACTGTCTATCAGCTTAATGTTTTCAGCTATAGAAAGGGATAGGAAACAACATTTGTGGCTGTCAACTGCAGTACTTTCCAAGTTCATTAGGTTTTCAAAGACTGAATTAGCTTAAATGCTTCAGTGAGAGAAAAAGCCCAGGGCAACCAGCCTGATTTAAAAGGATGCTACAGAGTTTCACAAACATTAGACTAAGTTCAGTTCTGGATTCCATGGTAAGTACCTTACACATCAATTCTTTGCTCTGACCCAAGGATTGTTTCTTCACCATCACAGTGCATCCAAGCCAAATAAAAGGACAATACAAGGCACACAGGCCCTTTTGGAAACCTGCCTGGGTATGTAGTACCTGATCATAGCTAAAGTTTTTAATTACAGCTTTTTATTTTGATGAGACAAGAAGCTTTCCAGCATCACCCGACTCTTTGAATCAGACATAAACTGCCATGCTTCATTATGTCACAAGTCCATACAGCAGCAGCAGGGCAAAACATACTCCAAGAGCAAAAGCATATCCAAGGGGCATGCTCAGGACAGGGAGGTGGAGATGGGGTGAAGCCTCATCTCTGTGTTTTCCAGTCACTTGTTATGCTGTCTCCAGGTAGCTGCTCAGGACATCCAGTCTGACCCTCAGGGCACTGCTGGGGCACAGGGCCTTTGTGCTTCCAGCTCCCTGCCCCAGCACAGGCGTGGCCATCCCTCTGCACCCCACCGACACTGCTCACCTCACCCTTCCCTCTGCCAGCCAGTACAAAGAGGGCAAAAAGCCTCCTGCCACTACGCAGGTTAGTGCTGCAGAAACCTGCAGTCACAAGGTCCACTCAGAGCCAAGTTCTCCTGGGGCAGAGGGAGCAGGACTTCTGACAATACTAGTTCTTATGTCAAGAGGGGAGAGGAAAGCTGGGCTCACCTGCCTTCTAGCACTATGGAGAAAGCACAAGCAATGGTTCTCAGACCACCCTGCCATGCAGTGCCTCCCCAGAAGCCAAGCACTACTTCCCAGCAAGAGAAACAGCCCCTACTGCTCTCTCCCCTCCAGCACTTGATGTACATCAGCCCCCTGACACAGAGCAGCTCTTGAGGTGTTCACTTTTATGCCCATACTCAAAGTACATGGCAATTGAGATCCTAATTGACAGATAAAAGTAAGGGACCAAAATTCAATTACTGCTTGTGCAAAACCACAGCATGGGCCTTTGGTAAATCAGCAGCTGTTGTTTGCCCACCTTCCTCTAAAAAAAGGGTTAGTAAATCAGGAATAGCCACTTCAGAGCTGAATTAGTATCAACAAGGAGATGTGAGGTAGGGGATAGCACTGGGCAAAGAAGAAAACCAACTGCTTGTTGCAAAAACAGAGATTTCTCATCCAAACACCATCTTGTAGTGCTCAAGGAAAAGCATATCTTAGTAGTATGGTGAGGGAAAAACTCTTCATCCAAAACAAGGACGTTTACAGGACCCCACAGTTCCCTAATACCACACAGCATCAAAGCAGGCAGCCCAGGGAGCGGGAGCACCTCTGACTTTTGAAGTCATTTGATGCTGAATTCTCCTGGTGATCACCCACTGCTCTGTCAGCTGTGGTCTCATGTACACTTCTTGCCTCTTCAAGTCTCCCCAGACAACCTTTTCTTGGTCCCTTTTACTTCTGTCCTTCTTGATCTCATATCTAAGTGGTTCACACTACTTACTGTTACCCCCAGTTGAACAACTTTGTAATGTGACTCCTTGTTTCCAGCTTCCTCCTCACATCTCCAGGTTACCTCACCATCTCCTTCCAATAAACACAGCTGGTACATTTCTCTACTAAAGTCATCTACCAACTCTGCTTTTCAGTTTCATTGTTCTTCTCTGACATATAGACAGAAATAGGTAATTTCTTTTCCTTGTGGTAGTGACTCTTGTGTGCATAACTATGGTGCTGTCCATGCCTGCTCTACTTATTTACAGTAATTAGACAGTGCCCACAGACTGAGATGTGAGCCTCACCAAGCGCACATTGCATCTTACGATAGGAGAAGCTTCTTGTGTCAAAGAGGTCCCAATTTAAATAGACAAGTAACAAAAAATGGTGGAAGGTAGGCTGGAATTTTTTTCCTTATAAACTGGGAAGCAAGGTAGAGAGTAATGAAGTCAGCTGCTGGATCCTTTTATTTGGTAAAGCAGAAATACATATTTTCCAGTATTCTCCCCACTTTCCTTTTGGATGCAGTGTTTTGAGAGACTACTAGTCAGAGACAGGTTGGGGCCCTGCAGTTAGAATGTCTTTCCCTCAAAGGCCTCCAGGTTGAAAGCTGTATCCAAGAACCTTCTGAGTGACACCAGATGCATGTTCTTGTTGCCTGTGGCAGCTGCAGCAGCAGGCTCTCGGCCAACATACCTTCATGACAAAAAGAATTGGGCAGACAACGAAGTGAGAAGAGGCACTATTTTGACAATAATAAGCATGATAATATGCTGTGTAATGCATTCAAGTCAGCTTGGCAGGTTTGGATATTTAGTCATCAATCTTTTTAAAATAAAAATCAATCTAAGTTGTACCAAGTTATACCTTCTGATCAGCTTTCCTCTCTTTCCTCCCATAATTGTTAAGCTGTGTCTTCTCCCCATCCCTCCCAGGGCAGCCAGGTACTCTGTCTCATAATTAGGTAACTTGCTTTTGGCAATGAAGACTCTCATTCCTTTGACAGCTGCATGAGCAGATCTGAGAGTCAATCATCTAAAATAAATGCAAAGGTGCCTGGACTGAGCTCTTACAACAGCTGTTTCTTGCAGAAACCTAACATCTGGAATGAAATTCTTAAAATGAGAGAATCTTAGACAAAAGAGAACTAAGTGCTGTGCTAAGTAGCAATAAATACAGACCTAGTTGCTACTAATCTTCTTTTAGATCTCCAAGAAGGTGCAATATGTGCATGTTATATTTGAGAAATAGTAGTCTAGATTTTTTCCTCCTTCACCTAAGAACCCAGACTCAGAGGTTTTGATTTGTGAAGAACCTGACTTACCCATAAATACCTGAAAACAACCCCAACCAAACTTAAAAGCAAATAAATCAGCCCAGGAGACAGAGCAGTTGTTTAAAGTCTCATACCAGATGGGTCGAGTGCGGTTCACAATTGTGCGGAAACGAGGTCTGACATAATCGTAATATCCACTGTTTTTGTGCTCCTCCTGACACCAGACTAGATCAGCAGTTGGATACTTATCAAGTTCTTCTTTCAGCAAGTCAAAGGGGAATGGTGAGATCTGGAAAAGGAGGGTAATAATTGTCAAGGCTTTCTCTTATGTGGAATTAGCCCAGGGTGAGTCATTACTTTTCCATGGAGAGTGACTCATGTTTCTCTAATTGATTTAATGCTCAGAAATGAATACACAAGTATTTTATAGTTGTATTAGTATGAACAGAAGTAGGTTGTAGTCCAGACCACCTGCACTCCTACAGCTGTTTTAGTGAAGTAGCTGTAGCACGTCCTTAATCAGTGAATGACAGTATAGCTTCAAAGTGCACTATTCACAACATTTAAACCTAGCAGACTGCTTATACAAATTTAAGGTGCTATCATATTGTAATCTTCACTTTGTTATGTTGTTCTGGAAAAGTCCTCAAGTTTTCTTGATCTCATTGTCCAGCATGCTATTGATGTGTTCCTTCTCCACAAGGCCACGAAGGATTAGAATATGTCTTGTAAGATGCTAAGTGCTAGAAAAATGCTGTCACTATCCATTCTAGGAGGGGTGTCTATTTAAAAGCACAGGAACCCCCATCACCCTGTCTTCTGAGATCAGGGAGCTCACCTGCTCAAGTCTGGTTATAGCTACTTGTTTCTCCAGGTCTTGGTTCTTTCTCTCTTTCACAAGGTCATAGTAGACTTTTCCTGTGCAGAAAATCACTCGCTTGACCTCATGTGGTGCCTGAGCTGCTGGCCCATTCTCAGGAATCACACGTTGGAAAGTGGTACCTAGTTGGAGCACAAATTAGAAAAAGTGTCCTCAGTGGACCTGACATTTCAATAAAGCAGCCCAAGAAACAGTCCTTTAGTCCTTTACTGAGCAAGCAGCAGGTTGCAGTGATCGAAGGGTTTTCCTGCCTGTCTGGTCCTACTTTTCACACTGGTAACTTGGCTAAAGTGACTTTCAGCAGTTCTGTTTCAAGAAGTTAGAAGATTGTCAATAATCCAGCCTTTCACCACACTTAATAGGCAGAATCATATCAACAGTAGACTGTTTTTCGGCTTTGTGATGTGTATTACATCTTGATTTTTAAATTGATTGGACAGTTCAACTTTGCTTCCAGTCTGCGTTTTTTTTCAGAGAATCACCTGAAATACTCTCTTTCTTCCTTCCAAGATTATCTTAAGCATGTAACATTAATATAGTTTTACAAATTTCAGAATATTCTATAAAAACAAAACACATATCCATAATGCAATTAAATCTGGCAACTGCAGAAATATTTACCCAAGCACACACATTACTGCTGTATATTTGATTTAAACCTCTGTTTGAGAGCTTAATAGTCAATAGCCAAAGCAAGAATTAGCACAGAGCTGAGCCATATGTATAAATGCTAATGTGCAAGTACAATTTCAGATGCATATCTTCACTGCTACCACCTCCCAGGAGTACAATTTGCTTGGGATACTGGAAGAGGGACTGATGGTCTAAAAGATCCTTTTCTTTGCTCTGGTATATGATTGAGTAGAATTATTTCCACATTAAACAACTGCAGGGTAGCAGACAGCAGCTCAACCTCCTATTCTGAATCAGCACACTCACTTACCAGGAGAATAAGCTCCTGTTTGACTCATTTATCTTGGAGAAGAAAAGCAACAGCACAAGCATATCAAAGAAGAACTGATTTATGTCAGAATTATCCTGTCCCACTGAACAGCAGAATTCATCATTAAAAAAAACTGAATCTGTGCTTCATTGGGTCAGCTGGAGTCAATCTTCCTCTCTCTCAGCTTTCTATTAAAAGCAGCGCAAAAAGGGTTAGCTAAGAGTCAGAAACACTTTATTACCTGCTGTCCTCTTCAGCAGAAACATGAAATTATGCCAAAATTCAATGTTAATTTGGAGTTTGGCCACTACTAAGGTTAGCCTGAAGTAGTGGGGACTCCCAAGAAAAAGTAACAAATCCCAAAGCCTACAGAATTTCTAATCTGACCCATTCTACAGAGCTTTTAAACAGTAATAAAAACAGCAAATGCCTTTGCTTGAGAAGCAAATTTTACACACTTACAAAAATAAGGTCATACATAATAATAAATAATTTAAACACACTTATACAGTGTAAGTTGCTTTTAAAAAACTGAGCAGTTGCTCTCTTCTGACAACAGTAAAGACCCTCACTGGAACTGGAGATAGACCAGCACACCTATCCCCGCATTCTCACTCTGAACAGTCACTTTAATCTCACTCATTACATGCCACTGCATTTCCTGATGCCACTTCAACACAGTCTAACCAGTGCAAGGCAGGACAAAACCACTGCAGTGTTTGGTATTCCCCCTGCAGTCACTGTGTATCTCTTGGTGCTGATGGCATGCCAACAACAGCTCTGAACTCACTGATCTCACTTTAGATCACTGATGTGACACAGCAGCCCCAAACCAAGCATTGTTTGAACAAGAACTGGGCACATTATTCTTCCAAATGGGCCCAGTGTAATTACAACCTATCCCTCAGTCATGGGGTCAGGAGGCATGGGCAGTAAAAAGAACAACTAAATTTTTATATGAAGAGAAAAAGAGCAGAGGGACATAGTAGCCTCTTGAGGGGAAACTCCCTGCAGAGATGGGAATGCACTCACCATTAAGTTTAAGGGTTAAAGTTACAAGATAAACCTGTTAAAATTAAGAATCTATATATGAAAGCAAAATTTTCAGCAAAAGTCCCTGCTAGCTCTCACTATGGCAGCTCCACAGGAATTATGCTGAAAGAAAAGACAAGCTTTGCAGAGCAAATTCTGTTCTTCACAGTCTGACATGCAACTTGGTATAGCTAATTACTTCCCCACAATACTTTGAGGTGACCTACCAGACACCATTTCATCAAAACTGGATTTAGCTTCTGGATGCCTCAGCAGTGACTTGGGTGTCAAAACAATCAGCTGTAAGACAGAAATTTTTCCAAGAGTCAGGAGCTGCTTTATCTTCATTACACATGCAACATTTGTAACACTGAGCACACAAAACCCACAAACTGAATATGATATAGAATGAATTAGTATGACTAGCAAACACAGTAAATTATTTTTTCCTGTTTTGAAAGCCATGGAAGTTTCAAAATTATTCAGAAGATTTAGGTAGCCTACTCTTTTTACAGGTTCTCAAAACTCACTGCTTATACTTTTTTTTGATAACAAAATCAAATCACAGGCTATGAACCAGTAAAATATCCAACAGTTGTATCTTGGGTCTTCGAAGTTCCAGCAATTAGACATGCAGATGATAGTTCTGCAAGCTGTAAGCTACATCACTAATATCTTGACAAGCTCATCTGAAGATCTGCATAGCTAGATGGAAGCAAAGCTGAAAATCAAGCTTTAGAGCCATAGTAAATCAGAGCTGAGCGTCTTTCCATCATACTGGCAACTTCAATCTGTGTTCAGTTAAGGTTTTTCACCAGCAACCCTCATTCTTTTCAGCAGTGTGCCATATGCAAAGGCCACTCCTTGTTTAAGGGCTAATTTACTTGGAATAATCAAGCCCATTAAGGTAACCTTACCGGCTTTCTGAATGGCAGCAAGATCTGCCTTCGGAGGACATGAAAGTAATTGGCTGGAGTTGAACAATTCACCACAATCCAGTTGCATTCATACAGCTGGGAAACTTCAAACTGCTCAGTGAACTCCTGAGAGAAACATTAAAGGCATTAGAAAAATGTCTAAAAAATCAGATAAAAGGCTTGAAAAGCATCCTTCTATTTCTGACTCTCTGCAACTCCCTTCCTCAAAAAATTTATTTAGCAGCTCTCAGCTGAGATTGTTTTATTGGCTAGGGAAGCATCCCTACAAATCATTCCTTTCTGTTTCTACTTCCTAAAAATTTATGCAAATAAGCATGAAAAGTTTCCATTAATTCAGAAAAGATGGGAAGTCCAGGAAGGAAGACTGAGAAGGACTAGGTATCAGCACATGGAAGAAACAAAATAGAACTGCTTTGACAGAACGTTAAACTGTGATTCAATTTTTCAGTGTACAATTGGCGTTCACTCTCTTTCCCATCCTGTAGAGCTACGTACTTTATCTGTAGAAGTGAATGACCAATCTATAAAAGTCTTAGCCCAATCAAAATTAGAAGTTGCTTATTTTCATGCTCCTAGCAGTACAATTTAGCTCCACTGCAAAGAGCCAGGGTAGTCTCACTTGACCTCCTTTAGAAATTGGCTAGAGACACCTATTTGCAGTACACACAACAGTATAAACAAGTGGGATCACTGGCCCTGAGGAACAGCCATAAAAAGATCTTGCTGACAGAGATTAACTGTATGTGACCTCAGCTTTGTAATGAGCAGTGATGCTGCATACTTCCATTACTTTTACTGGGATCAAGTTAAAGTTACACCAAGACTTGAAGCTAAATCCTAACCTGCTATACCTAGCTAAAAGGATGCTGCTAACAAAAAATCTCTGGGATGTGAAAAGCAAGAAAAGGACAAAACCACTTACTGGATAGGCATCAGAATCATCATTGCTCATCTGCAGAAACCTCTCAGGCCTGGCTGATGAATGCTCTGGACCCTGGTAAAGGTATAATTTAAAACAATTTAAAGAGCCAAATGAGCAGTTAGACATCAGTCTAGATCACTCACTGCATGAGTACCTCCTGTCCCCTCTGCACCAGCTGCACACCTGACCCCCAGGCAAAGGTATCAACAACAGCAGTGGGAGAGAGGACATACCACAGGACAGAATTCCTCATCTTCTGTTTTCATAGGAGTTTGGGTTTCATATGTATTTCCAACATTTTTACCAGCTGCAAGTGATTTCTACCCTCAGACTAGCTGCACAATGAAGACCAGTGGAAAGGCAGTGATCTGTGTGGGCACAACAATCCTTGCTAATGCAGAGCAAACAGGAGCACGAGGAATGTCAGCAAGAAAAGCACTGGGTGCCTCAGAGTACTGCAGTGACTCACTCTTTGTGCATGCTGAACAGGAGCAAACACAAAGTTAACTGCTGACTACGTCTGCTGTATTAGCAACAAAAGCAGGCACAGGATCTGTCCTACTATTGTTCACTGTTCAGTACAGGACCAAATACTGAGATGAATGCTTCAGCTAAAATGGATCAAAATACACACACGCATTATCTGCCAGACTAACCTATGATTAATTTCTGCCTCCTCAGGAGATATTTTATGTTCTGTCATTACTGAACACTCCCATCCACTGTCTCACTAGCAGTACCCATGGCAATTACTTGAATTGCACAAATGCTGTCCGCTCCATTTTACATTAGCAAAACATGCATGCTGGTCACAGAAATTATCGGGAATAAGGAATGTCGCAGAATCTGTTGCTTTTCATGTCCCTGTTTTTAAAGGATAAGAGAAAGCTGTGAGGAGTGTGAGAAAGCAATGTGCTTTTTTATGTATTGCTATTGCTGACAGCCTTGGCTTGTTCTAGTGCCAGGTGCCCTTAGGAAGGGCTTTCATTTCGCACACAGCTGTTAAGTATTTTAACCCAAACTATTACACCTCTCAACTCTCTCCATGTCTCCTAAGCTAAAAATGTTCATAAAGAGATTTCTTCTTTATATGGCTACTTCTCATAGTAACTTCCTCTATTGAAATCTTAATACATGATCTCCAAAATCAGTCATTATTCTGACAACTGGTAGTCCCCCTTGGCTGAACACATCATCCTTCCTAATTCCAAGTGCAGGATTCCAGATCCATAGGAGGGACACAAAGGTGATCCAAGGACTGGAGCAACTCTCCTATGAAGACAGGCTGAGAGAGTCGGGATGGTTCAGCCTGGGGAAGAGAGAGTTCCAGGGAAATATTTTACAACACCTTCCAGTACCTAAAGGGGACCTGCAAGAAAGCTGGAGAATGACGTTTTACAAGGTCAGGTAGCAATAGAAGAAGGGGGAATGGCTTTAAGCTGCAAGAGAGCAAGTATATGTTTGATACAAGGAAGAAAATCTTTGCTGTGAGGGTGGTGAGACAGTGGTACAGGTTGTTCAGAACAGCTGTAGGTGCCCCGTCCCTGGAAGTGTTCAAGGCCAGCCTGGATGAGGCTTTGAGCAGACCCTGGTCTAGTGAAAGGCTCTCTGCCATGGTGAGCAGGTTTGAAGTAGATGGTCTTTACAGTCTTTTCCAACAAAATCCATTCTATGACTCTGTGATTCAGTCTGCTTCATGGACTAAGGGAATTCAAAGATAAAAAACATTCTGTTGGCAACAAAGGTTGCCAACACAAACAGCCTAGAAGTGTGCCTTGTATCACTGCTCCTTTGAATTCTACCTCCACTTTTGAGGTGCCAAATAATCTGGTCACAGACACGAAAGGACTTGAGAGCAAGGAGCAAAGCTGCACAAAACTGTGGTGCACAGTAGCAGCCCAGATTATTGTAGCACCTCTGCCTGCACTAAGCATGGCACACACAGCACAAAACCCAGTGCTTCACAAGCACACTGCAGTCAGTACACTGGGAACAGAGATGTTACCAGCAAACGATTACAGGAGAGGCAGGTGAGGCTTTCCCATCACTCACACACTGCCCCAGCAACAACCTCGGTCCAGAGCCTCAATGTTCACATCCATCTTCGGTTTCTGTGCTGACACCACCAATCAGACTGCCAGCAACCACTGCGTGGGATGGGGTAGGGTTTATCTCTACTGTGACCACCTATCCAGTGAGACCTATACTGAATCCATTAGCTACTTTCAGATGAGTCCCCAAGGAGCCATTAGGCTGCAGAGTCTTTCAATCACAGCCAACTTGCCTGTGAATGCATGACCTAGAGGTGAAGGGATCCATATCCCATTAAGAATCCTTCCCCAAATCATCTTGCCCCCAACACTGTAGATATAGAAAGACTAGTCTTCCTGTAATGAAAAGGTCCTCTGGGAAGATAAAAAGATTTCCGCAGCCTGGTGGGATTCTTAAATATTCCAAAAGCAGCTGACACTAGTAGCAAAATAAGCATGTTTCAGAAGACCTGTACAAATCTTCTCTGCTGAGTGGCTATGGGAAAAGAAAGATTAAATGTATTCTAAGTAGCAGAGAACCAGCCCCTTAAGCCGAGTGCTTCCCTGCAGAGGACCACACCTCCTGCTGAGGGCTCATTCAGGTTGTCCCCTCAGGATACAGTTAAAAAAATTAATTTATCAAAACCCTTGTGAACAGCATCAGACCCGTTATTCTTTAAGCACAATGGATATGGAAAGCCATTCATAAGATATGAATGCACCCCAGTGTATCAGGACAGGATCATAATTGAATGGAAATAAACTAAAGTGTTTGTGAGAATAGAAATGACACAGTTTGCGGTGAAAAGGTCTAAAGCGTTTATACAGATGGAGATTGCCGCTGTGGCACAAACTATGCTTTTTTAAACAGAAAACTAGAAACATACATGCAACAATTCATGAAGGTTAATGTATTTGAAAAGGAGAAAATTAACCTTGCCTGACATGATGCTCATGTAATCTTAAAAATAATTTAAAATATTTGAAGAACAATTCCACTGACGATATGAACTTCATGTAACTTTACACATAGGGTGTGCCCACACCCTTTCCCTCTAAGACATTGTCTAGTTCCTTCTACTAGCCACCAAAGAAAAGACAGTCAACAGCTAGTAGAAACATTTTCCTTTCTGGAAAAGAGGGGGATTTCTTATTATAGCAAAATTAACCAAGGTCAATGATTTTTGAAGTTTTTAAGTTGTTTTATATCATTTCATAGCAAGAGAATTTAGTGCAGAGTTTACAGAGATATACTTTATGCAAAATAAAACCAAGCAAGCACCCTTAAGACATGATTTTCTTCTTACTGTACACTGAGAATGCAGCTTTCTGGGGAAAGAAGGTAGTGTCTTAGGGAAAGATACCAAAACAGAGAGGAAAAAAAAGGAAAAAAATGGGGGGAAGTGGTACATGCCACTAAGAAGGACACAAAGCTAAGAGCTCTGAAATATTTCTCAGGGTTTTCTGGTTTTCACCAGTCAATCTATCTGCATTCTTCTCATAACACTGAGGCAGCCCCACATGCAACCACTGAATCCCCAAGCCACCTTTGGCTTTTCCAGCTGCAGAGAAGGCACTGCAGCCAGCGCTCCCCTCCGGCATGTGCCAGCCAGCAGCGCTCACCATGCCTTCCATCCCGTGTGGCAGGAGCAGGACGATCCCGTTGTGCCGAACCCACTTGGCCTGGCCGGAGCTGATGAACTGGTCTATTATACACTGAGCCGTGTTGTGAAAGTCCCCGAACTGGGCTTCCCAGCACACCAGCGCATTGGGACTCGCCATAGCGAAGCCAAGCTCAAAACCTGACAAGCAAACAAGTAGGAGAAATAGAAAATAAACAGATTTCCTGAAAATTCTGTTCATTCCTCTCTAAAAATTAAAAATGAAAAAAACCCAAAATTAGAGTGTGAACTGGATTTTTGGAGCCCCATTATAAATCATGCAGTTTTCAACAATACCATTTCCAAGCCTGATTTCCATCCTTCAAACTTTTCCTCAAACACTTCAGTATCATAGGAGTTTTTAAACAAATTAAACCCCCTCCCTCTGCTCCAACTTTAGTATGTTTCCCTAAGAGCTCACTACTATCTTCTCCTGTAAAAATGCACTTACAGCTCAGTTAAAGAGATTTATTAATTTTAATATTTCCAGAGCCCTACACAACATTGTCTTTCTTTCCCCCTCTCATAAGCAGATGATAAAGAAAATTACTGGTGACATCAATTTTCAGTCTACAGACATGATCCTAGTCTTCAGTCCTTCAAAAAAATTTAAATATAACAGCTGCATGGCAAACATATCTGGGACTTGAATAAAAAAATCCTTTCTGAGGCAGGGCTAAGGGCCTTTGGGTTTCTGCTTCAGTGTTAAAATATTTAATCTCTGTTCATATTTTCCTCTGACACTTTGATATAGCAGAGTCTGAAGTGCTGAATGAATAAATGAATACCTGTACTCATATTCTTCACCTATAGTTTGGAGTGATTATAACCAAAAAGGTTAAACCTCTCAATAAAAAGCACAGCTATATAGAAGTGTTCTGGGTGTAGAGGTTCTGACTGAGGCAAAACTGCTTCAATACACACAGAGAATAAATATTTAATTGACAGATACATTTCATGTTGAAGCTCTACACAGAATATGATGATCTGGTTTCAAATACAGAACTCCAGCATGGGAGTACTCTCATTGAAGCTTACCCCAGCAGATCAACTAACTTTTGGGCCTTCATAGTCTACTCCTTGGTAATTCCAACCCAGTTTTTCCTTTACCATCCCCATGGCAAGAAATCTTTGAGTCATTTGGCTTTTGGACTACTCATCTCTGAACAGTCCATCCATGACTCCAGCAGATGCTCACGGTGCCACCAAAAGGCAACTGATACATTAGAGGCCAAAAAAAGACTGCAAAGTCAGACAGACAGCCCTTGGTCTGTGAGTGCCCATGACAGGTCATTACCAAAGAGAATGACTTCTTCTGGCCTTGCCTTTGGCCTGACTGCCTGAACAGCCATTCCTCCATCTCTGGCCTCCTCGTTTGTGTAATTCCATGGTTCTTAACACAATAAAAACAGGGGAAAAATTTACACAACTCCTTCAATCATATTCCCAAAGGTATCTGAAAAATAGATTTCCCTAGACAGGCTTGGATCCCATTCTAATTTTACACAAGCATTAAGAGACCATTTCTACTGATTGGGTGACATGGTTGAGAAAATATGCAATATGTTCAAGACTTATTTGTGCATATGCTGCTCTCTGTAAGGGTGGGGTAATCTAGCTTTTAAAGAAGCACAAACTGAGGTCTTGACCACTCAGATTTATCAATAATCAAACAGTGCTTTTCAAAGAGTATGGAGCTCAGTGCATATTTAAAATTTGGTCACAGCACACACATAATTCTACTTCATATATGAAAGATCACCCCTAAAATTCACAGGGAAAAACGAGTATAATTTCTCATTTCCTATCTTGTTGACAACTTCATGCTAATCTCTACAGGGTAAAAATGTTCTAGGTGAAGCTGCATGGAAAAATGTGATCTTAACACAGATACCATTTGCAAGATTTCTGACAGCTATAAAAAAATGTATAGGAAAATAGATCCAAATGTAATCTATACATTCTGATTAGTGTTTTGAGAATAATGTTGCTGAGGCTACTATTTAGTGGCACATGTGTCTGTGGTATATACATTTTTGGTATACCAGAACTCAATTTTCCACCAGGGAAATGGCAATGAGAGTTACTAAATTAAAACTATTCCAATCGTGATTGTAGCGGTGGAATAGCTTTAACTCTTGATAGACTAAGGAGTCTGTGAAGAACTGCTACTACTACCTTCATGGGGACAAAATTGCTTAAAGAACAAGATCTGAACTGCTAAATAAATAAACAAAAAGTGCTGGGGGAGAGCGATCTAGACAGATGCAAGGTAAACAGCCCAGGAGAGGGTTAGGTGCTCTCTTGAAAGGGAATTGTTGAGGCACCAGAGTCAAGATCAGGGAATGCGATCTGAAGTAGAAATCTCCACCGTTCTAGAGATGGGACATGAACTGCAGAGGAGCAGTTCATGGTCCCTCATGAGGGCTCAACCTCAGACCAAAAAAAAAGAATTTTTAAAAAAAAAAAAAAAAAAAAAAAAAAACACCAAAAACAACAGCAGAGACATCGCAAACTTTATTGTTTGCATCTGCAGAAACAAGAACTGAAAATTTCTTTTAAATTCTGTGCAAATATTGTGGGTTTAAAGGATTAACTCTTACACAGCTAAAAACAGAGA
Organism: Ploceus nigricollis; assembly: GCA_013399945.1. Classification (NCBI taxonomy): domain Eukaryota; kingdom Metazoa; phylum Chordata; class Aves; order Passeriformes; family Ploceidae; genus Ploceus; species Ploceus nigricollis. Next base: position 1,418,648 of record VXBC01010169.1, read on the forward strand.
GAGAACAGGTTGAAGCTGTGAGGAAATCCAAGGCAACCAGGCAGCAAAACAACTTTCAAAGAATGTCAGGTAAGGAATCTGCACACCCAAAGGGTGTTGGAGAGCAACCAGCCAACTCCAAACAGCAGGCAGCTGCTCAGGGCTCAGAGCACACGAGGGCACAGGGAACCAGGGACCATTACAGCAGTTTGGTAAACTTCTACACTGAGGAGACAGAGGGAAGTAAAATACACAGCACTTGATTAAGGCTGCAAAGCTAATGTTTCAATTGATGGAGTTCATTATGGTCCCTAGATGACAGACCTAGCAGAAATGCTTGTTTCTTTTAGTCCAGTGCCTGCTGTGCTCCCTCACTGTTCTTCTGTCACTCTGGCACAGAAAGAAGTGTTGTCAAGCAAAGTGGCAGCTTACACAGCATACTGTGCTGTGTTTTTCCCCACAGCATTTTCATGATTGTCATAAAAATAGCTATTTTTCAATTAATGTAAGTAAGGCTACAGCCATAACTTAATTCAATATGATTTTTAAGTGACTTAGGGCATGAATGTTAACAAATGGTTAAAAGGGCTTATCAGTACAAGGATTTTATGTCAGAATAAAGAAAGGTTCAAAGACAGATTTTTGCTGTCTTTAACAGAAATTCTAAGCACAGGGACTACAGAGGGGGTAGTGCATGCATCCTTTCACAAACCCAAACACAGCTCAGGACAAAGTAAAGTTAGTACCCATCTGGTGGCTGACTCTATTTACCAGGGAGACTGATGCCTTCCAGAACTCCATGCAGTTGCCATTGATTACTACAGTCTGTCCTAATTCCTAACACAATTTCTGACAGGTATTTGTATTTGCTCCCCCCAAAATTAAAAATACATTGTTCTGACTGAGCACTAATACTACATATTTCATCCTAGGTGCATATTGCAAAAAAATAATTTTACATTAATACCTGTCTTCTTCCTTTCATCTTTTGCTTAAAACTTGACTTCTTCCCTTGAAAAAAATATATTCCAAGTCCCATAGTTCACGAATTTCCTGAACTACACACTAGTTCCACATCTATCTTGCCTGATATTCCTTGAAAGCTGCCAGTATGGAATGCCCCAGCCCAAGATCTCTCAAAGGCAGTATTGAATCTGACAAAGAACATCACCTCTTGGATAGAGATTCAACACTACACAGTCATTCTGAGGGCTGTAAAGAAAGACAGGAAATCCTTTCAAATATTTAAAAAACACTGAAGAGCTAGAATGGAGCATCTGTAAGTTACTTTTGTTTTTCTCCTCTACCCTAATCAGCAAATAAGTTCAGACAAACATCTTTTGCTTAAATGACTTCTCACGGCCATCACTTACACTTCCAGATATTTGGTTTCAGTACAAGGGAAAAATTATAGCAAGGCAAGTGGATGCACAACTAAATTTATTATCATCTGTGTATAACTAAAAATAGTAGACATAGGACGCCAAACAAAATTATCAGGGGTTGTTAAATACTCTAAATTATCAGAGATTGTTAAGCACTCTGATTTAATGCCCAGGTTACACCCACTCCAGAGCTTCCTGTGGACAAAACATAAGCAGTTGTCAGAACTACAGTTGAAAAAGACTGCCTTTATTTTCTTTCTAACTGAAATCAGTCTTGCCAGAGTATCATTTTAATGGGGCAATGGCTCCCCAGGTGTTCCTAAATACCTTGACTATAACTTGGTGCAAAGCTCACAGCTTTGAACAGATACCAGCTCTTGGCTTATATACCTGCCAAGGAAATAATCTGTAGTTATATCATGCTGAGCTGTTTAATCCATTTTTACTTAGCTCTCCCTCACAGAAACTGAGGAAATTCCTAAAATGCTTCTGAGATGCTGCACGTTAACACAGTCATAAATAAATTCCTAATACTTTTTCACCATTTTTCCCCTTTATATTATCTCACAAGTCTCCCTATAGCCACCAAACACTTCAGTGCACTAATTCTAAACTGCTTCCTTTAACAGAATTAGATAGCAGAAACAGCAGTTAGAGAAAATATAGTGTTCAGGGGCTTTGGTTCTCCTCAAGAACCAATTCCATAACTGCAAGCCTTCATTTATTCTTCCATGTATTAAAAAGGAGACCCAGTGGTGTTACCAGCCAAATAAATATAAATTCTCATAGCTCTTCTTTGACTCACAGCCTTAACTAGAAGAGACATGTTCACACACTGCTGCTTATCCCAAAACTGTCTCTCTATGGAGGCAATACACAAGAGTAAACGTGTTGGAAAAGGTCACTAAATAAATACCAGCAAGAGAGAGAAAACTTCTTTATAAAATCACTTCAACACAGAACATGGCATTTTTAGTTTAAAAAACCCAACCCAACAAACACACAAAAAGCCACATCACTTACCAACTATTTGTACCAATTTAATCTCCTTTACTGTTAGAAACCATTTCGGACATGAGGGATTTAAAGTTCTTGAAAACTGAAAGTATCACCATTATTAGTTTTGAAGAACCTGTCATCCCATCTGCTGAAGCAGAAGTGCACAGAAATGGTATTCTTGTTTTCAGCATACAAACAAAATCCTATTTTACCCTATTGCTTGTATTCAATGAATTTTGTTAAATCAACTTTCACCTGTCTTTTGCTTGGAAAGGTGGAAGGGCAATAATGAGCAGGATGATATCAAGAAAGAGAAAGAAAGAGAGCCCACTTGGTTAGTTTTTAAAGTTTTTAAATAATGGAATTATGACAGAATTGCCTTCACGCCATATCAACAACACTAGGCTTCCTATTGAGGTGTTATTTTTGAAACGAAATCAGATTTCAGCCATATCCAGACATTTGTCACTTCTTTTAGAATGTAAAAAAACCAAATCCAGAAACCTATGACCCACTTACCCACAAGTTTTGCAGCAATACTGTAAACAGGCTCAAATTAAGAAAACCCAGAACACACTGTGAGAAACAATAGGAAATTGGAAACAATCATTCTCTGAAATTAAGTTCTTGATTTCTATCTATGCCAATTATTTTTCTCCCATTTATACACATCCTTGCTTGCACTTTCCTATTTAGAGTTTACCTTTACATGTTGGTGATATAAAAAATGTGATTCTGTTCCCACCAATTCTGCCACAGAGCTAACAAAAATACCTTAAAAATCTGGTCTTCAGCCCATGCTCCAACTGTACAGCTTTATACCACTTTAATTTTAATATTATTAGCAATATATAATATGTAGCATTGCAAGAATGACTAAGTAACCAAATATTTCTGGAACTTTAAAACAAGCAGCTATCAACTACCACCTTTATCTACTACAGTGTTTCAAGTTTTTCCTTCACACAATATTTTATTATCCATAGAATCAGTAATGCTTTTGATAAATTATTAGATATATTTGTTTTGTGCTCCACATTCCTCTTGCCACCCTCATCATGTCAGAGTAAGGTTATCCATTCTCTGTGGCTGAAGGTAAAATAATTCACTATGATTAATGCTATCACTAAAAAGAATTTGTTTTCTTGAAATAGCACATTCAGAATAGCAGTTCAGATAAGGCCAGGGCGGATTTTTTATATCTCTATGACAAAGTGTCTCTGGTTTTCTTGTCAGTTCCTCTTAAGAAAGCATCAGGTGCACATTCCAGCACTGCCAAGATCAACAATAGCAGATGGATGCTTTTAACTGAATCCCAGAACTGTAAAATGTAGGGATGCTTGTTTAAGGGATGCCAGAACCTGAGAGGCAGAGCTTTGATACCTGTTTCATATATGACCATTTCACAGCTTTTTTTTTCCCGACATTCTTTTTCTTGCTGAGCTCTGCTTCCTGTCTAGCAGCCCTAGCAAACCCCAGGCAGATCGAGACCTACCCAAGACCCCGTACTCGGAGAGGGAGCTGTTGCACACGGTGTAGGGGGCCTGCTGCTCCCACAGGTGATTCATTGGAACACAAATTCTCTTGTCAACTTCTTGATCATGAAGTACATGGTGACGATGGCTGCAAAGAGTTGTTGCAAGAGATTTATTAGCCAAGAATCATTTTGGGGTTTAACAGAGCTATTTTCAAAGTTAAAGCATCAAAACTGTGTTCTGGAAAGCAAGCAAGCACCATGGTTATCTCTGCTACACACAACACCCTGGTCTGGCTGAAACCATGGGAAATACAATCACGTGTCTAAATACAATTGCTGCACTGCAAGGACTTTTACTGACTATCCAGGCTTCTCAAGCACTCACAGAAACTGAAAATACCTCATTGCTAGGAGAACTGGGGAGAAAGAGAAAAGGATGGGGAAGTTTTTGCTACAAAATAGAATTATTAAAGAAATTCAGAGGGACAAAGTTGTTATTAAAAACATTTCCTTCTGCCTTCCTCACAAATTCTAATATTTTCCTTGAAATAATTGTTGTTTGTGTTTAATGGAAAAAAATGTAATCTTCAGCACTGAAACTTGAAGGAGTTGTATCCTCCTTCCTGCTATTTCCACTCACATGCACCATTTACAGTTCTCTAGAACACCATTAATCAGCATTAGAATAGGGCACCAAGGAATACTACCAAAACAGAGATGACTGAAGTAATTACTGCAATCCATTAACTCTCTGAGCAGACTGAGTGAATCACAGCAATATGTCCAGCTTTACAACCACTAACATAAGGCCAGTTATTGTACTGGTAACAATACTGTGTGTTGTAGAGCTGCCAACACTGAAGTCTGAATCTTTTTGCACTTCCCTTTGCTATAATGAATGCTAGCAAGACAGCTCTGAAATTTATCTAGAACTCAACAATGTAAAGCCAGAAAAAGACTGAACCTTTGAAGAGCAGCACAGGGATGGAAGTAGAGAGAAAGGGGGAAATTCACACACCAGGCAGCTGTTTGGCAGAAATAATTTTTGCCAGTGTAATTTTGATTTTGTCATTAAGCCAATGACAGAAGCCCTAGCTGTTAAGCTTCTTGAGTACAAAGTTTTGTGTTTCCCTAGCAAAAGGTGATTAAGATGAGCATAGATGGCCAGCCAGAAATATACAGACATACAATCTGCACATGTGCAATTGTCAGATTTACTGACATCAAACCAGTACAGAATCAAGGCTGTACCCTCTTCCCTCCGTCCTCAAGAGTTTGTCTCCAAGAGGAGAAGGGGTCTGGTGCTCCTGTCAGCAGCTTTATCTAGCTTCTATCTATTGATAGTGTTGAGGACTGAAACAGGAAGAAAAGAAGCCATCACATGGAATATTGAAAGAAAGGACTATTTTCTAGACATCACTTTAGAAGCTCCAAAATAGTGAAAGCACCCCATTGTGCTGTTTTACTATGGCAACACAGTATATTCAGTTCTTCCCAAATTCTAGCCAATGCTATACCAGAGAAGACAGGCACCAAAATTTATTTCTCTCTTCTGCAAGCATTCACAATGAAGCACAGTGCAGCATTCACTCCAGGAATTGGCATCACATCAAAGGTTTCAATTAAATACATCATTAACATTTTACTCTACAAAGAATCAGGTAAGGCAGCAAACTGTACATATTTTACCAAGTGATGAGATCCTGCCTTCATACATGCCCCATAGGCATTAAAAGTATAAAGGACCTTATTTCACTTTAAAAGCCTCACCAACTGGCAACGTGTTTGTTCACAGGGCACACAAGTTCCAAGCAGCAACCATTGGAATTTAAGAGACTCAGGATCTGCTTTAGCAAGTATCCTCTCTTACTTCCCAGCAATTAGATGGAATGCAACTATATTTCTTGTTAGAAAGCAGGGGAAAAGATACCATTTCTGCTTTTCAGCAAGAGAAGGTAGAAAGTGTCTAAAAATGGTTTTTCTGGCTTAAATATTAAACTTTAAAATGCTGCTTACAGATACACAGGAAATTTGATTATTATTGACTGCAAGAACCTATAACATTCAGATTAATTCTAAAGAAAGAGCCGCATCTTTCCCCCCTCCCCACCCCCACAGAAGACCATATTTTTTAAACAAATGCCAAGTTGTTTCTTTAAGTGTGGGACTTCAACAGTTTTAAGAACATTTAACAGTTATGTCAGTACCGACCTGAATGTACCTCTCTCCACATCCTGCCCACTCAGTCGGACATGGATCCCTTCTTTGAGAACAGAGCCAAAAGCCATGTACTCTGCTAAGGCCCAGTCAACAAGCCTGTTCTTGGTCATTTCCGAGCGGGCTTTCAAAATCCGAGAGAGTCCTACATCGGAATAAAGATCAGAAATGAATGGATCTATTTCAGAGAAATTCTCAGTTCACATTGCGTTCACCATTCTCCTTCCTCAATGCCTAAACTAAACACAGATACCAAATCAGGTCTGCAAACTGTTTTTCTAGAACTGAACCGCTGGCAAAATAAAACAACTTGTTTCCCAAGCAAACAGTTGTATAACGTTCATACCTTGTTTTTGAAGAAGAAAATAAGGTTGACTGTGTCGGAAACTACTGAGGACAATTAAAAAGACCCATGGTGAATTTCTTCTTCCTCAAGATTTATTTTCACATCTCTAACACCAAGTACTGTTTTATAAGAGACTGAAAATAGCAATTTGGTTTCTGAATTTTTGTGTTCCTTCCTTTCCTCATTTTTTCGTGGCATTTGTCTTATTGCACTTCTGGAGATGTTATACAGTGAAGCAGGATGGATTGATCAATACTATGAATATCATATAAATAGAAAAACTGTAGCAGCTGCCAATGGATTTTCAGTTGGCAACCAATAGCTGACTTTTCAGTGAAGATTTTATAACCTTGTGAGCCAAAACACAAGTTACAGCACTGTCACTTTCAAAGGGAACAAAACTTCACAGCTACACACAGTTGCTTCCAGCTTTGAGGCCACAAGTCTCCTCTATTCACTGTCAATTGACAGCACCTTATTTTCACATCTGCACTGGTAAGCTGATTTTGGTAAGCTGTCCCATATGTTATTTTCCCATATTTCCCTTTCCTTACTTTCCACAATTTTACAGAAAAACATCCCACTTTCTTTCTACATAAAACTCTCATTGAAATTGCCCCATTTTGAGTAAAAAAACTTGAAAATTTTCCCTTTAGAATATACTAAACATTTGATAAAAAAAAATCTTCCTGTTGTTTTTTGCAGGACTATATAATAAGCTTTTCATTCTAGTGAAAGGACAAAGTACTTCAAATTTCTGTTTCTCTCCCCCTCTGTTTCTACACAAATTCTCTCTCACAGCCTTTTAAACTGCATAAAAGAATCTAGCATACCATAATTGTTTTGAACCATAAATCTACCTTATATACTGGCAAGTGTTCCCTAGTGTCAATGGTTAATCAACTTATTAACAAGAGACCAATTTACCTTTTTAATTAGAATGTCTAATACTAAATTTTATTGGGCAACTACAATTTTTAATTTATCAGTGTCACAACGAAGTGCACAAATGTGTAGAAGAGTTAAATTTATCCATTAATTGTATCTGCTCAACAAGCCTGTAATTAATAACTGGGAATGCCCCACCAGCATTACTTGTGTTTCATTTCCCAAAGGAATACAAACATACAGAATATTTACAGAAGACAAACTTTATTCTTTGATGGATGGCTCCAGAGAGGATTAGCTTTCTCTGTTTAGAGATTTTAAAGAGAAAAAAAATTCTTTATTCCTTATCCTTAGTATGTACCCTACAAGTCAACAAAAGAAAAAAGATTCCTAAACAAAGGGTCTCCATGTTTCTCTGTGGAATGAGCAGGTTATTGCTCCCGATAGTTGCTAGATTTCAACCTGCCCAGGAAATAAAACTATCTCACAACTCTCACACAGTGTTGGGGCTCCCCAGTGACACAGGCACTTACTGTAATAGATGCCAAAGTGAAGACTGAATCTTTCCAGAACAAAAGCTAAGACTTTTTGGGAAAAAAAAGCAAGGACTTGAAGAATGAAAGGAGTTATTAACTTAAGGTTGCAAAGAGACTTCTACCTCCCTCAAAGGAAAATCTATTTTAATGAGGTATGAAACAGAAGTGGTGTGATTCTGAAAGACTATTATGCTGAGAACAAGCAGCAGGAACTTAAATGTCACATTCTCCTCACCCTTAGAATGGAAGAGTCAAAGTAAAAAATGTCACAGGCATTTTCCTCTTTGAGAAATGGCCCAAGAATAACTTTTTGTGCAGAAATACAGAAATGGAGCAAGACGCAAAGCCAGGAGGAGACACAAAGCCTTCAGCTGACCTGAGTGTATTTTGAAGTCTTCGACTGGCACTGAACTAGCGACATTGCCAATGTGAGTCAGCAGCTCCTCCGAAATGCCCGTCGGGGGACAAGACATGCTCTTGGGCTCTCCATCCGCGTTAAAGAAGCCTGCAAGGACGAGATTTGGTGAGATGTTCAAGGACTCGTTAGGGGATATGTATATCACCTATAATTTATTCAACAACTCAAGTGACATGCTAAGCAGCAGACTAAGCCTAGTTCTTTCCCTTTTGCTGGGAAACAATAATTTTGATTGTCTGCATGACAACAGAAGCTGATCTTACAGGCACACAATGATCTATTTTGTTTCTGCTTTCACTCCCTGTGAAGTCCAACTATGTGGGCAGAGGCTGCCAATAAAAAGCATATGGCATCTCCATCCCTCAAATAAAAATAAATAAATTAATAAATAACATGAGACATACTCCTTCTTCCTGACAGCCCAGACAGTTAACAGTACAGGAAAACCACTTCCCTGTTAAACTGGAAAATGGCTTTTTCAAAGTCACAGCTTACTTTCCACATTTTTTAACAAAAGCATTTATTTCAAGTTGATCTGGCAGAATGCTATATTTACTATTAACAGGGGCAAATCAAAGGTCACATATTCCATTTTAAAGGAATGTTGTCTGATAAAATCTATTTAAATCCTAGATTTTGGACCCAGAATAAAAGCACATTCAAGTAACACTAGGATAAATGAAAGTACACTCCTTACCAGGCCAAGGTGAATCCAGCCAGTGCTTGATATGAAGGATCTTCTTATCCTTAGATCTAGTATATGCTTCTTCACATATTCTGTCATACTTTGCAATTTCTTCCTGTAGAACAAAAAGGTTTTAAAATGGATAAACATAACACCCTCATATCTTACAAATGACACCTCTCATCCAGCATGACAATACCAGCTATTTAACTCCATGAGAAAATTTAGTTAAAATAATACAAATAAATAAAATTCATTTTATCTAGGATCAAACTGTCTTCTAGAAACATGCTTACACACATTACTCTAAATAAATCATATCATTGGACAGGTGTTACAGAGGAGTGTACCAAGAGCTGAAGCTGCAAGCATTGCTCTAGAATGAGAGAAAAGTAAATACCAAATATAATTTACAGTCAAGCCTGCCAAGGTTATCAATATGAAGCTATCAACAGGAGTGTTCAAATAATGTCTCGATGCTGAATCAAGGTTCTAGAGATGAAGAACAGCTGACAAATGCTTCTATTTTCCAATGTTCTCATTTAATCACCTTCTCCCTCAGAACTGAAGCAATTTTTTATAAGCAATATATTTTAATTACTTCAGAGCACTTCCAGTCCTTTTGTTACAACAATAGTATTTTACATGAAAATCCAAGCCAAACTGAATCACAAATTGTCAAAGGGTAAAGACTTATCACAGTAAGGAAATTTTCAAGCAAGCAGCATACAGTGACGGTTGGGTCTTTCTCCTTACAACTCCTTAGATTCCCTCTAACTCTGCTGGAATGTACCTCAAACTCCTGCAGTGTCACAGTCCCATCTGCAATCAGTTTGTCAGCGTACTTCTTCAGCACTGGCACCTGCTTATGGATCTGCTTGTACATCAGAGGCTGGGTGAACATGGGCTCATCCATTTCATTGTGCCCTCTCCTACGGTAACAAACCTACAAAGGGAAAGATTGCTTCTGTTGATAAGGAAAAATGTAAAATGGAATATTTACATTTAATAATTTTACAGAGATTTTAAGAGGTTTATTGTATAAAAAACATTCATGGCTTCTTGTGGGCCTGTTTGTTGCATAGTTTTTTAAAATGAGGAGACTAAAGGCCTTCAAAATGAAATATGTTTCTTGACTGCACCTTCTAAGCCACTAAAAAATAAAGAGTAGTACCTAATGCACAGAATGAAAAGTAAAGAAAACCAAGACTTACCAAGTCAACGACCACATCCTTATTGAAAGTGTTTCGCCACTCTGCAGCTACACTGCACACGTACATCACTGCTTCAGGGTCATCAGCATTCACGTGGAAAATGGGAGCATTGACCACACGAGCAACATCCGTGGGATATGGAGATGAACGGGCCATACGGGGGTCTGTGGTGAAGCCAATCTAAAAATTTCAGAAACTTCCATTAAAATAATTTGGGCACCTCCCGCTATTCTGTTTTGAAGTGTGCATTTAATAGCCATTCACACAGCAACAGCACCAGCTTTTCATTTTGGCTAGCTAGCTTCTTTTTGATCCCTTAAAAACCAAAGCAAGCCTAATCCAATTAAGTATTACAAATTGAGTGGAATACACACAGGTGATAAAATATTATCTACTCAAGAGTTGCTAGACACTAGGATCATTTTCAGAAATACCTCAACCATTCTAATAACCAGAGAGGGCAAGGAATACAGTTAATAACAAACAGTAAAAAGAGATAGATGGGCAAATAATTCAGCAGAGAAGTTGATTGCAAAAGGCTGTACTTGTTACCTGGTTGTTGACCACAACGTGAATAGTGCCATTTGTGGTGTAGGATGGGAGATCACTAAGATGAAATGTCTCATAAACCACTCCTTGTCCTGCAAAGGCAGCATCCCCGTGTAATAATATGGACATAACCTAAGAGGGAGAATTGTACACACATATCCACACATATATTAGAAAGGAAAACTGCAATTTGAGCTTCTCAGCAGGATTTCTTGGCTCCATATTTCTATAGTGCTTATAAAATAAAACAGTAATTTTATAATAAACCATAAATTTCTCAGCATTCTGCTGCCTTTTCTCAGTTTGCAAAGAAAATAAAGCTTTAAGCCTACTTTCCAAAGTTACTCTTGAGGTCTCATGTCAGAAACCTTACCTAGTTCAACAGGTGATATATTCCTTTTGAAGGAGGAAAAGTGGAAGATTCTGTGATATGAAACTACTGGCAAACTATTTTTATTGGAAACACCATGAGAATATATTAAACAATCTTTACCTTTTTCCCTGCTGTATCCCCTCGATAAAACTGTTCAGCTTTTGTTTTGCCTTGCACAACAGGATCAACTGCTTCCAAGTGAGAAGGGTTAGCCATCAGGGACAGAGTGATTTTCTTGTTTGTTTTTCGGTTGATTCTCTCATGGTACATTCCCAAGTGGTATTTTACATCCCCAGATCCCTAACAAGACAGAAGTAATCACAATTCAGGAATGTCATTCAGACCTGCTCCATCTGATTCACTAGGCCTTAAATTTGTGCATCAGCCTGAAAACTGCATCTGGTTACCTGAACCTCAGTGTGCACTATGGGTTTGACACCATAATTTCAAATTGGGACACTGTTCCTATTCTATTATCTTACTGTTGTCATCAAATGTTAGATAAGTACTTACAGCATATTAATACTCTGTCCATTCATATTAAACAAAAAGAGATGCTTAGAGGTTATAAACTCTGTCAAATGGAACTTATTTATCTACAGTCACTCCTGAGAGACCTTCTGCATGTTAGAAGTATAATATAATTCTTAAATTTATTACAAAATTTCACCAAAACATGTTCCTTAAACTAGAAAAGAAGGCATTGCAGCTGATAATGCTGATTTCATAGTAACCATGACCAAAACAACTGAAAACTATCTTGACTGTTGACCTCTCCATACAGATCTAATGCAAAAGCATCTTACCTCATCAGCTGCTTCAAGTTTGGGATCAAACTGACAGAAGATCTGCTCCAGCTCTTTTCGGATTACATTAGCCAACACATTCAACCGACCTCTAAGAACATTCCAAACACAGTTATGTCTCAAAAATAGTACTAACAGAGTCAACAGTATAAAACTTAAAAAATCTGCAAACCACCCCGTAAGAAATTTGCAAATGTTCTCTTCAAACTTTTGAGCCTGAAACCCTTGATTCAACCCTTCTTCCCATTACAAAGTTCCTCCAATGCATTCCCTCAGACATTTTAGAACACCCTGTTATCCAAGTGAATTTTGTATCTATCTTGCAGTCTTCAAATAATCTCATTATAAATTAGTTAAGGCAGAATGCAAAGTAAGTTCAAAACTACCTCACCAAGCTTTCCCAGTTCTAGAGACTCCATGCAATGACAGAGATACCATGGCTGCTGCCACATTTGCTTGTAACTTCAAAGTACACTGAGAAGAGTTTCTCTGTCATTTACTTTTGAAGCCTGTAGCCTCTTACTGACAAGCATTTGCTACAGTTCTGTGTTCCCATTACTTGTTATGAGTGACTCTTCCTACCTCAGCTTCCCTAATATCAACTTTTTAAATAAATTTCTAGAATCCAAAACTTGTCCCAACACAGTAAGCCCATTTGTTGGGGTGTTTCCATTGGCATTACCTATGAGGCATTCCCATTATAACATATTCAATTCCCATTTCACTGGATTTATCAATGATGGTCTTAAGTGCAGGAATCATTACTTCACATCCTTCCAAACCAAATCTCTTTTCAGAAGACCACTTGCGAGCAAGGAAGTCTTCAAATCTTTGCCAAAAAGAAACAAAAAAACAAAGAGAAATTATTTGTACTAAGGTAATGTAGCAAATACAAATAGTTTACCATCTTACAGAAAAAAAAAGTTACATTAAATGGTTTTAAAACATCTGTGAATACAAGTTATACACCTCTGGAATTCAGTCACACATGGGGAGGGAAACAGGAGAGAATTCAGTTTCTTTCTCCCCCATCTGAAAACTATTGACTAGGACTTTGAAGCAATTAAGGGCCCCCACCTCAGACAAAATTAACTTCCCAAGTTAAACTCTGTTCTCATGTATACAAATCTGACCACTGGGAAGGCAGAGTGACAGCAAACAAGTCTCTCCTATGAAATGAAGAAAATACAACAGAGAACCTATATTTTCTAATACCTGTAACAAAACCAGAGTAGAAAACACACCTATTCCATAGGTCTCATTCAATATCAAGGCTCCTCAGACTGTGTGATGTAACACTTGGGAATGGGCCAGGAAGCAGGACACTGGTATCCCTGCCTCAGCTTCAGCAGCAGAATGATGTCAATCCCTGGCAGCTCTAAGCTCTTTCATTCTTTAATGCATTTGGGCCAGAGGCAATGTGAGTGGTTAAAAAGTACATTTTAACAAACACTGAAAGGATTATACATTGTAAAGCTTGGAGATAGGAAAGGCAAAGAAAATACATCTTCATGAAAGCAACTGTATTGGTTACATCATCTGTGCAGTGCCTCACCTCATAACACTGCTATAATCCATTAATACTCAGCTTATTCCTCACTTAGAATCCTGACATTTACCTCTTTAGACTGAAGCCCTAAAGGCAGTGATATGAATTGTTGCCAAAATCTCTCCTAGCTCACCCATCAATACCTTACAATCCAGCCATCTAAGCAACAAGCCAGACCCTCAACTGAGCCATTGTGCCAGAATTCCTCAGGGAAGTCTGTGGGGCTATGCCAGTTTCTATATAAAGGGAAAGCAGTGTGCCATGTGAACAGCAGGTCCCACAGGGCAAAGGAAAGCAGTGCACACATGTGATTTCTTCTGCTTTGCAGCAGCAAGTTCAGCCAGTACTGGACAAGCAGCAAATTCATTAATTGAGGCAAAGTGCCACTAAGTGTGCAGAGCTACAGTATTTCACAGTCACACCTTGCCAGTTCCTCACATGCCACTGGGGGTCACAGAGCCCCAGCTTCTGTCACTGCATGCATTCAGTACCCAGTGAGGAAAACATCTGGTGAAAGCTGGTTGCTCTCAGAAGGGATTAATCTGGAAATGCTTGACCCTGCCCAGATCAGGCTCCACATCAGGGTCTAACATGTTTACTAAAGCATTACAAAGTAGCTCAGAAATATATAATGAGTATTTTACATAAGGAGGAGTTTAAAATGACCCTTTGTTCAATAACCTATCAGAGAAAACCACAAGGGATGAGAAATCCAACTTTAAAATTCAGTTTCAAGTACATGAACTCTGTAGTTCTTCAAATGAACATTTTTAAAAACAGTCTTGAGCAAAACAATGAAAACCTGCTTTACAAAGCCACAAATCTCAAGAGGACAACCATTTTTCCACAAAACCAGACTTTTTTTCCTAGGTCATTTTCAAACAAAATAAAAAGCCCTCTAAAGATAGCTGGATAGAAATTTTTGTAAAACTTTTTTCTTCCCTGTTCAGCAGACAGTTAATTTGGCAGAGGATGAACATTAGGCTCCTTCATGCCACTAGAAATCCCAGATCTTTCCACGGCTCAGGCAGGAATAAAAGCACAAATTCTTGTCTTAGGATAAATGGAGATGGTTCATACTGAGTGCCCGTTAAACAAAGTTACTCAAGTGTCATATTCACTTGACCAGTAAGTGTCATTTTTATTTCTGTTTAAATGAAACTTTTAATGAGACATTATAACACTGGCAAACAAAACACCTGGCAGAAGTACCATCTTTTGACACCGCAAATGAGCACTTCATTTTTAGGTCTTTGAATATATAATCTTAACCAAAAATTGTGCCTTTACAAATCTGACTCTTCTGTTTAACAAAGGACATACACACTGTTTCAGATTGTAGGGACTGAAATAAATCTTGTGTCTGAGAAGCCTTGTTCCAGGGGTAAGAGGATAATTCCATCTCTGGGATCACAGTATTTCCACACAGAGAGCCACAATGGGAGCAGTCAATAAGCTATTTCCAAAAGTGCTTTCTTCTACTCTAGATACTAAAACTACTGCTGCTGCCAGGTCATGCAACAGCACAACACATCTTGGCACATCTCAAAATGAAAAGGGCAGAAAGGACTTGAAATCACACACCAACATTATTCTGACACTTATTTTCTGCAACAGGCTACAAATCTTGAACACAAATGTATATTACTAGTGTGTTGAAACAACTTTTTCCTAGTTTACCTGTTTACCTCCTCAAGCCAATTAAAACATTGCCAGGCATGCCACTGAATGCCTTTTAAGAGAACAGAACACTAAGTCACAGCACAGACCCTGACAGACTCCTCACAGTACACACTTTCCTTTGATAGGGCAGCCAGGTTAACTACAGCCACCTGTACTCCAGATTTCAGTGAGGCTGTTCCCCCCCACGTCAGCAGCTTGCAGGTGCCACAGCTCCCAGGCAGCAGGCACAGAGCGGTGTCCCAGCCCAGCCCAGCCCAGCGTACCTCATTGAGCGCACCAGCCTCGCCAGCAAAGTCCTTTTATCCTCGTTCGTGAACTTCATCACTCCCGGCGTCTCAAACTTCTGACGGATCCACTGGCACTGCTCCACATCGTTGATGAACATAAACTCCAGGCCAATGTGTTGGCAGTAGGTATGCTAGCAAGTGAAAACACCAACAGAGAAGCTTTAGGAGCTAGTGGGCCACAAAGAAACTAATATATTTTTTCAATTATATCCTGTTACTCTCCTGAAAGCTACCGTGTCTTCCTCTTCCACAATATCTCCCCCAAAGTAATTCTATAAATTAATAAATTGTTTTACTGAATCTAGTTTTGTATCACAAAGCTTTCTCTACAAAGTAACATTTCAAAATTTTTAAACTGGAAGATTCTCATTTCATGCTACACTCAAAGTAGGCCAACAAACCTGCATTACACTGACTGGCACATCTCACCTAACTCAGTGCTTTTCTTACACTCTTCTTTAGATGCACCAGCAAAGATTTCAAGTAATTTATCAAAATTTGTGTACTTTATCACATCTTTTGTAAATGTAACCTTAAACCAAGAAATAAAGACAGTGAAAAGACAGCTATGAAGTCTAGTGCAAATCATCTGATAACTGTCAAGTTTCAGAAACCTGGAAATGTGAAAAAAAAATCCAAGCAGCTGAGAGCAGAGAAAGGACAGGGAGAAATGCAAAGACACAGCAGAAATTTTATCTCCTTGTTCATTTTTTAAATTTTATTTTTCTTATTTTAAAAAGAGTATTTCATTAGAAAAAATATTTCCAAAATACAAGTCAACAGAAGCAAGACCTACTGTGAGTTTGAGACAAAACTACTCTCAACATAGTGTGTGCTCTCTACTGCCTTTAAGGAGTTGAATGTTAAAAAATATTGAATAGTAAAAAAAAAAATCCAAAGCTCTAGAGACAAGAGGAAAGAAGAGGGTTATTTCTCCTTAACACAAATCAGTTTCTTAAGGCTTTTATATTTTGCAATTGATTTTGTACTTTTATTTGCACATTACAATTTTAAGGTTTATTGCTACACAGATAAGCTGGAAGTGCAAAAACAAACAAAAAAAACTCCAACCAAATATAGAGCTCAAATGCACAACAAAGATAATGTGGTTTAACAATTTACCATGCCTCAGCTAAGCCAACATAAAAAAAGTCAAGCAACTGGGAATATCCAACAATGACTCACTCGGCAGTCTACAAATACATTACCATTCCTATTTGCTGCTTTGCTATTTGGAGTTCGCCTCTAATTATATTTATTCCTTCAAATTAGTTTTTCTTTGAATTATTTTAGCTTTGATGACTTCCTATGGCATAAACCATGTCACCTGTCAGATAATGAAACTCTAGAAAAGACTGAGGATGGAAAACAAGGACCATCACAGTCTACAAGCTATAGCTGGGCTTTCATAAATTTGGTAACCAGCCTTCATATTTTTCCTCAAGCAAAGGTCTTACTAGAGCTGGGGATCTGAAAGCAACCCCTGAATGTCCTGAACACTGTGTGCACAGGTGTTTTATCTGTATTACAATGCTTAAAAGACAATTTCTAAAGGCTCTTCTCCTTTTAAACAATATCAGTTCTTTCCAGAAAAAGGGCTGGCATTAATGTTTTACCATATTCACCTCTTTTATACTCATCCTTAATCTATGTATTTCCAATATCCAACTAATTGCACCAGTGGTGCTGCAACCTCTAGAAATAGTACAAAGGTTATTTTTAATGTTGTTGGAATACTTAACATGCTCTATTAATAACTGGCAAATGATAAGGGGGTTTTGTGACTGACACCTGGAAAAAGTTCACTTTGGTTTGAATGAAAACAATCCCAAATGAAAACATGTCCCACTGACCTCCAGGCGTTTGATGATCTCTCGCAAAGACAGACTGTTCTCATTTCCTCCTATGAAGGTGGTTGTTGGCAGCTGAAAGACTTTGTCCAAATCTGATTCATGCAAACCATAAAACCCTACAACAGGTATGTTATTGATTGGCAAGGCAGAACAGGAGACAAAAAGGAAACCAGCATTGTTTTTCAAACCATGACAATTATATTTAATAAAGCAGTATTAAGAAAGAAGGTGCCAGATTAAAAATTGAAAGTGTGAATATTCTGAAGGTATCCAGTAAAATGGACTTTAGTCTGGATTTTAAAAAGTGTTTGAATTAAATAGTCATTACTTGATTCTTTCTTAAATGCTCAAATGAAACAACTGAAATTAGAATCATTCTAGCCTTTTTTATATTTTACCATATTAAGACACATCATCAATTTTCCACACTACTTCCTACAGCTCACTGTTTAATAAAATAACTGACTCTATCATGAGCAACAAATAAAATGAATCCCTTCTCACTGACACAACCAATTGGTTGGAAGCATTTTACATGAATAGACAGACCAAGAGAATGCACAACAGTTCAATAAAATGCTGTACAAGCACTCTGGAGAAGTTGTAAGGTATTTCTATTCACCCTCCTTCTCTTTTAGGGTGAGATTATTCACCCTTCTTCTTTTTTAGGGAAATTAGTTTGAAATGGCCCTGTAATGACCTGTACAGCTCTAGTTCTCAGGCAGTGACCCCTTATAAAATACACAGACTTCCACACCCCCACCATCTAAAACTTGTTTAACCACATTGACCCATCTTGATTTGGACACATCTAAACTTGTTCTGGCTGAGAATATTATTTAAGAAAATATTTAACCTAAATATTATGCAGTTTCAAAAGCCAAAATACACAACAGACAAGACTGAAAGACTGGTATTAATGCAAGCTAAAGGCCTGGTATGATACAAGTTTAACTTAGACCTGTTAAATGAAGAAAGAAAAGACAGTTTCTTATAATTGTAAGAAGCAAAGGTACAACACTTATAATACACCACAGTTATAGAACCTTATATAAACATTAAAACTACATATGTTCCTATACATGTAAAAATATTAGAAAAACTAAAAATAGCTTCTCCATTTTTAATTTTGAACACTTTATCTTGGTTCCAGATAAGCTTTATCCACGTTAACACTGATACAACAGCATGCACATAACTCTTAAATCAATAAAGTGCTTAAATGTTAAGTGACTTTTCTGAAGATAAAAGCAAAGCAGCAAATTAAGGATGAAATAATAACAGCAGTAAAGAGTTGAAAACAGGCCATAGGACTGCATTGCTACCACTTTTACTATACAGCACTGTCAGTAAATAACATGTTTTTTGGTTTAAAAATAAAATTTGGTTTTAATAAAAATTTTAATAATATATTTAAATTTCAAACCTGGAGTGGCCAAAAAAAGCATAGGTACCATTACTTCTCCTTTTTGGTATTGTAACAGGTTTTTTCCCAGCAGGAGGGGAGAGTGACAGAGGGGATGACAGGGCCTTTAGTGTAATTTGAAACAAAGCAGTGCATTTATTTCTTCACTTTTGCTGACTTTCCCTCAGACTTCAAAGGCTCTTGATGTCTTCTCATGCATAAACCAGAACACATACAGGAGTGATTTGGGCACACACAGAACATCTGTGCTTTGTACCACAGCACCACATATTTACTGAAGCATCACCTCGTGTTTAAAGAGATACACTCTTACTGAAATCCTGAAAGCAATTCTATACTGTGACTCAAGCAGCAGGTACTTCTGTAACTACCTGCATTTTTTGAAGCAACTCTCAGAAGAAATTTCCTACCACAAGGTTTCTCAAAAAAAAAAAAAAAAACGCAGAAGATGGGACAAAGAAAATGCACAGAAAAATCAAATATTAAAATACTTTCTGTCCTGCCAAAAACCTTTCGTAAGTTTCCTGCCTGGAACATTCAAGGATAGGATTTGAGATCTTTCTCTATTTTAGCTGTGCCAAGACTGGGTTAGAAATTTTGTTTCCCCTCATAAGCTGAAATCTTCCCAGTTACACTCTCAAACACATCCTCCCATCTCATTCAGAGGTCTGGCATATTTTTCTTACAGGCATGAGGGTTTCAGTGGATGCCTTGTGATCAGTCACAACACCCTGTACTAAATTATCTGTAGAGTGTAAAGAAATGTGTACTGACATGCTAGTAGTCACCCATGCTCCAAATTAATTATATTTGCTCAGTAAATGTCTCATGTGTTTTCTAGTTGGTACTTTTCTTTGATTAAAGCTGACAAACTTCAGAGAGAAGGCCCAATTTACGTAAGCACCCCTCTAGTCTTAGGCATCCACTTCCTTTATGTGATAAGAACTGCTTCTTTCCCTATGCCAGAAATAGAAAACAGAGCAGCAAAGAGTAGATATGCTTATAGTAAAATTAGGCAGAGGGTGTTTTATTTACTTCCTGCACTATGATTTATGTCTGATCGAAAAAGCTTCCCTACACATCAAAGAAAAATTGATTCAGTGTCTTCATCAAGTAGAAAACCACATTTTAAACTAACCAGGTAGATTGAAGAGCAGAGAAAAATCAATCAGATGTTTTTTATTCAAGTAGAGAGAGGCAAAGAAATTGATCAGTGCCAATTTCTCAGACACAAGCCCCCCTAACAATGAGAACAACCTTTGCAAAAGCAGACCCCAGTGCACTACACTCTTTTAGCAGTACACTGACATTTATAATAGAAGATATAATCACCCTTGGATTATATCCACAGGTAAAGAATTCTATGCTTTCCACGTTTTCTTCTGTTAACTTCAAAGAGACTTCTTCAAGATATACATAAAGAATAAGTATCAGACATTAGATTCCAAATTTGGTATGAAATTTACCCTAAGTTCCTCTGTCCAGTGCTTGCTTTATTGCTTGGTTTCCCTACTGACTACCCCTCAGATGTCCCTAGTTCAAACAAGTACAAAATGTAATGCTATAAGAGTAATTAAGATTATCAGAATGTATTGATTAGTATTCATTTCTGGTGTGGTTCAAAAATAAAATATTTAGGGGGTTTATAGAACATTTATAACAATCATTCATCAGAAGATGAATTCACAGGAACCTCACCTGTGATCTCAGAGTAGAAATTCCTTCATCCTGAAATTTTTGCCTCCTTACAGATGCTCAAAGGCTCTATGTCATGATATCAGCAAGCAGAAAGGTAGAAGCATCCCTGAAATGTGGCATCCCTGCCCATAGAGGGGAGTTGGAACTAGGTGATGTTTAAGGTCTCTTCCAACTCAAGCCTTTCTATGAATCTGTGCAATGTCTTATTAAATCACTTCAGTCCAGGGATACACAAATGAGCATTTCAAATAAAAAGGTACACAGCTTACACACCAAGTTTATCAATTGTGGTAATAAGGTCAGATGGAATGAATGAATCCAAATCTGCATCCAGAATTCCAAGGGGATCTAGCTGAGCCACATGATGGCCACGGATCTGAAAAAGGAGGAAAGCAGAGCAAAATGAAAACAGACTAAAAGTCAGACAAAGGGAAAAAGTCAGTGATATCTCTCCATAATATCAGCCATTAAGCTGAACAAGCAAACACCACTAATGTGATGACAGGGTTACATATTCCCAAGTTTTCCCATAAGAACAAAAAATAAGCATTATATCACTGATTACATATACACCTCTATCAAAAATTACACATTACAATATAATCTTCATTATGTCTGACACACAATTTAACTGGGATTACACTGGAGTTTTAGTGAAGAAGGCTACTAGAGAGTACACTCTCAGTCCCTGGGTAAAATTAAGTAACTATAATGAGCCTAAGAGATCTTACCATTTGCCAATTCAGTAATTTTGTATTTTTGCCTGAATCCTCCCTTCTGCAGCTGCAGTATATGAAAATACAGAATTGCTGACTTAAAACAGATTGGTGCTGAAGTAGTTTATATTGGAAGTGAAGGGATCACTCTTCCTGAGCTCTGCTCCCAATCAGATAGCATCTCACAGCACCTATTTTCATTCATGAAATTCCAGAAATTTGATCTGATAGAATTGATATTCAAGGCACTGAAGAACACAAACTGAGTGAGCAATTGAGCCAGCTTTCAATGATCAGTGTGACTGGTGCTAATGCATGCCACAAGTTGCTATAAACTACTGAATTATCATATAACATTGCTACAGAAGAAATAACTAATTGATCCCAGAGAGTCACAAATATAAAACCATTTTTAATATACCTCTTATGTGTGACTCTCATATACCTAATTAACTCATTAAAAGCTTTGTACAGATGAATATATTAATAATTTCTCCTTATAATTTTTCTTTTTAACAACAAATTTGCAGCCCTTGGGTTGAATTTCGTTCACACTACTAGTATCCTAATTGTCTCTGAAAAAAACCCAAAATTATAGAGTGCAACATTAGCAGTGAAGTGCATCACACAGTAACAGAAGATTATTACAGTGTGGTTCATCAAGAAGGGACCTGTAAAAACACTGTTCAATTATTGTATATTTGCAGGAGAGTTTATAACAAAATGGTTTCCAGTCACAAGAAACTAGAAATACTGCATCCTTTTTGGAACTATCAGACCTGTAAACTCAGCCTGACTTTTGTGATTTTTTGCATCTCATGAATCACCAGTAATGAAACTCTGACAGGCCAAATGATGCCCACAGCAACATCTGTGCCATCTGACTGTTTACAGCAGCACTAAGTTCATCTGACTGGAACAAAGCAAACAATTCTGTCTCAAACATCATCAACAGGAAAGAATTTACCTCCCTAAGTTACATCTGCTCTTCAGCGTTAATAGGAAGATCAGCAGGAATGCCAAACCCCAGAAATGCAGAGCAGTAAATGCTGTGCCAAATTATTCCAGGAGCAGTTTGGTGTTTCACTAAAAGACAGTATTTCCCTCAATATCAAGGCATTTTTTAGTAAGTCCTACTACTTTCACTGAATACAGAAAAAAGTAACATTTGCAAAAATCAGAGATCAACCTTGTGAAAATACATACCAAGAAAATTTTCATTGATTGCCATATGACTAAATGCAAGTACAGACTAGCAGAAACCAGACCTTGAATTCTCTGGCCTTGCTTTTGTTAAGCACACACATCCCACTGAAAATCCTTCTTTCAGTGTCCCCAGTGCTCTCTCTTAGAAAAAGCAATAGATTAACTGCCTTCTCAAAGTCCAGCTCAACAGACTACAAAGCAGTTTACCACAAAACCATAAAACACTGACAGGCTTGAGAAATGAAAATTCTGTATCCTTCTCCATTTCATTTCATTATCAGGCAAAGGAAGGTCACAAATTATCATACCCCTTCAGCACTGAATTTAGAGGTACTAAATACCTTTTAAAAAGCAGACAGTTGCCTTAGGCAATCCTCTGTGACTGTTTGTCACAGACACATGGGTGCCTGCCATTTCTACAGACATTTCTGTTCCATCACTTGACAAATACAGGGAGCAAAATGGCAATCCCTGAACTATTTTCTAGTAAATTGTGTCAAAGCAGACTAATGTTCTCCAATTTTCTCTAATACTTCACCAAATTTTTACTCTAAAATTAGTTATTTTCTGCATATCTATTTTTAAGCAAATTTCACACATTCTTTATATTCACTACAATTTCTACTCTTTTACAACAACCCTCCAACTCAATGGTGACAATGGGTTGTGTACAAAAAAAGGTCTTTTAAGAAGTTCCTCTTTTATTCCTCTCATGACAGCAAACAGGATTTAAAATACTTAGGGCAGGGAGAAACAGATCTGCTCAAATCAAACTGTAGGAAACTTCTTGGGAGGTTACTAATTTAAAAAATACTTGTGGAATATTTTGTTAAACACAGATCTAGTTTTATGGGTTGGTTATTTTTGGGGGGTGTTTTACATCATTTGTAAGCCTTTTATTGAAACTAAGATACTAAATACAAGTCTAAACAAAAATATTTAAACTTATTTTTCATTTGGAAAACATCTAAAAAAACCCCATTGTCCTATTTCCAAATTCCTTCTTCTTTTAGAGAAAAATAATTAAATTATACTTAATTTCTTAATTTAATAAAAGGGTTAAAAATCAGAGTGTGAAACAAAATCAATTTTGACGAACAGCTCTCTAAAAGAATCCATCAAAGTTAACCCAAACTCAGTACTGTCAGCCTCCCAAAATTCAGTTTCTGGTTAATTCACCATTTCTCCTCTCTCTTTTTACCTATAATCCTGCTCAAATCAGGAATCTCAAGATTCACCTTAGATGTATGAGAAGGCAAGTACGTTCCATCCTTTCCTAAAGAATGGCAGTAACATTTAGAACTGCAGTACAAACGTTCCCAGAGGTGAAGACAGACTTTCACAAACCACTGTCTCCATAAAGTCCTTCCGGGCTAAGTCAGATGACCAAAATCAGGTCTGTGGGTAATCTGAATTATGAGTTTGCAACCAAGAGGACCACCCCAGTCTGAGTCCAACACTTCCACGTTTAGACACTGTGCTGGAAAGAAAAGCTGTCTAGTTCAAGGCGTTTTGGATCAGAAGCAAGACAGTAGTTAAGACCAGAATACAAATGAGAACATAAAAAGGAAGAAGGTTGTTTGCATAGAAGAGGACTTCCCCAAAATGCACTTACTTGGTATGCCCTTATCAATGACTGCACAGCGAGATGGTCTTCAACAGCCTTTTCAGCTGTCCCTGGTGTCGGGGCCAGGCCGTGGCTCTGCAGAAATGATCCCTTTCCCTCCTGCTGAGCTGGCAGATGGGCTGCTTGGCCAGCGTTAGCACTTCGGAAAAACACATCCCAGGACTGGACACGTGTACAGAGAAGAGAAATATTTATAACCTCAAACAAAAGTCTCATCTAAAGCAGCTCTTTCAAACTGCAAATGGAACCTCACTGCATTACAGTGTTAAAACACTACTCACAAACAGCAAAAAAAAAAAAAAGAGCATTGATATGTCCCAGTCTCAGCACAACTGTGTGTTTTATTTACACAGAACACTTGTCCTCTCATTTCTTACACTGAGCTTGCTCAGCAGAAAACTCTGCAGCACACAGGACTGTAAAGCATCTTCATATATTATCCAATCACACAGCTTTTTTAACTGTGCTGTTTATTCAGGCAGCCAAGAATGGGTACAATATAATGCTGCTAGTAAAGAGCTATCAAGCCTATAAAACAAAGAACCTCAATAAACTAAATCCATTCCTTTAATGATATTTATAGAATTTATGGTACTTCAAGACACTCACTGATTATGCTAAATCAGCATCAGTCCTTAAGAGCTTTTCTTGAAGAAACTTTAAAGGAATTAAAGCTTTTTTTGAGTGAAACTTGTTCTAAGATCCTTTCCTCACCAGCATAGGTTACCTTACCATGAAAGAAATTATGGGCCTGGTTTCAGGTGCAAGTCATAATTTTATAAAAGTACTTATCTCAGAAACTGAATCACAACAAACAAGAGATCCTTTTATTTCCTTCTGTGCTTTTACACAAGCTGCTTCATTCACATATGCCCAAATCTTGTTTTCCTGAACTGTTTCCATTCTGATGAGGTGGTCACTGTGCCAGCTTAGGATGGTATCAGATATATGAATGCTAACAGAGAGCAGCAGAATGGGACAAAACATGTGAGACACCTATACTTAGCAAAGAAGGAAGTCTGTGTAAAACACTTCCCTCAGCTGGCTAACTTCAGAAAACAAAAAGGAAGCTATTTAAAAACTTACATACCTTTGTGACTGGAAGAGCTGCAAGAGATAAATTTCTGCAAGGCTGGAAGCCTTGCAGATTTCCATTACATTTCAAAGAACCAAGTACCAGAAAAAAGAAAAAGCAGTTCAAAGCAATTCTTTTTAAAAGATTACTTAATATATGCATTACAGAACCCCCTAAGAATCAAAATAACAAAATACAAGCATAGCACGACAGAAAAATATTTACAAAATCCTTTTTGCTTTCATTAGCAAAAAGTCTTCATACTGAAATTTCTAAAAGTTCTAAGGTGTTCAGAAACACCATGAGAGGGGCAGCATAAAGGAGCTAAACAACACCCAATCTTCCAAGCTCAAGTTGTGGAAGTGGGGAGATTCATTGAACCTGTGGGTGGGAATCTCATAATTAGCATGAGTCCACTGCCCAAGAAACATTGTTTTAATGCACCCCTCTTCCTTCTTTATTCATACAAAGCTGCATCAATACAAATACAGTAAACTTAATTTATCACCCTGCTCTTACACAGGCTTATCTAAACATAGCCTGACTTCTATATGCCCTGACAAATTACGGAAGACAGATCATGTGTGGTGCCCAGTTCCAGACACACTGATGAAGAATTCATTCCTCCTCCCTTCTCTTATTTATGCCTGTTCCCTATATTCTTCTCACCTTGACATCTTGGCAGCCACACTGAGATTAAAAGTCTGAATTTACATCCTAAAAGTGGTCTACAAGAGCCTGTAAGTGTGACTGTATTTCACCTGGGATTCTCTCTATACGACTTCTTGGTCTGTGTTAAGAACAGTATTGTTATTCCATGCCTACACAGCATCCAGTCTGAGAGTCTGGAGACCCCTGACAGTGAAAAACAATCATAATCCCTTTTTTAACTACTAAAGTTAGTTAGACGGGAGAAATTATTTGGGCAATACACAGTAACAAATTACCATTAAACATTAAATTAGGAAATTCCTAACATACATTTGGATCCATGACATCTCTCACATTTGAAGTTTTAATAAAGAATTTGCTTTGCTTATGTTAAGGTTTCTTCCTTACTTTTTCTAACGCCATGATACACACACAATGATGATAATACCATAACTATTCCTTTTTTAAGTAAAACCTTTTATTTAAATGTAAGAGTTATCACAGCACAGTCCCACAAACAACTGAATGTGGTTTTAGACAAGTGCTCTGCTGAGACAGTTGTTAACAAACTCCAGACTTGCCCAACAAGTGATCTGTTTAAGGAGAATCAGTATAGGGCTCTTTCTTCATGCAAACTCACAAATATAAAGAAAGAGCATCTATCTGAAGATGCAGCCAGCTGAGACAGAATGGACCCAGACTATTTTTTCCTATCACATTTTTGGACTTATTGATTTGTTGGACAGGCTTGACATTTAATCAGAGGGGAGGGAAAATACATCATTTGGCTACAGAAAATTAGTTTTTACTAGATACACATCCATCAAAGCCTCTACAAATTTCTATAGTGTCTTTCAAGATTGATACCAGATTATAGTCTTCAAGTTCTGTGTATCAATGTCAGTCTTTGGCAACAGCATTTGCCATGAGACTGAACAGAAAGAAGACCAGCTTGCTCTCATTGCAAACCTGCAGCTTCTCAACTAAATTAGTAAAGTTCGTCAAGAAAATGGTAGAGATTTATAATACAGAAATATATTCACAAAAAAAAATTACTATAGTGATATTGTAGTTAACCATTATTTTCTCAAGTAATATAACACAGTTCAAGTGATTCTGTGGCAACATTTTACTGTCATATAATAAACAGTGTTGCAATTAGAATAACAAGTAACATATGCTTTATCTTGATGGTTTGGGTTTTTTTCCTAGTACCATCACAATATTCATCAACTACAGTGAGGACAGTAAAGCCTTAGAAGACACACACTGAGCACCACTATATCATTTAAAAAAGAAGATGAATAAAATGAAGTCAAAGCAAAACAATCCCCCACATCTTTTCCTAGTCCATAAACCAAGGAGGTGATTACACACTCATGGTAGAGCAGCTGCACACAGGATAACATGGCAGGCATTATGTACTCCATAGCAAACCATGCAGTTTTGTAATTAATCTTGTGATAGTAATAACTGAGCCTTGTCAAGCTTCTCTCTTATGATCTATGGCCCTGACACCAAGCTTCACGGAGAAATAATGATGCCTTTTTCAGAGCACACGTCATTTTATTCTGATTGTTGTTTTGGCTACTCTGACAATAGGAAATTCAAAAGGCAAGAAAAAGTAGGAAATAACCTGAAATGGATTTGTATAAAGAATAAAAACTCATTTTTATATATATATATATATATATGCATGCATATTCCTTGATACACAACCATGATAAACATGGAAAGGAGAATTCTTAGAAACACTTTGGAATGTGACCACCACATTCCAAACAGCTCTAAATAAGCATACGTGGGAAGACATGTCCAGTCAAATCTTCTGAGAGAGAAATCAGTTCAGGAGCCCTAATTAATTGGAGTTTCTAAGCACAAGTGAATAGAGTAGGACTTTTAAAGCCCAGAAAAAAATCAAGCTTTTCCATCTAATCAATGAGGAGGCACATCCCCTCTGAAAAAGGGTTATCTAAGAAGAAACATGAGGAGAAATAAGATATAATGAGGAAAGAGAATGCAATGTCTAAATGCACAAGCTGGTTCTCTAAATCATGTTGGACATACCAAATAAAACAACAAAAATGAGTGGCCTGCAGAGAGCCAAATCATTTACAAAACAATAATCAACACCACGTGGTGTCTCTTGACATTATTTTCCTACACTTCCTCTCCTTTCCATACATAAATGACAAATGCACAACTTTACAGTCAAAATCACAGCACGAATTTTTCTGCATTTTTAAGAAAACAGGGTGATTTCAACTCTTCACATTTTAAACTTGTCTTATGAAAGCTCAAGTTGAACAATTTCTGTCAACAAAAATCTGGGAAAGGTATTTGCAGCTTTCAGCCAATGAAATGAGATGGTTTTCAAGAAACTAAAAATTAATTTTGTTGATGAAACAAAGTAAAATTAATTGGCATTCTTGTCCCCCTCCCCTTTTCTCATACACTGTGAAAAAACTAATAATTTAGGCAAGAATAGCTGTAATCCATTATTTCCATCCATCATATTCTTTCAAGCCTCATAGATCAGGGACACAGTGAATTTACTTCAGTTTGTTACTGTCACAAGTTTATTAAACACAGTTAACCTAAAAAAGAATTCACACAGTTTTATAATCATGCTGGTTTGGGCTGGGGTAGTTAATTGCACAGTAACTGGTCTGGGTTTCAAAAGGGGGTTGGCAATATAGAGACATTTTTGTTATTGCTGAGCAGAGCTTTCACAGTGTCAGGGTCTTTCGACTCCTCACCCCACCAGTGAGGAGGCTGGGGATGCACAAGGAGTTGGGAGGGACACAGCCAGGACAGCTGACCTCAACTGACCAAAGGGATATTCCAAACCACATCATGCTCAGCATGGGGAAAGAAGAAGGAAGGGGGGACATTTGGAGTGATGGTGTTTGTCTTCCCAAGTCACCATTACATGTGCTGGAGTCCTGCTGTCCTGGGCATGGCTGAACACTTGCCTGCCCACAGGAATTGGTGAATGAATTCCTTGTTTTGTTCTGCTTTGCTTGTGCATGCAGCTTTTGCTTTCCCAATTAAACTGTCTTTATCTCCATCCACAAGTTTTCTCACTTTCACCCTATTAATTCTTTCCCCCATTCATGCATGTGTGTGAGGGAGAAAGCACAAGTGGCTGCGTGCCACTGATGGGGTTAAACCACGACAAAAATGCATCTTGAATCACCTGGGATCCACTCCCTAGGCCACACCCTGGATTCCTCAGACAACTCATTTATTGCTTGCTGTTCAACCCACAACCTGCATCACCTCAACAGGACCCATGATCACACTGAACTACCAGATGAGTTGGATCGCCTTTCGACAGGATTTTTAGTATTTCTGCCTGCTCCGAACCCCAATCCGTAACGCGCAGGTGTGCATCTCCCGGCGCCTTNTCCATAAACCAAGGTGGTGATTACACACTCATGGTAGAGCAGCTGCACACAGGATAACATGGCAGGCATTATGTACTCCATAGCAAACCATGCAGTTTTGTAATTAATCTTGTGATAGTAATAACTGAGCCTTGTCAAGCTTCTCTCTTATGATCTATGGCCCTGACACCAAGCTTCACGGAGAAATAATGATGCCTTTTTCAGAGCACACGTCATTTTATTCTGATTGTTGTTTTGGCTACTCTGACAATAGGAAATTCAAAAGGCAAGAAAAAGTAGGAAATAACCTGAAATGGATTTGTATAAAGAATAAAAACTCTTTTATATATATATATATATATATANCAACTTTACAGTCAAAATCACAGCACGAATTTTTCTGCATTTTTAAGAAAACAGGGTGATTTCAACTCTTCACATTTTAAACTTGTCTTATGAAAGCTCAAGTTGAACAATTTCTGTCAACAAAAATCTGGGAAAGGTATTTGCAGCTTTCAGCCAATGAAATGAGATGGTTTTCAAGAAACTAAAAATTAATTTTGTTGATGAAACAAAGTAAAATTAATTGGCATTCTTGTCCCCCTCCCCTTTTCTCATACACTGTGAAAAAACTAATAATTTAGGCAAGAATAGCTGTAATCCATTATTTCCATCCATCATATTCTTTCAAGCCTCATAGATCAGGGACACAGTGAATTTACTTCAGTTTGTTACTGTCACAAGTTTATTAAACACAGTTAACCTAAAAAAGAATTCACACAGTTTTATAATCATGCTGGTTTGGGCTGGGGTAGTTAATTGCACAGTAACTGGTCTGGGTTTCAAAAGGGGGTTGGCAATATAGAGACATTTTTGTTATTGCTGAGCAGAGCTTTCACAGTGTCAGGGTCTTTCGACTCCTCACCCCACCAGTGAGGAGGCTGGGGATGCACAAGGAGTTGGGAGGGACACAGCCAGGACAGCTGACCTCAACTGACCAAAGGGATATTCCAAACCACATCATGCTCAGCATGGGGAAAGAAGAAGGAAGGGGGGACATTTGGAGTGATGGTGTTTGTCTTCCCAAGTCACCATTACATGTGCTGGAGTCCTGCTGTCCTGGGCATGGCTGAACACTTGCCTGCCCACAGGAATTGGTGAATGAATTCCTTGTTTTGTTCTGCTTTGCTTGTGCATGCAGCTTTTGCTTTCCCAATTAAACTGTCTTTATCTCCATCCACAAGTTTTCTCACTTTCACCCTATTAATTCTTTCCCCCATTCATGCATGTGTGTGAGGGAGAAAGCACAAGTGGCTGCGTGCCACTGATGGGGTTAAACCACGACAAAAATGCATCTTGAATCACCTGGGATCCACTCCCTAGGCCACACCCTGGATTCCTCAGACAACTCATTTATTGCTTGCTGTTCAACCCACAACCTGCATCACCTCAACAGGACCCATGATCACACTGAACTACCAGATGAGTTGGATCGCCTTTCGACAGGATTTTTAGTATTTCTGCCTGCTCCGAACCCCAATCCGTAACGCGCAGGTGTGCATCTCCCGGCGCCTTGGTTCAGCACCCTGGCCAGCTCCGGGCGGAGCGCTCCAGCGCTGCCGCCCCGCTCCCGGCTGCGGCGGGCTCTGCACTCCCCTGCCCGCACCGAGAGGAACTTCCCACCCACAGAGACGCCTGCAGGGCTTCCTAGCAGCAAAATGCACTCCACTGCAAAGGGGCTGAACCAGGAATCTCATTCATCTAAAAGGAAAGAAGTTAGCCAGAAGCCAGTATAATGTAAATACAATAAAAAACAAGATGTCACCTTCATGTCACCACACACTCCTTATGCATGAGTTCATCCCTTCAGTATCCCCACCAGTATAAAAGGGTTGATATCGATCTACAGCCTTGACACACCGTGAGGGCTTTGCAGAAATTCAGTGCACTCACACAACGTGCTACCCCACCCCACACTGGTGGAGCTCAGCTGGCAGCTACAGGACAAGGGCTCAAAGTCAGATGAGAAGGAGCCATTCCTGGAGAAGGTTTCTCCATCCCAAGGTCAGGTGTAAGATGAAAAGACCTAGGATCAATCTGCTATGTGAATAACAGTCAGTCTTCAGAGTTGGCACTGCATATGTCGTCTTTCAACAAGACTAAGTTCATACACAACATCCAAAGAAAAAAAGCAGCTACAAAACCACCCTTTTTGGTTTCCTTTTTAGTTTCTGCCCTCAGCATGCATCACTTCCTCACACTCTAGACAGATTATCAGACTTAGAACAACAACTTCTAAGTGACATTTTGATATACGCGCCTTGAGAATAAGGGAACAGACAACCAATTTGCTAAACATTTTGAGCACAATTCACATTACTTCCTGGAAAATGACTTGTCTGTCTTAGAATTGATCAGACTTCTCATCAACTTCTTAAGTTACTATACATGTATCACCATAACAGAGCCCTCTCCGTCAGCAGAAAGCTTGTTAAAAAATAAGCCTATGGATTTTGTCCACAAGAAAGGATTTGGGTAATAGAGATTTTAGAAAAGGAAACAAATGTCTATTGCCTGGAGAGAGAAGGAGAAACGCAAAACAAAATACTTTTCAAGATACTTCAGAAGAATATTCTGACAATTTCAGATTCAGCTTTAAGGTTACAACTTCCATAGTTTAATCCAAAGACAACTGAACATTCGTCTGCTTCAGACAGTTTAGAAGTACCAACATCAACACATCATTTAAATATATTCTCTGATACAGCCTTACTATAAACCAAAAAAATTAAATCTATTTTATTCTTGGGTCTTCTTCTGGATGCAATGAATTACTTAACTGACTGCTTGACCAGCAGTTCCACAGAGGAATAAAGTTTCAGCGCAGCTGTCTATTTCTGGTCTGTACTTATCCTTCTTTCCGCTCTGCTCACCATGCCCGTGCCTCCTCTGTACTTTCATACTTGCAATATCACATCTTACACCAATCAATAGGTGGGAAATTAATTTCATGTTTTTCATTTCACACAAGACCTTTTCCTGAACTTTTTATTAAAAAGCAAGTGAAAAAGTAAAAGAAACCTATTCCACTCTTAACCCAGCATTACAGTCAAGTTTTAGACTTACCTTATGTACGCTTTTAGGGTTTTCAAGCCATGCATAGTACATTTCCTCCACGTAATTGGAATTACTCCCACTCAGGAATGGCTCTGAGGTTCCTGATGAAACATACCGTTGGCCATGTAAAAATGCCCTTCTGGCTATATCCTGATTTTCCAGAAGTTTAAAGCCATGCCTCTTCAGCGTAGCTGCAAACAACTTCAGATGACTCATGTTTGTTTATTAACCAGACGATCCAAGTCTATTAATAAAATAAAACCAAACTTAATCAGAAAAAGAGCCAATGAATTGCAGACACATTTCAGTCTCACAGCAAAAACTGAGGTTTCTGGCTACAGAGCCCTAGTACAAAGCTAAGGCCTAGGCATGAAGATCTCTTCAGAGTTACAGCCACAGCAGTGGAGTGGCTGCTGCTGGCCATCCCCACATCAGCCAGCTCCTCTCACAGCTCCTGCAACTGGTAACGCCACCCTGCTCCTTGAAGCAATCACCATTTGTACCGCAGGGCCCAGCTCCCTGGAACAAATGGGGCTGCTAATCACTGACCTCTCCGGAGCTCCTGGCAACCCCAACTGCTTTCCCTCTGTTTGGAAAGCTGTGGCCTTTTACCCAGTCGGGCTGGGCTGGGGTCAGCAAACAGTGTCAGCCACAGGTGCTGTGGAAAACAAAAAGCCGCTACCTCAATTTCTGCCACGAGTAACGGAGCTGACTGAATAATTAGAAGTGTTAGTTAAGTGTTCATATTGACATTAGCCTTCAACCAAACAGTGAAACACTGAGAAAAGGCTCACTTTAATTTGTTCTCCTAACTGGCAACATTTATCTTGTGCTTCCAATGATCACTTATGAGCTTCGTAACAAGGACAGCAGATTCCATGCAATTTTGAATTGAGAAATTCAATTTTCCAATTAAATATCCTACAATAAGGGTTGAATCTTCTGAATGCTGAACACCATCAGCTCCACCGCTAGCAAAGGGAATCAGGGCTCACCTTCAAAATAAAAAAGAACAAATGCATCTTAAAATTAGTCCTGAAATAATATAATCTTAATGCTGAAGTTGCTAAAACTGCAAAGAAAGAGCAATAATGTGAAAAGAAATTATCCATTTTGCTTTCATTTTTAAAGTATTTAGAAAGCTACAATATCATGAAGGATAAGGTATTAATTTAGAACAAGTAAAATTCAGATTTAACTCCAAAGTGTCTCTGATTTGTTTAGCTGTCCATCTGGAGACATAATTTATTTGGTCCAAGGTAAAACCCAAGGTCTTTTGTTGCTTGGTGTGACTGAACAATTGCTAAAAACAAAAGTACTGAGCTGCCAAATGAACTTCTAAGCTTTTTTAAAAACAATAATGTTATTTTGAGCAATAGAAAAATTTTTAATGCTACCTATTACATGTTAAGATTTCTGCATCTCTAATTCAAAAATAGATACTATCAAAAAACTTCATAAACATTTTCTGTCTATAAATCCCATTAAATTATTTTCTCACTGTTTCTCCTCTTACAGTCTCCTTTCAAAAAACAAAATACGTGATTATAAAATGCCTAATTTTTTAAGGGATAGGAATAGCTTTATTTTTAATCATCCAATTTAAAACTTAATATTGATCCTTAAAAAAAAAAAAAGAAGAAAAAAGGCTCCTACTAAATAAAACAGTATTACTGCTGGTTCTTCTCTGGCATTACATTTTTAGCTCAACATCTATTTTAAAAGCTGATGACTAGATCCTTTTCTTTGTCACTACCTTTAACTATCATCCCAGCAGTGAACTGTCCTTGATCATACCAGATTCCCTTGTCTACTCTTTCAAGACTTCTGCAGCCTTTTCACTCTCACCCACCAGCAGACCATCATCCACTTACTGGATGCTCTAAAGAAGCACTTGTCCTCATTCTCCATGTGCCCAGACATGTGAAAGTGTTCTTCCAAGGCAGCAGCGCTGAAACTAGCACTCAGTCCTCATTTAAACCTATGAGCTCCTCAAAAGCACACACCCTTCTCTCTCCACCTGGCATTTGCAGCAAATTGGCGGCAGTTGGGCTACTGGTATGCTGAATCCCTACTCATCACTGTTATTTCCTACCTGCTCATACTCCCTTGTCATTTCCCACTTCACACATTCAAAGCTTATTACCACACCTGTGTCAATACCTGTCTCTGACCAGGGCTCCCGGGCAACTGGAGGAACACAAACACCACCAGCACCATTTTGGAAGCAGATTAAGTCCTGCAAGAGCTCAGTTGACTGCAAGAGCACTGACAGAACTCATATACTGTCTGCATACATAATTCTCTGTAAGATTTAACAGCAAGCATTCATGATGTCATTTTGCAAAACTGGATGAGACTTCAACATGTTAAAACAGTAAGAACAGAAAGGTCACTATGGCACTTACAACTTTATGTCTGTGCCCACTGTCATAAAAATTATTATTATAATTATTGCACCTACCTTACTGGATGCAAATCTCACCCTCTGCCACAAAACCTTTGCACACGTACACTCACTCCTAAGGGATTACCTACTCTCACTTGAAGTATTTTGTAAAGATTTGAGAGAGAAGGGAAAGAGAGGAACGTTTTTTCCAGTTTATCATACTGCAGCAACAAGCTTCTTAAGCACAGGTAATTTTATATTTTTTCTTCATCATATGTCTGCCTGAAGAATGTGTAGCTCTTTCTTCTAGAAGTTAGTAAAGAACACATAACAGAATAAGAAAAATTTGTCAGGGAGATTGGAAAATGGGTGCAAATGACATAATATATAACAGGAAAAAAAGAGCTTGTAAGTGGTACCAGTCACTTCCCTCTGATTTCATTTAAATTTCAAATTGGGGTCAGAGCCATACTTCAAGCATTAACTACTGAATATGCAATCTATAAAAGTATACAGGGGCTATGTCATTCCAGGCAGATTTCAGTTACAGATTAATATGACTCAAAACCCCGGACTTCTTCCTAGTTTTTGCTTCTGCACACATCACTCTTCAGCACAGATGTCAGCTGTCAGCACCTAAGCAAACCAGAGACCACCAGCGTGATCCCAGACCATCCCAGCCCATTCAGCCTTGAGACTGTCAGTCAGAAATCAGCACCCAGGACAGCGCACAGGGGTCGGGAAGAGTTAGAACTGCTCCACTCCACTATGTTTCCCAAACCAACCCTGAAATGAAAACAGTGATTGGAAAGGGATCAAGCTGAGCCAAGAGCAACCTAAAGAATGGTATTAATTAAATCCCTACCAGAGGTCAAAAAGAAGAAAGAAGCAGTGAACCACAAGAACAACCTGATATTTAATGCACCACAGCACCCTCAAAATGGTGGAAGTAAATGAAAGCCCTAAGTAGCTGAAAATTCCTGCAGCTGTTCTGCCTCAAACGACGACCTAGGTTTCACCTTGGCACTTCCACCTCTAGAAGTGCCCTAATGTCACAGTCTCGGGAATTATTCTACCCAGGTTTCTAGAGGGTCATAGAAGCTTGTGGAAAACAGACAGCAGACACTTCTGATAATAAAGTTTTTATCCAGGTCTTTTCAAGATCACTTTCAGTGTAAAAACACTGCACATATGAATTAATATCCTCCTGGTATTGTCAGTGCCCTTACTGAGTTTTTAACCCATGTGAAGCCCTGCTGCTAATGTTCTTTATGCTCTGCAGAAGTGGTGGTTAAAAAATCTGGTCCATATTTCATAAAAATAGTTCATCCACTATCATGGTAATTTCCCACAATATTCCCCACACAGCTTACTCTTGAAGTTCTTTTTAAGACTGACTAATTCAAATAAAACAAGGCTGACAGTGAAAAAAAACGGATGAACATTATAAAGTTTCTCCAAAAGATTATCATAGATAACTTAAATTACAGATACAGGGAATACCTTTATTAAATAAGGCTACTTCAGGGATACCTCCATGCACTAAATGTTTCTTTTCTCTCAGCACAGATATGCCGTGCTGTATAGAGAATCCTAACTCTCCACACAGAAAGTTGACCGGCAGGAGGTTTTCCAGCGGCGCATTCGCCCCAAGGCGCACCGCGCGAGTCCTGGGCAATGGAAGCGCCTCGGTGCAATGAAACTTAACGGATTTATCACCCTGCCCTGAAAAACGCCTTCAGCGGGTACAGAGGGATAACACCCCACAGTACCAAAGGGATGACACCACCACAGACTCCAGGCTACCAAGAGAGCAGAGGGAGGATCTGGGAGGGTCGGGTTTGTTCTCCGGCCCCTCCCCGTAACGCTAGGACGCGGTGTCCTGGTCACCCTGGCCACCAGGGGCCGGAGCCTGCCGGGCTCCCAAGGCGCTCCCGGCTGCGACGGGGCTGAGGCATCACCAGAGCCCGGGCCGGGACGAGCCTCCCCGCTCACCCCACGCTNCCGCCCCTCGGGGAACGCACCGGGACACCCCCACACCCCCCGGCCCCTCACAGCCCCGGCCCCGGCGGGCAGAGAACGCGTTTTGATGCTCCCGCCCCCCAGCTCTCACCAACAGGTAAATACAGGCGAGAGCACCGCGCCGCTGAGCACCTGCGACAGGGAACGCCTAAGGAAACCCATCCGATGGACAGGCTGCTCGCACCGCTCCTGTGCAGGAGAAGTTTGACGGGAAGAAGATGGGAAGTTTGACAAGGGACAAACGAAGTGTCCCAAGGACACACACGTTTGCTCTCCAAAATTTGTACATAAAGTAGACTGAACGTAGTAGACCTTGACAAAATGATAGTATCTGACTTATATGACCGAATATAAAATGCAAGACAATACAATTTCAAGTGTTCCTTTGCTGGTAGAATTCTCATTTGCAACTTTCATGTTTTCTCTTCTTTGTTTCTTTGTCTCTTTCTTCATGTTTGCCTTCAAATTACATGTCTGTCCGTTTTCTCTCATAAATCAAAAATGACATTTTTTTAATTTACCTGCTGTTAATCAACTTACAACCAAGATCAAATGCCTATATATATATATATATATGTAAAATTGGTATTTCAGATAACTATTGACATCATCACATACATTCCAATGTTTGTTAACTTTCTGGATAAGTAATAAGATTGATGGGAAAACTGGGCACACGTTATAAGGAAGGAAGAGAGAAAGAGCTATAATTTGTTTTGTGCTAAGGATATAGTGCAAAAATGAGTTTATCAGGGTCAGGTGGGCAGAAATTGAAAGGAAAAGCCTTAGGAAGGAACACAACAGGCTTCATCTGGGGTTTTGTCACCTAACGGTCACTCAGATTTTCTTGAGGCTTACTGGTTGATACAATTGTTGATTAGAGTAAAATTAATTTCTTCAAGATGAAAAAACCCCTTAATCCTCACATAAAGACATCAAAAACCTTATTATCATCTCAGCAGTTTTCCTAGCAGCTGTGCACCTTCAGGGGACTTCAGAGCGAGGGTGTGAATGATGTGTTCATGGTTTTGTGCTACACTGTTTAGTGCAGGGAACAGATGGAGCAGGGATGGGGCACAGGGAGCCCCCAGGACGGCCCATCCCTCGCTCAGTGCTCCCGGGGAGGGCGGCCCAGCACCCCTGCAAAGGGAAACGGGAGCTGAACCGGTACCTGCAGCTGGCCAGATGCTGCTTGAGCCTTCTGGCAAGTGGTGAAACATTGTTAGGTGCTGCAGCTACTAATTGAGTCTTAACCTTATTATGGGCAGACAGAAACCATCTTTAGAGCAATCATGTTATGCTGACTGAACATAAATTCAATTAAAAATTATAGTGAGGACAAGCAGACCTCCCCTCCACTTTAGAGGGAAACCCACATGTCAAATCTGACTCTGAATACCATTGCAGTGAATAGGATGGATAGACACTAAGATATTACAGTATGTTTCAGGTGCTTATGTTGTTCCCAAAAGCCTTTGCCCAGTTTCACATTTATGTTATTTTTCTTTTCTTTCTTTTTTTTTAATGCTTCACACAATGGGAATTTGTGTGCTTGAAACAGCAAGATTCTGGTTTATTGGGATTTGGAGGAGCTCCCAAATTCTCCAGTATTCATTGTGACTTGGTTGTCCCACCAGCCTGGCCCAGCAGCTTTTGGTGTACTGAGCTATTGCCTGGTGTCTCTTTGTCACCAGTCTACACTCCGAGCAGCACCTGCTTGCCATTCATGCATTTGCTCTCCAGTGAGACCATGATGGACAATAAGCTATTTGCCCACAATTCCTGTTTCAGTTCTTACAATTTCCATTTACAATTCACATTTACCTGCCCATTTATGTGTCTACTTATATATTTACCTCTCCCTCTGGCCAGTCAAAGGGAGATCCACACAGTGGCTTTGCTTCCTGCTAAACCATCACACTTCAAAATTGGCTGGAATGGAAATCCATCAGTAGAATGAAAACTTTGAAAAAAATTGCAATTCCTAGCAGTGTGCTAGCTTGCTTTGCATGGTTGTTGCGCCAGGTCTGTAGTGAGGAAATGTTATGTGTTAGAAAAGTTTTGTGCTGGATAAAATGTACAGCACAGGATAGTCACAACAGCACCCCTGTGCTGTCAGAGGTGAAATTACCTGCTGTGCTGAAAGACACACTGCCTCGCCATTATTTATTTTTATATTTATCCTCATGTCCTGTACCACCACTGTGAATCTAACAAGTTTGCTTACTTATTTCTGCCTCATTTCTGTCTTAACTCAGGTATGAGTTAACAAAACTAGATCCAACCTGTTTAAACAACCCAAAGCATATTTTAACAAAACTAGAACCCAGTTGGTTTTGGCAACTCACCATGCTGCCCACTGAGGGCTCAATGTGCTTGTTCCAGGGTATGGTGCTGCACACCCCTCTAATACCTTGTTCCTGTCTTCGCTTGGGTTTGGTACGAGGGTTTTCCTTGGCAGATCAGCAGCCACTTGCAATCAGCATTGAGTTCCTGCGGTTAATTGCTCCACACAACTTTCTCTCCAACACAGCACGACTTCTCAGTGGGCTTGTTTTTTCAAAGGGTAATCTCATAGGAGGTGGTCAGGGTACAGGATTACTCACAGAAGGACAATCTCATTAATAGCTTCCCCTCCTGAGATCGATACATTTATGTATTTTT
Source organism: Ploceus nigricollis (assembly GCA_013399945.1). Lineage (NCBI taxonomy): Eukaryota > Metazoa > Chordata > Aves > Passeriformes > Ploceidae > Ploceus > Ploceus nigricollis. The sequence continues at coordinate 1,457,872 of VXBC01010169.1, forward strand.
GGCAACTCTTCATTGTTGTTGGTAATGTAATTCCACTAGAGACAATGTTGACCAGAAGTTCTCTTTAAGCCAAGCCAGAAACTCCATTTGCCTTTATTTCCCAATGTGCTTATTACACACATACTACAAAATAACAGACGTTCAAATCTAAAGCACCATCTCTTCTCAAAGCAAGGCAATTTGGAAACTGCAAAACCTGCTCTCACTTTGAGCCTAACATGAATGTCACGTAGGTCATTATGTTTGTCTAACATTTAAATCTGAGACCTAAAACCTTAGAGCCCAGACCAAATAGCTGCAACAAATGATTCAGTCAGTTTTCAAAGGAGATGCTTTGGGGGGTTTCCTAGGTAGACATTTCAAATACATGCTAAAACCCTTTTATAATCCCTTTTTCTGTCAACAAATAATTTATCAAGCTTTTCTCCCTCCCCAGTCCTACATAAGAGAAGTATTTTAATTACATCTGACACCTCCTGCAGAAAATTTCACATGAGGAATTTCACACAGGTTATTTCTGTTCCCTTTGCTTTCTGAAACCTTGGCTCTGTGTGCCATAAGCTTCAGTAATATCCCTGACTTCCATGAATAAACTTCCTGTGGTAAAGGAGATGTGCTGCTGGATGTCTGAGGGACAGAAAAGTCAGTCCCAGTTTCACACAGCTCCTTGCTTTGGGCAGGTTAAATGTGAGGCAGCAGGGAAAGCCAACAGCATGCTGGGCTGTGCCAACTGAAGCACAGCCAGGAGCTGGAGGGAAGCAATGACTGCCCTTTCCTCAGACACAGGGATAACCTGGCGGGGGAGGGAGTTCAGCAGGAAGACAGAGCCAGCAAAGCCAGGCTCTTCACAGTGCTGCATGGCAGGAGGATCAGATGCTGAAATAGAAATGGTTCCATCTAGACACAAGGAAAACAGTGTTCACTCAGAGGATAAAAAACATCACAACGGGGACCCAGAAACATGATGCCATCTTTGGAGGCATCTGGACCCAGCCGAACAAAGCCCTGGACAGCCTGGTGTGACCCCAGTGTTGATCCTGCTTTGAGCCCTGGATGACCTCCAAGCTTCCTTCCAAGCTAGCGCCTATGATTTGTACCAGTTTCACCACAGAAGTCATGTTAAACCTAAGGGTAAGCAGGCCATCATTATTTGGTCAACAGACGAACTCATATTGATAGTTTTATCTGAATAACAGCTATCTTGGGTTTACTTATTCTCTGTTCTAAAATGTCAGGCTGTGACGCTCTGGAGAAAACAGGCACAAGTACAGGGTGTTTTATTGGAAGACCAGTAACACCCAAGACTGCTCCTTGATTGATTCTGGCCAATAGATTATTTTTAAGTGATTTTATTCTCCAAACATATTTCTGGATAGAATCAAACTGCAGAAGCCCATTTGTCTAGCCACAGATCTGTTAGAGAGAGACAAGCTAGACAACAGAGCTGATTGAAAATCAGGAAAACACAACTTCTACTTGGTGGTTTCCCAAGTCTTTTCTAATAAATTAGCCCATTACAGCTACAAGAACAAAAGCAACTATTGCTGTAATTATTTCTTTGATACCTCATGGTATTTTCATTAAATTCTTAGAGTAAACAATTAACTACAGTATATACAAAGCAGTGAGTGAGTCAGTAAGATACGTAGGTTAAGGAGGAACTCTGGCATACAACATTTACTATAGCTGCCAAATAATGAATTCATGTGGAAATTAGCAAGAGCACTAAACTTAATTTGTCCCACTATTTTAATGGGAGGTTAGTACATTGGCAGGCAAATCAGCAAGAAGTCTTCCCACTAACTGTGGAAACAGATCACCACTGACACTGCAAAAGAGCCTGCCAGTATTTGGCATGATGACAATGAACAAAGCACTGCCAACTGCCCTTGCCTTAACCAAGAAAGAATTGAAAATATCATCTTCTTCTATTTGTGGATTAGGAAAAAACTGCTAGAAAATTGTTTTCAGTAATTTGCAGGCGTTTCATTAGAGAATCCTAACAAAAATTAAAAAAAAAGAATTCTTTTTGATACCCTTCTTTTGACTACATCTAAAACACACTGCATTTTGTTAGATTGTTGCTTTAGGTAACAATAAAATTTTAAGGTGCCCTGACTTCATCATATTCAACTGGAAAATTATGCTCATCTCTTTAGAACTATACCACTGGCTGTGTTTTCTTCAGGAGGATCTATTTTGATTTTTAATGCTATTTATCCAGATGAAGGAATATGTAATTATCTTTCATTTGGAAGAAAATAAATAAGGGAAGACAGTCCTCCATCAGCTAAAACTTCTGGGGTATCTGAGATTTACAGCTCTCACTAGGAGCAGGGTTTGCTAATGAAGCTTTTGAAGCCACAGTGGCAGTGTCTGATTGTAATTGCTGAAAGGTGACTCTTGAAGAGATTTATTTGCACTAATCAACACCACGTTGTGCCTCAAAGCTAGAGTTCCCTTAGAAGCACTGTCCCTACTGAGTTATTCTGCAATAACTAAACAGGCTTTTCTGTTTACTTCTGTTTTTCAGAAGTAAAAACTTATCTATGTTTTTCAATGGGATTCTTTGGAGTTTCACTGCAAACCTGTTGTACAGTTAAAACTTCATCATTTCTTTCTGACACTTCCCTCTGGCATTCCCAACCCTTTCTCTTCTGGTGCCAGAGCCACAGGGACCATCTGCAAAAGTAGTAATGTAAAATACCCAAGGGCTCAGGGGTGGCCTGGGAATATCAAACCTGTTTGCTGTAGTGTCACAATCATTTCTTATTTTCTTGATGGTGGCCATTTGGAAACACTACATTCACAGTGCTGAACTCAGCTGGACAGTACTCAAGAGTGCTTCTGCTTCACAGCTGAAACAGCTCCTTTATGTTTAGTTCCCAGCAAATTGTTCAGTTGTTTTCCTTTAAAGAGGAAACACCTGAACTGAGCAAACCTGTGAGCATTTCAGTTACCAAGGTGAGTTTACTGTTTGTGCTTCGTGGGGACTCTTGATCCACTAGCAGCCACCAATATCACCAAATATATTTTCAGAAAAATAATGTTGGTGCCATAGAAAAATGCAACAACTCACCCCAAATTTGCCTCCAGTATGTAGTTTTGGGCTTATCATCTTGGAATGATAAACTGTTCTAACTTTGCTTTAAATCCCTTTCAGAACAGTTTGCTGTGCAGTCCCTGCTGTCACATTACAGATCCCTCTATTTTACAAAGCCCTCACCCATCAACGCTGAGCTCACTGAATTGCTCTAACGCTGATTAGCACAAGGCAGCTGTGGAGCTCAGCACACAGCACCGTAGCGGTGTCCAGCTCTCCAGGCCGGCTCCCAGTGGGTATCTGTGCTTGTGTCACATATGTAGAAGGAGTATCTCTACAGCTCCATTTGAAGGCATTTTGAGCTGCGTGAAATCCTGGTCTGATGAATCATAATATCACCTTCAATGCACAGAACACTTCATGAAGAACAACATCATTAAGTGAAAGGCAGGACCCACAGTGAGATGACTTTTGGCTGTAATGATGCTGGGTTTGGAGTTTTAGTGCTATTGCTGTGGTGGCCTAAGGCAATTACAGATGTTGCCTTAACAAACAGACCTTTCCTGCCTAGACCCATTCCCTGGATGAGCATGGTGCCTGTGGGAGGCTGTCACTGAAGCCAATTATAGAAAAATATTGAAAAATCTGTAAAGGTGTCTGGCAAGTGAGAAATAAATCCCACCTGTCACTTCTTACTCAATCCCGCTAGCAAATCATAATCCTCAGTCATCACCACCTCGGAGCTTGTAGCACAGGAAGGATCTAGCTACAAAGAGCAAGGATTGCACATCACTTTGTGGACTGTGATTAGCCCAAGCCTTAGGTAAATGAGTTTGGCTCTGTCAGTTCAGTCAATACTCTAAAGCTACTGTGCATGGCCGGCACATGCCGTCCCCACCGGCGCTCCGCCTGCGACAGCGGCTTAGCGGGAGCGAGCCCCGAGGCTGAATTATGGCTCCTCCCGCAGAGAGGGTGAAGCTTTGGGGCGAGGCTGAGCTCATCGGCCAGACGCTGCTGAGGAGCCATCTGCACAGAACACAAATAGAAGGCAAGCACTTCAGTAAACAAAGAGGCTTTTGCAAGAAATTACAACCGTCTCAAGAGTGGGACAAAACACACACGGGTCTCAGCCACAGGACTGCATTGATAGCAGTGCATTTGACCTCTGTGAGGAAAAGGTGCTGCCTGTGTCTGCTGGGCACTGCCTGAGCAGCGCATAAGGGACATTCACGAGGTCCCTCACCTCCCCTGGCTCATTCTTTCCTTCAGCCCACTTCAGAGAATTCCCTTCACCTGGGCGCATTACCAATACTTGGTTTTGGAAAGGCTGTAAGACACAAACTACCAAATACAACATTATGGTATTTGGGCCACTAGTTGCTGCCTGTGTTATGTCCCTCAGCCCTGGAGAAATATTAAGGCGGCAGAGAATATCTGGAGTTATTTGACCTAGAGATCAGAATTCGAAGTTGGATTTAATTCCCTTAAGACATAGGTCTGTCAGGTCATTGCCACATGAATTTTCAGAACAGGAAAGCCTCCCCCTGCTCATTTAAGTATACAAATGCCTTATTTTGGTCATAGATTAAGCATTTCTCATGAGTACAATTTTACCTTGGACTGTAACAAAAACCAATTTCAGAGGAATTTGTTAACATTTTGAGGCTCTCTGAAGGTCATATGTAATCAAGATTTGAGGCAAAAATAAGGGGATGCTTGTCTAAAGCAAACAGAAATTTGATTAGCCTTGAAACCCTTCAAGCTATTGAGGCCAAAGCCTTTCCTAGTAGGCAAAGGAGGTTCCTGATGTAAGTCAGGGTAACAAACCCCTTCCAAAACTGACATGCAGAAGGTGCAGGTTCATCTGAGTGTTTCCAGGTCTCATGCCAATGACTGGAAACAATTTTAAGACTTCAAAAACATTAGAACAAAACCAACCCAAAAAAATTCAGTCAAAAGATTTAGAGCCAGAGATGCTGAAGGCATATGACTTTAGGAGGTACTTAGTTGTCATTAGAAACCGTTCATCCACATGATTGCTCACAATCAAGTAGTCCAATTTCAGATAAGAAAAAAAAGCTCCAAATCTGTTGCATTTTAAATTCAATCTGCTGGGTTTGGCCGCTGGTTTTTGTGTACATGGAATTGGCAGAATGAGGAAGGAGTGGATTCAGTCAATCAGTAGGTCTTCTTTTTTCATCTGAATGCTCAGGGAATTGTCATCACCATCTAAATGCCACTAAGCTGAGATATACAATGTGGATGAATTAGGAACCTCCTTTCCTCAAAGTTGTGGTATGTTCAATCCATGTCCAGAAGACACTGATTGCATTTTTTCTCACCTTTCTCCTCAAAATGCAAAAGTTTTGATTTTCCACAGGATGTAAAATCAAACATCCCTTCACTACTGACCTACATTTGCTGCAGGTCATTTAATTATGAATGAAAATGCCACTTTGTTTATATGAGTTCAATTTATGACAGAGATTAAGTTATGGAATTTGTTCTCCTGGCATCTTATTAATAGTGCTCTGCTGTAAAATTCCTCAGGCAACAGGCAAAATAATGACTTAAAACTGCAATGAGATAATTACCTAACAATGCAGGCATTTTGAAGATAGACATAACTCTGGATTTGAAAATACAATTTTTAGGACCTTATCCTTTATATAAAAGGGTGTGAAACACTTACAATTACTTTAATTTATGTTCATGACATTTTGGTTTAGATCCAATCAATTCCTAGTACATTAAAGAAAATTTTGTCATTATTCAATAACAGGATTTTAGCTATCCACAGCAATTTTCTTAACCTTTAATTTTGAAAAAGTCTTCAAATCTTGGCAAAATTAACTTTGTGTCATGATGAAACACTTTGATCTATACAGTGCCTTTATTGCATCTGGTATGCCAAGATACTTTGATGAATGGAAAAAAATCAGCAAATTCAGCACTTCCCATCAACTTCCACCTGAAAGGCAGTTGTACATGTGCTGAGGAGCCAAGTCCTCACTGATGCAAGGAGAAGGATTCTTCTGAAGCATCTCTAAAGCAGATGTCATAAACTACATCTAAATCTTAAGTGGACACAAATAATTAATTGATTTGATTTAGCTCCCTCCCCTTTCTAATGGAAGTAAACAAAACTTCTCTCTCCTTAGTGATAATTCACACAGTTCAGGATCATGAACGTTCCTAAATGTCCCTTTATAGGCAACACCTGATGTAGAAATAGCACAAGAGATTAATCCACAAGAGTGGAGTGGGTTAAACTCCTGGGAAAAGATCTCTAATATACTGCTTTTCCCCCTGGTCACTTCTGCAAGGCCAAGCCAGAGCGGACACTCTGCTTTCTCTACACGTGGATCCAGTTCCTCACTGGCCTGGTTATTCACTGTCACAAAAGAGGACCCCATTAATATGGGAACATTGTTATGGATGAAGATGCACAAGCCCACAGAAACTGGAAAACCTACTCTCTGGTGTTCCAGGTACACAAAGCAAAACAACTTCAACCAGCCAGGCAGCCTGGAGAAAATTTTCCATATTCTTCTTATTCCAGTTCTAAAGTTGCAAGATTCTAGACATGTAAGGTGCTTAACCCCACACAGCTCCAAAACAGACATGACTTACTCAGACACTTATGGTCAGAGGTCACACTGGTGTTTTCAGGGAAACATCACCGTTTTTTTCTCCGCTGTAAGCAAAGCAAGACTACTGTCAGGATCCAGTCAGGACAGCCTTTCACAAACAAAAAACATCAATCAAACAGGCACCAAAGGAAACCCATACAGGTGTTTCTGCTTGGACACCAACACATGGGAGATGGCAACCCAGCAAATGGAAACAAAAGCAAAAATCAATTGCCTCCTGAAAAGTGTTTTCTGCCTTTTTGGCAAACACCTGCAAACTTTGAAACTAAAGGCTATTTGGGAACATACATCTCCACCCCCCTTATAGCTGGTCTTGATGATGATTTCTGAGAGAATCTAAGCATCACATCTAGAGAGCATGACTATAGAATATTACTGTAATAAATGTGAAAACATTGGAGTTTACCCCTGATTCTGTCGTTGCTTTCCTGGTTTATTTTTTTAAAAAATACTATTAGCAATTTCTGAGAATAACTCTAACAGTTCCCCACAATCAAAATAATTCTCTATCTCCATCAAGTGAGTGTAAAGAAAGGTGAAAGCACTGTCTTTGAGCAAGAAGATTGCAGTTTTCCCCCGTAGCCTCCTAGCACACTCCACCACCCTGAAATGATTTCAAATGCTCAAAAGACATTTCAGAGCCCATCCAGACAGGATTTACAGGGGTTTAATTCCTTATGCACTCCAGATGTTGTTCTGAGTGTAAATTACAGTTTACAAAAACTAGCAAACATTGTTCTTCCAGGCAAAAACACCCATAATGCCTGTAACATTTAGCTAAGGTCAGACATATTAAAGAAGTGATGACATATGGATATATTAAAACAAACAGTTTGTAATTTGTCATTACTGCCTTCCTACAAAAATAGCCTTGGAATGAAAGTTCATTTTGAAAGGATTTGCATAGGAACGACCTTTAGATGCTAACACGCATACGAATCTCTTGGATCCAAACTGGTAACATCATGTATGGCACTGCAATATTGTTTCTTGTTAACTCTAAACATGGACTTTTAAAACAAACCTGCCTCAGTGGTCCTTTGTTCCCTTCCTATTTAGCAAATGCAGCTTTTATCTGTGCAGAATCTCACTTTGATAATATTAATTACAAAAGGAAGCAGCTGTAGTAGGTATAAAAATTCTAATCATTTTCAGAAGGCATCTCTAAAAAGCAAACAAAAAAAATGTTACTGAACTGGGCCTTCCAAGTGAAAACCACTGAGTGCAGAATACACAAAGCCTCTGTGGTAAGTTCTGTACAGAGAAAGTAGGTCCTTATCTGCATGTTACATGTATTTTCCAAGAGGAGATTTACAAAAAACAATGTTTATCACTTGGGCAGGAGCAGATGAGGCTTTTCAGTAACCTCTACCCAACCAGGCATACTCTTACTGTTTTACACCCAATGGAGCAATGCCTTCATTGTATTCCATTTTTTAAAAAATTTGAACATCAAAGTGGTCCTCTTCGCTATTCAACAATTAAAAACAAAGGGCAAAAATCTTCATCTTTAATATCACCTGTTCAAATTACTATTAATTAATGAATAAAAAGCACAGGAAAAAAAAACAGCACAAAAACTTGTCATTTTTAGGCACATCAGCTATGCAGTTTTCAGTACAGTCCATCAGAGAGAGAGGACAGCTGACTGCAAAAGGCTGAGGTGTGTGAACTGTGGATACCAGAGAGCCAGCAAGCACAGCCAGCTTGTAAAGACAGTGCAATCTCTGTCTAGGTTCCTGTCCCCTGCTTCCCAGATTTACAGCTGATGAGCTACATTAGCAATGATCCCCGCTCCAGTAGTTCATGGCAGCTTCTTAAAAGCTTCTTCAATGTGTGTGCATGCACAGCACAGTGTGCACACACCCAAACAAATCCCACACCATGTCACCAAGAGGACTTGGAACACACCAGTGCCTCCTTTAGCTGCAGACCAAGTACCACTTACCAGGACCATGCAATGAGAGCCTGTCTGACAGCTCAGCTCAGCACAAATTGATGGTATTGCTGTAATGGAGTTATCAGTGACAAATACCTCCTATGCAACTTCCAGGTCACACTCACTTAAGCAACGATAAATGAGCATGAAACACTGTTAGCACAAAACAAGATCATAAATACTCAGTTCTAAGCTTAAAAAACCCTACCATTTCAGACAGCTGTTGCATCTTGCAGTCTCCATGATTTTATGGATGTTCTCACTCTTGTCACAGAGGTGCCACAAAACAGAAAAAGATGACTTTATGCAGATATTAAAAAAAAAAGTTAAAAAAAGAAAGAAAAAACCCAAGTCATCCATCCAGAGCAAACATTGCATCACCCTACATTGGCTAATATACAATTACCTCAGTGAACCAGACAGAGTTTGTAACAGCTTTGGAATCCCAAAGTCTGACATCCATCTGTCCATCCTTCTGTCATAGAAAGCTGCTCAGGATGAGAGGATGCAGACTGTGAACATAAACATAAAAAGTTGTGAAATTCAGGTGTCTGGGATTCCTTTGCCCAAAACCTTACAAAGGTGGGAAGACAATGGAGAAAACCAGGAAAAGTCCATGGTGAAGCAGCCCTTGCAATTGTGCTTTATCCCCAGGGTTATCTCCACAGGCTATGGTTGCTTTTAAAGTGTATTCATGAGGGTATTTGCTGATTACAGTGAGATCAGTGACAGCTTGGGACAGACTGGCAGCTGCTTCTGCACTGCAGCAGCACAATGGGAGCACCTTCTGCCTCCCCTGCACCTGGGATTTCCAAGGCACAACATGAAGGGCATCAACCCTTCTCTCCCTTCCCAGCTGTCACGCAACCAAAGCCCGCCACCCCTAGCTCATCCAGCACTCAGCCAAACACTGCTCGTGAAAATGGGATCCTTTTGGCCATTTCCATGAGCAGAGTCACCTGGGCACAGTGCAGGAAGCTCCCTGCTCAGCCATGACCCACCTGCTCATTCCTGCTCCCCCAGACATGTCTGTCAGTCACCATCTTTGCTTCCATTGCTGCTGTTTGATGGATGAAATCCTTTAGTGTCAACACTGCAAACTTCATAAGCACAGCTACATATAAAACCTTAGGAGCAATCAAATTATATTTTTATCTTAATTTCCTGTAAGGCTGAAAAATTAATTCCTTAACATTTCTCAGAAAGTTTGAAATGGTTTTATTTAGGAGGATCTCAGCCCCACTATTACAAACCATAAAAACCCTTATAAAACATGTTAATCATTTATATATTTTTAGGGGGTTATTTGCTTTTATTTAGTGACATTTCCTCCATGAAGTTCAATGAATAATCCAACATCTATTTGCTTACCAAAAGCTTGGGAACATCAGAATACCTGCATATAGCCATATACACGGATGAAACCTCACACTTACACTGACACCCTTCCAATTTACAGTAGCTAGCTGTGTTTTACATTGTTATGCAGACAGAAGCAACTACCACAATACTGTATAGGAAGAATAAATTTCTCAGCTCTGTGTTATGTGTCAGTTTACTGCTAGAACTATCTGCAGTATTATGCCCTGTGCATTCAAATGTGCTGGAATTCTTCTGTCCTGCAAAGTATAACAAGTGACAAATTACACAACATGGCTTCAGTCAGAATTTTTTAATTGTATTCCTACAAAATTATGTAAACATTAGCATACAGATCCAGAAAAATCAATACAATATAACGGTGCATAAACTGTAAGTTTAGAAGAATGTCAGGAACACTTCAACAGTTTATAAATTAATATATACAGTATTGGATACTCCTCATCAAAACTGAGCAATTTAGGTGCAAGAGCTGCAGAACAACAGAAGTGCTCAGACACCAAACTTGACTATGGGGCAACATTGCAATCGACATGACTGCCTGTTGTTGTTTCATATTAAGCATTCAATTTAGCTGCTAAAAAGTATAAAACAAAAGTTTTGGTAGGAAGTTTATTTTTATTGGAAATCATATAGCAAACATCCCTAAAATAATAAAAAATCCCAAACCTAGAATACTCCATCACCAGGTTTCTGGAAGAGTGAACCTGAAGCTTTCTAGGCTGCACAAGGAGATCACTGGCATCTCCATTCCACACTACTTCCCCAGAGCACCGAAGGCATCGCCAGCTAAAGGAAACATTTCAGGGAGTTTGGAAATGGGGAGTGGTGGGTAGGAAGAAAAAGAAAGATGTAGAGTACATATTGGGCTGACATGCAGCAATCTGGGCAGTTCAGCTCTTTACTGAATTAGAACATCATGGGAATGTAACACCACTGTTAACTAATTCTGGGCTATTTTGCTTTAAAAAAACCCAAAACAGAAAGCAACAACAACAAAATAATCTTCAGCCTGCCTGTGATCAAAATTATATTCAAAGCATTCTTACAATGTTGTCCTTTACGAGGTCAGGAACACACCACAGAATCCAGGATATATCACTCTTTTTCAGAAAACACATGAAATGAAAAAGGAGTTATTTTCCTTTGTTCCTGTCCATACAAGCATAATTCACTAGAGAAAAAGGTACGGTAAACATATCCTAATGAATGATCTCAAGCAAAAGGCATTCTTCCCCATATTAGAAAATGCTCAGTGTCACTGAAACTACAGACTGCATAAAAAGACTAGGATCATCCTGGAAGCACTTGACACTGCAAGAACTCTTTTAACTGCATACCTATAATATGATCATCAGAGAATCTCTCTGAAGTTTAATTTTTCTGTTTCTAGACTTAAAGTAGAATTTCATTCCATCATATTTTGGTACATTTTTCATACCTGACCAATCACTTCGCACAATGACTACATTGCACTAAAGAAGAAGTATTTATATATAATAAAGGGGAGGTAATTTCTAGCCATCTAAAGCTTTTTGTTGTATTTTTTTCCAGTTGTTTAGGAACGAATTCTGTTCATCTCTTCTATATGAGATCCTGAGTAGTAAGGTGAAAAAGGTTTGGCTGATAGCACCAGTTTTCCAACACTTATAATTCCCAGGGTACATCTATCATCGGCAATGCATCTAGAAACACTATCATACTTGAACATAAATGCCCAACTAAGAGCTAATAAAATAGTTATTCCTATTGCCAGAATCTGAGCCAACACTGAAACACCAGGAACAGGAGAAAAGATTTCTGCTAAATCTGAGGACCCACGTTGCGAACACAGAAAAAAAGCCTGAAATTCTAGCCAAAATCTTTTCCTCATAATGGATGGGGGTGGAGAAAACTACATCTGGTGGGAAGAACAGGAAGAAACCTCTGTGTCCATCACTTCCCAAGTAACACACCTGCAAGCTGCCCACTTAGAATTAATGCCAAGGTACAGCTCCCTGAAGGTGTTTATAAATGACCCAGACTCTTTCCCGTTGCTTCCCCCAGAGCAGATCAAGCAGTGAGTGATTTATTCTAAGCCAGACTGCCAACAGCTTCCAGCATTTAATCACCATGGTGTGTTTGAGGTTTGGAGAGTTTTACCTGACGTAACTCAAAAGCATTCATTGATTAAGAAACTTAGGTCACTACATTTCCTGCTGCAGATTTTACTTGTATTGCTAACTCATAATAGCAACTATGACAGACAATAAAAATCTAACATGGAAGAGGTTAAACTTAGGAATCTGGGCTGAAACTTAAACTGGGCTTAAATATGAATAGACAAAAGTCTCACTGGATTTGCCCTGTACATAGACCTGAAAAAGTTTTATCACAGATGTATCTGCAGTTTTGTGTAAACTATTAATGTACTACAGCAACACTAATTTGGTATTCACAGATATTAAAAGCACGGGTTTTAAGGTGTTTTGCCAACACTTCACTGTTAATCCCATGTCTAAAGTGACAAAGGCAGAAATCCCTAACAAGACCTCATGTTCTTATCTGTAGCCTGCAGACTTTCCTCCCACTGATATGTGATTTGTTTCCTCACTCACATATCCCATGGGGATCTTATACTCACATATATGCACACTGAGAGAAGGGAGAACTGATATGACAATATGAACACAACTTGCAGTCTTTAACTCAAATATTGCCAGCAGCAGTGAACCTTGAGAAACTTCCAATAGACTAACATGTCTAAGACCTTGTTCAATGTGGTAACAGATAGCACCAACAAAACGGTATTGAAGTGTTTCATATGAAAATCTTTCCCTCTGCTTCCAGCTTTGGTCACATTTCTCATTTTCCCACTCTCGTTGTTCTTTCTCTACTTCTTTATGCTAACCTCATATGTCTAACTTGCAGTTGTGAAATGTAGTCTTGGCTCCCCCAGAATGTTTCAATTTCTAACCATTTATTAAGAAAATTAATTAGACCCAGCACATTTTAAGTTAAACAAATGAAAACTTTGGTAAGAACACCAATGGTACCTTGGCACTCTTAAGGATTATGACAATTTTCATTAAGAACAATCATTTAAATGCTTCTCTCTCCTTCATCCAAGGAGTTACATGGCTGTCTGTACTCCAGCTCTAAGCCTCCATGAGAAGATACATAAGAGCTCTGAAAAATAAAGGCAAAGGAGTACAGGGAAATCTGAAGTTTTTTAGCAATCTCAAGTGAAATGTACATGTGTACCAAATATTCTACTTAACAAGGTATAATGCAAACCAGACTTACCAAAGAATTTTTTTCTGTACACACATGAACAAGGTTTTCATTTATCAAACCATCAAACAAATAAATCTTGTCTCTCAAAGGTGTTTGTGGGGTTTTTTGTTTGGGTGTTATACATAACCACCAATGCAGTCAATATAAATTAAGCCAGCTTATTCATTATGTCCAGCAATTCACACAATATACCAGTGAGAGGAGATAAACATTATTCTGATCAAATACATTTATTTTAATCTTCAAAACACAACCCTTTTTCTTCATCCTCCTCATCATCATCAGTAGAATGTGCATAGGACTCTAGGGTGTTGTATATGAAAGAGTACAGCTTGACATCTGGTCCTGAAGTAGAACAGTTTCTGCATTGTTCATTGTAGTATCTCAGCAACAGCCTATAAATGTCCCCTTCAAAAACCAAAAAGAAATCATTAAACACCATGTAAGAACATGCCATATGAGTAATATATGATTGCAAAGGAAGGCTAGAAATGCACATGCACACTGAGACTGGCTAGGAACATCTCTAAATAAACAGTGACAGAGGAGGCAGACAACTGTGTAATATGAATGTCTGCACGTTGTTCAGAACATAGAATGGCCTCCCTCAACTTCCTGCACAAGCTATCCTAACATTAAGCTTGCATATACATTACTTACAAATATATTGCCAATATATTGCCCAGCTTTGTGCTTCTGGCCCAGAAATTAAAAGACACATAACAATTACAATAGGACAATAGATACACTGCTTTTCTTGTATTGCAACTGAATAACACGTCAGACCACATCTTGCAGGATCAAGACAGAACCACTAGAAGACAAACCTATATCAAGAATGCCTAAGCAGCTTTTCCCTTTTCAAAGCTTTACTGAGTTATAGCAAAAGCTTTTGCAAATCTTCTACCTACCACATGTATCTCTATTTTTCAAATTCTTCAGCATAACTCCTAAGTGAATCAGAAAAGCATCTAGAAGTCTTCTAACTGATTAGCACTGTGCAGTAGATCCCAAATCAGAGGAGTTCCCCATTCTGGAAACAGGTACAAATAAACTGAGACCCATTTGCTTGTGTTCGGGACTTAGTGGCAAGAATTCATGTTGGAAAATTTCTGCTTATAGAGATGGTTATGTCTCTTTTGTGCACGCAAGGATTTCTTTTTGCTCACCAATAGTTTGGCCCTTCTCACAGAGAAAAGTATGCATGCTGTAAATGTCCCGCATCAGCTCCACATCTCCAAAGGTAAAGTACACAATATCACGTCCAGCCTCAGCAGCTGCTAATATCTGAATTAAGGCTGAAACAACGAAAAAAATTACACATGAACACAGGATAAAACAATTTGCTGAAGGAAAAAACACAGCTTAAGTTTACAGCAAGCAACCATAGCATCCATTTCCACGTGGATGCTGCAAAGCAGTACAAACAATGGGTAGGTAAATATCACTTCAATTTTTTAAATGAAGTAAAGAATGCTAGGCACTGCAAGTCAAGAGTGTTGAAGCATTCTGCAAGACCTGTTAGTGACATCCACCATATAAACAGATAAACACTTCCAGATAAACACTGTGCTTAAAACTGAGAGGGGTTTATTTTGGTCCATGTCTGCTCCCAAGCAGCATGCAACCATTAATTAGGCAATAAATGCCCGTGGCAGCATAAGGCAACAGAGCAGCCCCTTCCATCCTGGTATGAGCTGCCCAGACAGCCACAGACAGTGGGGTGAAAAGCATCCATGAACACTCGGCAATTTCCATTCTGTGCCACCTGAAAGATGGAATGGAGCCAATCCTTTCACTAGGTAAGCTATGCAAAGTGAAAGCTGACCCAACTATCAGCTCCAAGAAAACAACCATGGTCCTGCAGCCTCTTCCTGCATAATTGAAGGTGTCCATCATACCTACCACAGAAGTATGCAGCAAGGAATACAATGGCTTATTCTGACCTGTGAGGGGTGATGTCAGGAATGCAATTCATGTCACTTAACTTCCAGCTTTCTGTCAAACTCATTGGCTCAAGCTGCATCCCAAGTTCTGCCAACAGCTAACATTACAATATAGACAGACTTTGTTCCTCTATAGAAAGAAAAATGTTTCCTGTCTTGGAAACAGTTTTTTGAAGATTCACCTTGAGAAATTATCTGGATCAGTAGTGCTGCTGAGCCAAGCTAATGACCCACTGCAATTGGAGAAAGTAGCTCTGGTCCACTTCTCACCCAGCTCCTGACTTTTCTGGAGCTCTCTGGTGCTCATCTGACACCATTGTGCCAATTCCATTCACCAAACTGGCAGAAAAGTTATAGATGAAGAATAAAAGCTAATTGTTTTCTGCTAGAACAGCAGTTGAATTGGCAGAGTGAAAGGTTTGCTAAGAGCCAGAGCTGAGGCAAGGGAGGGCACCAGACCACAGAGCCAGGAACAATGAAGGAAGAGAAGAAACAATGAGGGGGAGAAGAAAACCAGGACCCTTTTAGGCAGCACCAAACTTAGAAGAGTGCAGCTTTTTCATCAGCCAGCACTGCCAGGCTGGAGTGCCACAGAGGTGTGCAATCAATCATGGGCTCATTTCAGGGAACTACAACAGTCCTAACAATGGACCCCAGCACCTATTTCATCTGCTGCAGCCTGTCTTACTTCACAGCCTGTTGGTGCAGCTCTGATATTAATTCTTCCTTTTTCTACCCAGTAAGTAGAGTTAATTAAAATGTGATTAATATTGTCTTTGTAAAGATTAATTTTAAATAAAACAGTGTACATAGTGCATTACCACCTGCTAGTGGAAGCTAAATAGAAAGCTGTTCAGAGCTCAGCTCAAGAATCTTTCACATTTTTAAACAGAGACCTATTAAAACACTGCATTCCTTAATCAAAAAAAAAAATCAAAATCAAAAAAAAACCTCCTCTTGTAAACCCAAAATTATAAATTACATGATTCACATGTGAAATTAATCTCAATCTGGGAATGATATTTTAATTAAACCACTGAACCAGCTGTGGATTTAGTAAAGCTTCAGTAGTTTAGCTTTTAAAGAGTCTAATTAACTAGCTTGCATAGGGGAACAAAACCTAATGAATCTTATTATTCATTCCAAACTGCAGTTTCACTTTACAAGATGTTAAAAATATCCTACTGCTTATTTTGAATTGCTATATATCTTATGAAATAAGGATCAAAATTTCTGTCAAGAATCAGACTTCACAATCTTCTGGACATTAATGATACACAACACCATGGGAAATTTCCATGCTACTGGTACAGAAAGAAGCATCAAAGGAAGAGCAACAGAGCCTGTGGTACTGGGGTCTGGAGGGATCTGAGCTCTCTTGGCCCTTGCACCCAGCTGATGTGATCCCACTTAACTTCTGGACTTGCACCTGAAGCAATGGCTGTACTGACATCCCTTCTTCTACTTTAAGAAAACATACACGGGATATTACAGTTCAGATCCAAGATCTTATGCAAATTGAAGTACTTGTTAAACCTTCCTAACATAAATCAAGTATGCTCAGATCCTACAGTAAATACTAGTCCTGATATTGATAAGACATGCATTTGGCAGCCTATTTTATCTAATGGAAATCAAAAAACAACTGCCAGGAACTCAGTGAGCATTGAGAAAAAATTAGATGCTTTATGAATTAAGCACACTAAGAAAGAAATGAAGCTGGTAGCCTGATGACTGTCTCATTGTAGCTACATAAAGCTGTTCTGAAAAGCAAATTTGAAATACTCTTCAAATGCTTGGAAACAACAAAGAAATGTAAATTTCTATTTAGAATTATATGAACCACGATATGAATTTATATGTCAGGATCCATCAGTTCTTGAATTTATGGAAAAGGTCTTAAAAGAATGTAGGCATGTGATATCTGCTGCATTACAAATACTCTAATTAAATATAAAAGAACATGAGAAAATGAGTGATATAGCAGGCAAGTCAGGAAAGAAAGCAGCATGACTGAGTGACTGGAAACCTCTCTGGCATACAGCAATATATTAAGGAGTAAAACTAGACATTAACTATTGCCAGCAAATTTGTGAAGCCTTGCAAATTACCAGGTACTTTAAACAGTTTTGCAGAGATATGAATTTCAGGCAGAATCTAAGACTGCTCCAGAAAGGTCAATTGATTTATATGACTGACAACTGCAATGAACATGTTCTTCTGTGAATTAAAGCTGCACGTTTGTGTTTTGGAAGGTTTCGGTGCTACAACCCCTTGCAAACCCAGCATTTCACCATCATGTGCTTGCCCCAAACTTTAAACTGAAAATAGCATAAAAGTCTACAGCACAAAGAATAGAGTGGAATGCTCTTTTATTGTTTAAGGCCACATTACTCACGGCCTAAAGATCAGCACTAATGTACCAATTCTATAGAATGCCATTTCTTGGCAAACATGTATTAATTAGAAAAAAAGCAAAAAATGTACTTGAACAAAAACATATGGCCCAGGATCAAAATGTAAGTTATTGGATTAATCTGAACATTAACTAACTGCTATGATTTACCTTTTAATCGGGAGTCCCCTCCAAAGGCACCACATCCCCAGTTTCCTGTGGCTATTGCAGAGAGATGTTGAGGTGGAACGTTGGGTCGAGAGAAGCCACAGTAGGCCTGCATGCACACAAGGGTCAGAGATAGATTTGAGAGGCAACCTGGTGCAATACTTTCAAACAATAAAATGATAACAAAAATCAGCATTGTTTTCTAGCAATACCAAATTCAAACTACTTCAATACAACATTAGTCTTCCTTTAAATTCAACATCAATAACAAAAAAAAATTAAGGGAGGAAGACTTCTGCTTTATTTGGACCCAAGTTAAAAATTAAGATACTGGTCCTGAGTCCCAGGCATTTCACCATAGCTACAGGAAGCTTTTCAGGATAGCCTGAACAGAAAATTAACTCAAGACTTATTTCCTTAAATACCAATCAGTCCTCATAAAAAAACATCAGCCAAACCAACACACCTTATAAACATTGCAGTGATTTACCATAATTTATTTTAAAAATCCAAACCAAATTAATACACTGAAAATTGTAGGCAGATCATAAATTCACTGATGTAAGTAATTAGAATTTTGTACTAAGATATCAGTGAGGTTTACAAACTGTACTTAAATGTCTTTTTTAGGGCTAATTTCATTACCAACCATGAAGAAACAAGCTGATGAATGTTACTTTAGTCAAGATGCTAGGGTTTCACAACTAATTTAAAGTAGTCCTTCAGCACTGTATATCATTTCAAGAGGGTGTATTCCCTTTCCAGCTGAGAATTAAGGTGGTGTGTTCCTATGTTTGAATTTAAAATACATCCTATAATATTCTACAGCATTCTATACTGCAGAAAGCAGGAGGCTTTAACAATAACAACATCGAGCTCTTGTATTCAACACCCAAGCTAAAGCAGAGGCTCACTGCATCTGTAAATGTAGAATCACACTAAGGAGACTCACCAGCAGATTTTGATCCCAAAAACTGGCACACTAGCAGAGTGTAACTGAATTAGCATTCTTGTACCCCACTGCCCAGTAAAAACAGCACTGCCACTGCTAGAACTGGCCACACACCTCTCACTACCTATGCCTTATACTGGCCATGGAAGGCCCTAATTCTGGCCCGTTAACCTTTTTATTAACTTAGGAGAATCTGCTTTGTGAACTGGAGACTGATTCCAGACACAGCAGGTCAGCAGATAAAATTTGTGCATGGGATAACAACAAAGGCCTTGAAAAGCTAAGGTCCCATAACCATAAACAGTTCACTGATGGCAATTACTAGTCCCTGTAAAAGTACAACCTTAAAAGCTGGGAAAAGACTGCTTTAGCTTCAACAAAAGAGCAGCAGCAAAACAAGAAGAAAAACAAGTGACAGGAAAACCTTGGCTATGCAGGTGATAAAGCAGCTGCTACAGCTTGGGAAAGTAACCCAGTGTTCCCAAACATTGTGTTTGGGAATCCATGGCAGACACCAAGGACTGGGAAACATCTCAAATATATTACTTAAGGACAAGATCCCAAATTAGGGATGGCAGAGAAGAGAAGAAAACTATGTCCACCACAGTTCCAGGTTCCCCTGTCAAAGAGCTCTTCAGTCTGGGAACTTTGATGTGTGAGATTATCAAGGACCACAGTCACTGCAAAGTGCAATTTTGTACACACACAGCTGACTCAGGGCAGGGTCAAGGACTGAAAACTTTGAATAAATTATGATAATGATTAATAATGTGAAAGAATTATTAGTAGGAAGAGTGCTAGTTTTGAATGTCAGCCCAGAAGCTTTGTTTAAAGGATTAAAACTGGCCTGCATTGTCAGTCTTCCTGAAGACTGTAAGCTCTGACTGGCATGAATACACACATATGTAGTTACAACAGCCCTTACAGCTATTGTGAAAATAAAGGGGATTTTTGAACAGCTGGATCTGATCTCAAGAAAACATCAATATAGGAAAAGGTAAACTCCCAGGCAATATGTCAATACCCCAAGGGCAAAGAAGAAAGGTGAAAGAAAAACAAGTAGCACCATATTTATGAACTGCCCCATGTTAAAACATGAGGCACCTCCTTTTCCACCTTGACTGCACAGCTGAGTAGGATTCCACAGCACAGAACTTAAGACTCATCATTTAGAGTTACAGAATAGCTTGAGTTGGAAGGGACCTTAAAGATTACCTCATTCCAATCTGCCTGCCGTGGGCTGGGATGCCATTCACTAGCTCAGGTTGTTCAGGGCCCCATCCAACCTGTGACTGAACTCTACCAGGGATGGGGCACCCACAGCTTCCCTTGGCAACCTGTTCCAGTGCCTCACCACCCCCATAGTAAGGAATTTCTTCCTAACACCTAATTTAAACCTGTCCTCTGTCAGTTTAAAACCACTGACCCTTGTACTGTCAACTATCTGCCCATATTAAAAGTCCTTCCCTGAAGCCTTCATTTCTCCATGATGAAGAACCTCAACTCTCAGCCCATCATTTGGAAGCAGGACAGGGAAGAATTAACAAAATGTATATCCAAGTTTCATTTATATTTTTGGAAGTTATATAAAATACACCTTTGAATAGCACATCAAAGGACAAGAAATACATTTGATAATCTTTTGCTTTAACATTGGACAGCAAACCCCTGCCACATGAGACACAAGTAAGCAAGAATGTCCTTAGATGAAGACAATAACATAAAAATATTTGAAAAGGCTCTATAAACATTAGACTGCAGGCTGTTGTAAGAAGTTACTGGCCTTGTTGAGCTCTCTTCTAATTTTCTCTGGACCAAATTGATCAAGGAAACGTCTGAAGTGAAATGCATCTATAGCAACAATTTCAGTGTAGCGTCGTTGCCATTCATCCCTAAAATTGGAGGGGGGAAAAGTAGATGACATTAGTTGTTTAGTATCAGCCATATAACCCCGATTCAAAATGAGCAATTCCCTTCAGAGTTTCTCTGTTAGAAGCAGCTGAAGAGGTGAATTCAACAGACAATGGAATACTTTTTCTTTGTGGGTTGGGAATGAAAGCAGAATCAGAAATGAGACAGGCCTCCCCATAAATTTAGAAACACCCTGGCTAGACTTTGAGCATGAACGTGAAACAAATCTAATTACACAACACTATTTATCAAGTATGTAAGAACATTGCAAGGTCAGTGTTTCTGTCTTCCTCCAACATTTAAATGAGAGTACACTGTGTATGTTTCTATACCAAATGAGTAATTTTCTGTATATACTCTAATGACATTGCTGGAGAAATAAATTCAAGAGCTCAGAGCTTTTTACTCAGATTCATGGTATTGATTCTTATTTTGTCACACATCAGCTGCACTGTGGCATCTGAGGTATCACTGTCAAACTTCTTGTGACATTGCAAACCATAGTTCAGTCAGTATCGTAACAAAAATGTGCATTAAATACATATATCTCTAAACTGTAAAAGATGTTGGTCTAAGAACTGCCATAAGGGCAGGTACCACTTATTAGCATTAGTATGGCATTACCAATATGACATAACTTTATTAGCTTGTTGGCTCTGCTGAAGAGAGCAACATCAAGCAAATATCCTATTAAGGCAAATGCTAGGAAACACTTCAAAGTTTTCAAATTTCTAACATTTATTTCTTCCTTCACTTAAAATACTTATGTGGAACTTTACCTAGGGGTCTTATCTTCATGGCTCCTTGCCCAGCGGTAAGTCTCTGCATAGCCTGTGTACTCACTGTACTGCTCAGTACCTGAAACAAATTATTTTCCAGATTACATATAAAATATGTACATTTTTTTCACTTGGCAAATCTTTGATGGCAATCACTGCTTCTCCAAATGAACACGCAGCTCTCAGAAGCAATGGGAAACAGAGAATTTGTATTTGCACCACAAATACAAGATTTCCTTGTAAAGCTCCCTTCCCACAGGTGATGAGCAGCACCCACCACAGAACATTATGAGTGCAGATCTGCGTGTGCTGCCCAGTATATAACGAGAAGTGGTCAGCACCAACAAACTACCTCTGTACAAGCAC
The DNA here is from genome assembly GCA_013399945.1 of Ploceus nigricollis. Taxonomy (NCBI): domain Eukaryota; kingdom Metazoa; phylum Chordata; class Aves; order Passeriformes; family Ploceidae; genus Ploceus; species Ploceus nigricollis. Next base: position 1,479,680 of record VXBC01010169.1, read on the forward strand.
AAAGACCCAAAAAAACCACAGTCTGGAACATACCCTTTTGGACATTTTCAAGAGCAGCTGAGTATCTTGGCAAGTATTAAAGGCTGTCAGAAAGCAGCTCCTTAAGGCCAATAGTAATTTTAGCTACTATGCTCTGCTATACCAAATTCTTTTCAAAGGTTTATCCCAAGACAAAGGAAGATTGAATTTTAACCGAGAACAAGGATCATAACCTTTCTAAAAGGCTGCCTTTCACCTCATTTTATAGAGCTTCAGGACCTTGCTTCAAAACCTGGGCATTGCACAAATGCTTCAGAGAAATACTGCTGAAGTAATGTCACAGCAAAATCACACCTTTGCCATATTCTGAGCTCACAACAGCTGAGCTTCAGAAGCAATCAGAGAATCATAGAATGGGTTGGAAGGGACCTCCAAGGATCATAAGTCCAACTCTTAGTGAACTCACGACCTTGGCGTTATCGGCACCATGCTCTGACCAGCTGAGCTGACTTGTTTGGAGGTTCATGCAGGTATAGTTTGGCACAATTACAAACAGTAAGAGTAAGAAGAGAACTGTAAAGCAATCCCTTAATTTGTGATACCAGCTATGCCTATAAATAGAACAGGGAAAAATAAGTTTGAAAGCCTTGCAAACTGACAGCACAAAACATCTGATTACTAAGACAAGAGTACTGCCTAACTATTGCACAGATCAGCAATACCCTGAGAATACAAATGTTGAAATTTAATCTGAGTTTTCCAATCTCTAAATAAAAATGCAATTGAAGTCAAACAATAAAAAACATAAAACTATTAACTTTAAGCCTCACTGACAAGGAAATTTGAATGTTTACCTCCAGTAGTCTCAAGCATAGGAAACAAGCTGTTAAAAACTGTTTACAACGATGTATATACGTCAAGATATTTTCCCCATTTACCCACATTAATTATAACTGACAAGACTTATCAATGCTCATTTAATTCATCTGCCCTGTTACCCACTCATTATTTATTTAGTCTAGAAGATTAATCATTCTGAAGGCACACAAATCTCACTTAAGGCTATTTTGAAAAGCTGCTATGCAAAATGAGTGGGATGGTAAGAGATTCCTCACCGAATTCACTTCCTGATTAAAAAATAATCTCAAAAATGTGGATAACAAAATATTCCTATGTATTCACACACATTCACGCCCTCAGACAAAGGACAACCACAAGCAGCTTCCATATTCTGAAATCAGTCTTCTAATTGAATTGCAGGCTATCAGCCTTCACTAAGACTATTCCTGACAAGAGTAAAATTCAGTTCTCTTGATAGGCTTGGTGAAAGTGTCTAAGCAAAGAGCAAGACAGATAAGGGAAATATGTGACTCTTGAGAGCGTTCTTTAGAGGACAACCTAGCAAAACTTCCAGCTTGAAAAAGGAAGCATTTCCTTTGGTGTCTAAGATGGGGAAAGAAAACTCTAGGTCATTGAGATATTGTACCAGGATAGATTAAATGATAAAGTATTAGGCTGGCTTTTTCAAGGTTCATTGTTTTCAGTAATTTTTATGGATGCGTAATGTCTGATGACAAAAGCACCAGGAAGCAAACAAACAAGCAAATACACATATATACACACATATCTATTTCAAAAAAATCAATGCTGGAGAAACTCAAGGAAATCACACAGACTCTAAAATCATGTCTGAGAAACCCAAAGTTAATGAAAATCAATGAGTTTTCATAAGTGAAGCTCTGGAAATTTGTCAGACAAAAATGATTATTCAACTGGCAATACTTCTGCCTGTGAACTACTGGGATACAAACTTCTGCTGCTGGAAGAACAGAAGCAGTATGGGATAAGCTAGATATGTTAATGTTTCTGGTGAATCTTTTTTCTTTCTATTAAAAAAAATAAAGAAGTAAAAAAAAGGCAAACCACAAATAAAGTTTCACCAGAACTTTAAAAACAAGCTACAAAACCTAGAAAAGCCTACCTAAAGTCAAAAGTGTATATATAAGTACCATTCAAAAATCTATCCTTTGTGAGACTTGTAAAAGCTACAGCATCAGACAAAAAGTGAAACTGCCAGCCAAGTGTCAGTGTTTATGGGACCTTACCAATTTAGACAGATTTGCAATTATTACTAAAAATAAATATACATTTCTCAGACTCCATAGTCTAGCTTTACATTTGCATATGATCTGTACAGCATTATAATGTTTCCAGGGATTGGGAAAAATCCCACCATAGTGTTCCTCTAGTATTTCTAATGAGCTAGAAATTATACCCCTGAAGAGGCAGGACCCTAACACTAAATAAAAAATAGACGTGAAAATTGCAAGTTTAGTTTTGTAGTCACCAACATAAAGGCATATTTAGTGCCATAAGTGAGAAGAAGATCCTTCTTTCCCTTTCAATCAGTTCCTCCAATCCTTACCTTGTACCACCATTAGTCTTTGGCTCACCCCACACTGGCACAATCAGCCTGTTAAATCCAGCTGAAGACCAATTTTCCTCTCTGAGTAAATTTTCAGCCAAACCAATTATCTCATCTCATCTCATTTGCTGCCTGGCTAATGTGGTCAGAAGTCTCCAAAACTGCCCTGCTAAGAGGTAGTCCGACTGGCCAGTGATAGATCTGTACATTCAAAGCAAACAAGGAACACAGCTTCATCGACTCTTAACACTGCCTGGGGATCTGTGAGCTCAAACAGGGGGGAAAAAGAAAGAAAGAAAAAATCTGAATGAAAACCACTCACACTTATTCACAGCTCTACCAGAAATGCAGCTGTAGGAATCTCTGGTTTTGCTGCTGACATGTCTGTAGGTAGATGTCTGTGCTGAAGAACTTGACTGTTTGCATGACCAGTTTCATAGTCATTACAGCAGTGATCTTAACCAGATACTGTAAAATCACAACAAATTTAATTTATCTCCCAATTTCTTGGGCTCCTCTGCAAATTTAAGCTACACAGTTATACCCATTAGGCCGCCGAGTCAAGATGCATCACAAAGAATGTAATTTATCAAGAGGATCACGACACAGAAGAGACTTGGCTAAGAACCAAGATGGAAAAGCTCCAGGGATTAAATAAAAATGATGGAATGGATAGTTCCATTAGAGAAGAACTCCATAACCCAAATACTAATTGTAAAACACTGGAAGATAAAATATCAAGAAAGATAAAATGTTGCTGCAGTGAAGAAACATTCTCACCTTTACTTGTCCATGCCAAATCACCATTTTTGTTTGCAAGGGAATGGAAGGTCTTTCAAAACACTAATTTAGTGTTTCCCTCTAATCAGTTATTACCCAGACTGATAGCTGTGCTCTGTTTTTGCCCTTCCCAAAAAAGTCTCTCCCAGAGGATAGTGCTTAAAATATGTTAATATAGTATCATATCCAAAATACAGAACAGAAGTCTCTGATGGCCAAGAACTTTTTTCTGACTCATTTTTTTAAAATGTTGTCCTGGGTTGACTGTATGATGCTTTTATCCCCAGTCGTCTGCTCTGTTTTGTTTTGTGATTACAAATGTAATCACAAAAGCCAATTTATCAAAAACTTTTCACAGAAAAGGCATTAATTCTGGCAGAGTGGAAAAACAAAATAAAATACTGTCTTAAAAAGATTGCCAAGCATAAGACTGAAAACAAAAGATACTCTGCCCAGTACAATCAATAACTCAGGACAGAGTAAGACCTACAAGATTTAAGCTCAAATTTCTACTGTGTATGTATGCGAAATGAAGAAGTGCTATTGATGGATTTTTCCAAGAAATGTGTTCTAATACCTACAGAAACTCTTGACTTTTGAGACAGCTCAGGTAACTAAACCCAACACTTTTGCTACAGCAGACTGAAAAATATAACATAGTGTATTATAATATTTACCCAGAGAATCTCTCTGGGTAAATATTATAGTATAGTTGCTTTAGTGTAAATATACACTTTATATTTACATTTTATATATCTTTATAGTTGCTCTTTAGTGTAAATAAAGTAGTATTATACCATCATTTTATTTCTTCAGTCATGAAAAATGCTCATTCATGTACAGAACTGAGACATGCAGCATGACCTGGGCTGTTCCAGTTTAACAGTGACATTTGGTTTTTGATGCAGTTTTAATCCAATGGTTAATAAAACAATCCAAGCTCTATGACAGAGTGAGAAGAAAAAGAAAAAAACCCTTTCAGCTAAGGTCTGGACAGACAAGATGTCTCCACATACAACCCCTCAGCAACATACTGGAGAAGCAGGTTATTTTTGATGTAATTATGAACCCATAACTAACCCACAAGTAACATAAACACATATGTGAAACTTACAAGATCAAAATCCTTCAGAGACAGTTCCTAGCTTTCTACCCTTTCCTAATGGATGCAGATTTTCTACTCTTCCTCCCCTTTTAGGTAATCAGAAGGTAGCTCCTCTTCTTAAGAGTGTTCAATCCCACTGATCACATCAAATGCTACAAATTCAGGAGAGGAACAAAACCCCCACATCCTTTAAAATGAGAGAAGCAATATCAGCTACTAGCTGGAAATTGTGGACGTTACCAATATTGCCCATCAGCATTCTTTAGCTAAAGACACCAAGTCCTCAAACACATTTACAGAGGATAAAATAAGTTCTTCTGCTTGCTGTCACTTATTTTTCTCCTTTCACAAAGCATCTATGGAACAGCGTCCCTTGTGGTTTTAGCTGGGATGAAGTAGGAGGCTCTTTGTCAAATCAGTATCAACTTTTTTCCCCTTTTTTTTTTTTTTAATCCTTACAGCACTTAAACATACCAAACTTCAACTTGAAATATATTTTGTATATATAAATCCAGAATTTGATGTGAAACACTTTCTGCAAAGACTAACCTGTGATGATAAGACATTCATTGTGATCCAAGACTTCAGTGATGAGCCTTGATACAATCAGTTCTGGATTGATTAAAAACCGAATTTCTTCTTGTACTAGTCCTGCCCCAGTCACACCACCTCCGACAAAACGGTTTGCAAAATCAACCTACCAAAAATACATTCAGGAGGATTATGATAGGATAAGAGACAAAAAACAAACAAACAACAAAAAAAAGACCCAAAAAAATCCTTTCATTACCAAAGTAAATAAAATCCTGTACAAATTTCAATTATTGTGTTGAAATCTGCTGCTATCACTTAAAACTACAAGCAGAGAGGCTGATTAACATGATCATGCCTCTCTTTTTTTCCATTCAACTTCTCAGAAAACTTATGACAAATGAGACATTACACAGCAAAAGAAATTTTGCATCTCAAATGCTCCAAATCCAAGTTGTGTAGGTTTCCCTTGAAGAGGCACATATTTCAGAATAAAACACATTTCAGTAAATGTGAAAGATGAAAATAGCATTCTTTTTAGGGACATTGAAAAATCATTCGTTTGTCCTTTGGAAAGCATTCTGCCCCAACTGTCCACATGGAAGTATCTTTAGATTAGCACTGCCCCTGTAACTGTTCTATACCCAAAAACCACTCTAATGAATTCTTCTTGAAATCTACTAACAATCTCTTATGAACTGTCTTTGAAATGCACTTGAACAAGGCAAATAATTTTGACTCTAAAGGTTTCTGCTTGAAATAGAGAAGCTCTGGACTACTTTTTGCTGCAATAGTACATATTTTGCAAATTACATTTTCATACAGACAACAGTTTTAAAAGGAGATTGTTTATTCAATAAACTAATTATTATTCACTCAAATTAACTGCCCATATAAATTTATAATTTTTTAAAAAGTTACTTCATCTTCCAAATACTATTAGCTTCTTACTGGTTTTTACTTAGGTAGCTGATGAGAGCACAGGTACAGGAGGGGGACAGAAGTTGCTGGGGTGACATGAACACCTGTGTAGATTACAAACTGACCCAGGAGGCAGAGTCCAAAGCACACCAAGAGCCAGCCACTACAGCAGCATGTGTTCCTCTAGTCTATCCTGGAAATACCAACACATTTCAGTTGTTTAAGATTTGCTAAACTTGACTATGATAAAAAAAGTTATATGAAAACCACTCAGATGTACAGCGTGCCAGAGCCCCAAAGCACTTTAACTGTGCTGAGCAACCTCCCCTGGGGCCCAGCCTTGTCCCACACAAACACCCACCCTGTCCTGGACCTCACCTGAGACACATCACCTGTGGGCCCCGGCCCAGCTCTGCTGATGCCCACGTGCTCACCAGACATCTCTTACAGTCCCTGGTGCCCTGACTCACCACCTTGCCTTTGTCTGATGGCCATCAGCCAGTCAGCAGGGGCTGTGATTGTCACCATCCCTGCCCACTGAGGCTGGGGTCACTGTGGACTCCTGCATTGTCCTGCCTTGGTCATCCTGCTCCCTGCTGGAGTGACTGCTCCTCATCCGAGCAGAAGTATTTTGTTTGATAAGACTTGAAATAGCCAAGAGGAAAAATATCACATCCTAGGCAATACTCCCTTATACAGAGTACAACACTAGAAAAATGGTCATTATTGAGCAATTGCTGAGTTCTTCATAATTTCAGCACACATTTGAGTGCTCCAGTTTCATAAAATTATGAGACATTTTAAAGTCAGAGTAAAAAGCATTGCAGAAAAAAATTCTCCATGTCTTATTCCTCCTCTTCCAATGCAGTACTTGTCCCTGGCTAAAAAAGTTCTGATTTTTACTTTTATTTTTGTCAAAGAATTCTAGAAGGCAGACCTTTTTTTTTTTTAAAGAAAAGCAGAAAGCAAACAACGAATTTGAAAATTCAAATGTGTTCCTTTCTATATCATATATCTATGGACAGGACATCCTCCTTATGAATTTCTTTTGCTGACTGCCTCCCAGACTGAAACAGTGTGCTGGCAGCAGCAAGAAAGTCTCCTGGATCACTGACCTGGTCACTGTCTGGGGCACAAGAATAATTTTTTTAAATAAACTGAAACCCTTGACAAGTCATCAAGATTGCAGCCTGAATCTTTTATCCTGTCAATCTTTGATCCTGGCTTGAACCAGAAGACCTGAAGCTGTCCAGGACTTGTGATTTTCTGTCAGCCCTTTCTGTAACAGGTACATGTGCTACCTAGATGAGCTGGGGAACACTGACAGTACTAAGACTGCCCATGGAATTAATTTTGATGGTTTTTTTATGCTGCATAGCATCTTGTCATTTAAGTCAATTGAGGACAAACAAGTAACTTTGTTAAGCTGGCAGACCATGAAAGTATGACAAAAACATGAAATCCACATGAACTGTTGTATGCACTTACCTGTAGCATACCTTGTCCATTGCTTTCAATGGTGCCTTCATAGGTGACATGCAATCTAGATAGTTTTTTCTGAGATCTACCATTGAGGAAAAATATTGCACAGAAAGGATCATTTCAGAACCCCCACAAAAAAACATTCCTTTTAAAACAAAATTCACCCAAACCCCAACTGCTTACACACCTTAAAAATAAGGTGGTTTAAAGAAAAACCAAAAACCCTGACAGATTAAAAAAAAGTTTGCCTCGCAGAAACAATGTGGAAAAGTTGAACACAGTCATTTGTTCAATTTCTCCATCTTTTACCATAAAACCCCACATCTGAAGTTCTAAATTTTTCTTGTTCCCCAGCAATGAAGCTGCAATACTTATGCTCACGCTGATCATCACCCATAGTTCATTACATTACCTGTCATTTCTTAAATCAAGAAATGATTGGTAATATAATCCCTCTCTTTTTTCACCTCACTCAAGCAACAGCATCAAAGATATGTTACTGTTTTAAAACTTCAACTAATACTTGTTTGCTTTACAGACAAACATATGGGAAAACTCAGGACACAAACTACTTGTGGCAATTCAGCCACTGCCCTCTGTATTTCTTTCTGTTACAGTCCATAGAAAAGACTGTTTTCTGTAGTACTTCTAGACCTGAATCAACTCCAAATGAATGACACTCAGTTACTGTGGACTTAAGAAATTTCTTACATTAACAGGATGTTTGACTTACCTCTCCCAATCTGGAAACTCCTGGAGACACTGCCTTGTGAACGTCACCAATCCCGTAGGTTCTACAGGCAAACCAACCCCAAAGGAAAATGTATTAAGTGCGGGAGCATAGCCCTTAGATTATCTTAACAGGTAATCTTTGAAAACTACAAACATCATCCTTGGTAGATACCAAGAGCTTAACTTTCCTCAAAAGTGACTGATTTTTCCCCTGACAGCCCATGCTCTAATTGAAGACAAGTAACGTGAAGACCAAAATATTACTTCTCTTCCCACTTTGCAGTTTGAGTATTTCAGTTTTTCCAGATCTAGGAAAAACTATTTCTTAAGTGATTTTCACTTTAACAACACTAAACACTACTAGAAAGACCCAGTAGTTGAAGTAAATTGTGCTGCTTTAGAGAAAAAGAGATTGTGAACCTTTAAAATCAACAACTGTTCAGTGCCAGAGTATTCAACCTATGGAGGGAGGAAGCAGCAGCTCATATTTCCAAGGAAGTCCAACTATGTCAATAAGCATGCAGTGTTAGCAGATTCCAAATCAAGCAGTTTTTAACCCTGCCAGGATGCAAGTGAAATTCACTGTATTCCAACTGAGAAAAGACTCCTGCCCTCAAGGGAAAAAGAGGAGCTGTTGCTTATTGCAGGAAGGATACAGTATCATCTTTTCTCCTTATTTCACTCAAAAAAAGTTCAGTTTTGCAACAGAAAGAAAATATCAACTTTTTATTAGGTGATATCATCTTAATAAAATCGTCAATTAAGACTTCTTTCTCTGCTACAGGAAATCTACTGTGATTTATGAAAACACTGAGAACACTATGTCAAGCACAAATGCATCCTTCTAAAAAAGCCTTAAGTAGTCCTATGCTTTGCTTTAAAATGTAGGTTAAAAAAAAGGTTACTTTCTCTGAAAAAAAGTGCATAGCTTTCAAGCATAATAATCAAGTGCTCTTTCAAAGGGAATTCTGGTATCAGTTGTGGTATTCTGCAAATCAAGCATTCACCTTTTGAGCACTAAGTCTTCAGTTTCCACTGTGTTCTTTTACAGAGAACTCAATTATTATTTACAATAAAAGAGCTACAAAACCATTACAGTAATTTATAGAGCTAAGTTACTTCACCCTTACTAATTCCTGGGACAAAAAAAAAGAATAAGAAATGGCATATTTTAAAGGTACGATACGAATTTTTAATTCAAGGAAAGAGCATTCAAGAATCTCATTAAATATTATTTAAAGTTATAATGTTAGGAAATCTAATATGGTAGTTTCATAAAGCATGTTCCCATCAGAGTTCATATTCTCAGGGGCTCAGGGACAGCTGCATCAATTTAGGATTTGTTTTGAACAAAAACATTATAACTCAGGTATTAAAAAAAGCTGCTACACCGTATCTCTTCTCAGTCCCACACTTAGATCACAAGTTACTTTTTACCTCAGAGATTTAGTTCTATTGATATTGCTTAAAGTCTGACAGCTGAAATAGGATATAGCTGCATTTATTTTGTGGTGAATTAAAACGATGAAGATGACCTGAACCAAGTAAGGGGCTTTTATATTTAATAGTTTAAATCTGTCTTTCTTTTAAAACAAACTCCTCTGAGAAAGTATGAAGTTAATAGTAAAATGATGACATGTAAATAAGAAGTTCTTAAAAAAAAGACTGTTGTAAGGGTATTGCTGCAGATCTGATGTATGCTACCACAGTAAAATCTTTCTCCCCAAAAATGCAATATATAAGCTATGGTAGTTTTCACAAAAATATATCTGTTACTGAAACCTTATGCAAATGTTCAAATCTGTGGTAATAACAGAAGATCTGATTATGCATTAAATTCTCCAAGAGCAGGAAACATCTCAAGTCTTGCTATCATTTGTTTTATTTGAACTGGGCAAACCTAAAAACAGCTTTGCTTTGGAACCATAGAAGGGAAAAACCTGAAATATCAACACAAATAGGGGAAAATCCCTCAGAACTCCAAACATAGTCAAAAGACTAAATATGCATTCTGCAGGAAAAGTGAATCTTGACTCAAAATCTTTAAGCCTGTGATTTTAATGGCGTAATGGTGCCAAGTTCCCTCTACATCCTCACTTTGATGTGGTGATGCAAGTGGTTGCATATATTATTAGCATTATATATATACATATATTTATATCTACACAATGATATACCCACACATTTTTACACACACACATATATATATATTTTTTTTTTTTTACAGGGGGCTAAAAATATATTTCTGTATTTCACATATAGCCCATATATATTTATATATATTTATCAGAAAAAAATAAAAAAGAATAAGCTCTGGGCAAATAATTTGCTTGCATGCATTGTACATATGGTAAGAAGTGCCTTTAGTGTGAAAATCAGTGTACTTTGCAAACTGTCTTTTGTTAAATACTTCCATCATGGCTGTGTAGACATTTCTAAATTTAATGGGATTAAATTTTTCATCTATCTGCTTTGCAGCTCAAAAAAAGAATAAAGGATATACTTTTTTCTGTGACTCTTCTAAAATAGCAGAAAAGGGTCTTAAGTTTCTCAGGCTTTCTTGGTGATCTCCCTTCAAACAACCTGAAAAACAGGAAATAAAAACAAACAATTAGATTTCAGGGACACAGTGCAGAACAATTAGTGCTACTTACTAATTGAAATTTGATTTTTTGTAATTATTATGCACACATTTCATTAGCTTTGCATTTAAGTACTGTACTGTAGAAAGAACACTCTAGACAGCCCCTCTGTAATTCAAGATTTTAGGACTAATGAGTTTATTGACTTGCTGTATTTCTGATGAAGATGCCAAGTGAATGCTTCTCTCACTTGCACGAATTTTCTAATACCAAGAAATGTAATTTCAATATGGACATTTTGGAAAGCTACTAGTTTTATTTGCAACAAATTGAAATGTTTAACAGGTCATTAAGTGACCAAGGGGTGAAAACATATATGTTGAGTACTCCAAGATCCAAATGTCACCCTCCTTTCAGCTCAGTGAGTTGCTCAGAAGAATTAATGCAACCTTGTTGCTTTCAAGAGCTGCACTGCACCAGCAGCATTTCTAAAGAAAAGAACCTTCCCCCAACAGAAATGGCTCCATCCACTGGGCTGTTACAGCTCTTCTAACAGACGTTTGTAAAAAACCTAAGCATTAAAATGAAGGATCCTTTTTTTAGCCACTAAGTGAATGTATTCTTTTAAGGTTAGCTGAAATACTTTTACTGCATCATCTATCTTCCAGCAACTTGAGCACGCATTACTTAATTTCACTTCCAGCAGAGTGACAAGGCATTGTTATTGGCAATACATAATGGAATTTATCTGGAAGGAAGAACAGCAGTGACTTCAGAAATAATACCCTTTGAATAGGAAGCTTACAAAAAGATGTCTGATCCACTGAAAGCCCTGAGGATATAAGATTCCCCCCCCCAATAAACAGTCTAAGTAAAGCAATGACACAACATTATTCATTTGTTTCTGTGTAGTGGAATGACAATCTGCCTTTAAAACCAGAATGCTGAGAGGTGAATTAAACTAGATTCAGCAAGGAAGTGAACTAGATTTTTTTCAGCATTTAAAAATCCCTATCATGTATACAGGCTGAAGAGATCAATTGCATCCAAAATCTATATTAAGTCACAGAGGTTAATTTTATTAGCACTTTATTCTTTGAATAAAGTGAATCAGGACTTTAGGGAGGTAAACTCCAGACTTCTACAGTCTATTCTAACATGGGCCTATATGCATGTTCTATCAAGGCCTTGAGCTTGCACAGGTAAAAAGGGGTTTATAGAAGGAGTCAATATGTGCATGTGTGTGCAGGTGTTGCCTAAATTACCCCCAACCTCTTATGTGGGAGTCTCATTTCGTATGAAGCCATTAAACTGGTTCATTTATCTGTCAGCCTGATCATGCCTTTACTAATTTTTTTGCCTCTTCACATCAAAGTGACATCTTGCTTACATTGCAAACTCTCAGGAGAGAGTTCTTCATGTCACAAAGGCAATATGTGATCCAGCATAAACAGCAGGCTGGGCAGGAAAGGTGCAGAACTATGCCTGAAGTAAGTCAGATCACTAAAACCAGTCATATTTGTGAATGCAACAGGAAAAGCAAGTGATATTTACATTATTCAAAAATAGCCTTGTCCTACCCCATTAACTTAAATGAGGACATCACATGGCAAAGTTAAAAACATTTTAACCTTGAACCTTGTTTCTGAAATAATAAATTGGGCAAAATAATGAAAATTTTATTTTTGAAGCAAATAATTTAGAGCTATATGAAGGCATCACTAAGATATTTAATAACATTATGCTTCAAGTGCTGCAACACAGATCCTACTAAAAATCCACCCAAAAATCTAAGTGGAAACCACATCATTTCCTGACAGAACCACCTAGGGCCAAAACCCATTAATTTCAATTCAAGAACTCATCCAGATGAAGTGCACTGTAAATCAAATGCAAAGCACTGCAAGTCCACTTTCAGGTGAAGTAATTAAAATCTTAGTGGCAACTGCATATGTAAGCTTTGTACAGGATGTTCCCACTGCCATGCAGCAACTTCAATTTATAAGCTACAGGAGCTGAGAAAGCCTCCAGGACTGATCACCAAATTCATCTCTGGCTCTCCAGCCACGCCAGGGGAGTAGCAATGCTAATCAAACAGAAGACCTCCACAGAGATACATTTAGGTATTCGAGGCCAGAGATTTTAAAACAGAAGAAAGTAGATGTGTGAACTTTGTGTTTATGACATTGTAGATTGTTAAAGTAATTGTGGCTAAATGAAACATCTTTCCTAGCAAATATTCAGAGATTTAATTGTTCTGAAGAGAAATACAATACATAAGAAATAAAATATTAAAAATAGTAAGAACTAATATTGAATGAATACTAAGTGAAGTAAGCATACAGTAAAGTATGCTTACTTCAGTCAGTAACTGTCAGTAAGCATACAGTAAAGTTACATGGCAACAGTTCATACCATTTCAACAATTATTACAAAAACATGCATGAGCATTTTCCTAAAAATTCTGGGGTGAAAAAAGAAGCATTTAAAAAGTGCAATCAATATTCTGGTTTTTGCAGTCTTGACTGTCAACTCAAAATTATCATATTTGCAACGAACATTTCCACCTTCTAAAGCTGGAGTCAAAAGCTCTAAAGAACCTACTCCCAACTCCTTCCTTGCTGAGGCAAGTGGACTTCAAACTTGCAAGGAACTTCAAAGGGTGCATTGAAAATAACACAAGAGAAAAATTATTTAAGAACATTAAGAGCTTCACAAAAAGTGACCTTGGCTTGCATGGAGTTTACTGGGGAGAATTTGAACCAGCTTAAGTAAACAGTTCCCAAATACATTGTTTCTGATTAAGGTAATATTAAAATACAGAATTTACCTGTAAAATTTAATTTCCAAGGAGTTAAATTGCTCCCCCGATGTTACTCTAAGAACTGGCTCCAGCAGGAGCCATTACAATCACGTGATTTAATCTCCCAGTTCAATAATTTCCTAATGATATTTCCATACCCAGGCTGAGCTTCCTTTGAATGTTTCTTTTCAAAGAGAATAATCATGTCTTTACATTGAAGTTGGAACCTATTGTACGACCCAGAAAGGTGTACACACTGTAACAATATGCAAAAATTTGCAGTATGGATCATACTTCAAATAATAATTCCCATTCATCAATCCATGGCATTCCATGGGTACTCTTTACATAAGTGTGGATACACAATTTTGTACTTGTGATCCCTACAAATAACCATGTGTACTGTTTCCTCCACTACCCATAAGAACTAAAAAGTGTCTTTGTCTTTACTACTGGACTTAAAGAAACACTTGTGTTGTTTCTTATATTTTAGTGTGATCTCACTAAAGATAACAGAACATCTGAACAAGTACAAAACATTTAACTAAAACCTGATCTGCTCCTACAAATAGAAGTCATAGAAGGACTTACACAGAAGTCATATGGATAGATGAATTTCACCCAGTAAGGGGACTGAGCAGGGGGAAGGATGAAAAGTTAGGGCAGAAATGAAAATACTGGATAGATGTTTCCTTCCACCTCAAGAACACAGCTAATCACTAAACAGTTTTAGTCTATGGCACTGGATGACGAAACACTTGGAAAAGAGAATAAACCAAATATCTTGCTTCTTCTATGTTCCATTTCAAGCCTATGCTTACCTGATGTATATATACATGTAGGGGTGGAAATAATATACTCTAGTATGTTACTGTCAAACTTGTACTGTCCTCCATATGATTGAGGGCTATTTTGATTAAGTGGCTGAGCATCCTCAGTGGCTGAGCATCCTCAATGGGAACTACTGAAATTTCAGGATGATACACAGCATCCTAAAGGAAAAACTAATATAGTGTTGAATGGTCCAATAACCTCATCATTTAGGATTGTATTAGTTGCACTGGGGAGCACATAAGCATCTCTTCCATCTTTCTCCTGCAATTCCCAACCTCTTGGAATAAAAAAGTGGAGCTCCAGGAACAAACGAGAAATATAAAACTCTCTCTTTTTCAAAACCAGTATCATATTTCTAATGAAGTATTTTTTGAGCTTTGACTTCTAATACTAAGCACAGCTTATCAAAACAGTTTCAAAAGGATTCTCTCTCAGTATGATTTGATGTTTTTTATTCATTTGTGCTCAAGGCAACCTTAGTGACATCCACATTAAGGACTGACTATAGATATTAGTGTATCGAAGGTCAAGCAAAGCTGTGTGCATTAATGTGCACAGAGAGAGAGGACCCCACCCTGTAAGATTTGCAATGTGTCAAAATAAACACACATAATTATGTGTGCTTATCACACAATTGCATGGGACAGACAACAATTTCATTCTCTAAATACATGAAAGCAAACCTGTTTATCATATAGGAATAACTGGAATTACATTAATTACCCATATCCTTTGCTTTAAGTGTTTTCTGAGAATGCTGTTTTGTTGATTATTTATTGGGTGGGGTTCCCCCCATACAGAAACATATATCTGCCCTTTAAAATGGAGTTTTAAATCTCTAAAGCTTCACTTCAGTGAAAAAGATCAGAGACAGGACCAGTCAAGGACTTTTCATGAAGAATGGAGCTGCAACAGGCGTTTAATTGCTATAATTTATGCTTCCCTTCCCAAGAGAAACAAGCTACACTATATTTTGGGAACAGCAATACCCCAGAGACTCACTCTGGTCTCCAAAGTACCCCAGGGGGTGTGCAAGACAATCCACTAGGCTGCAGGAAGAATATATTTTGTCCCATTCATTAAATAAAAAACCATTTTGAAGTAGTGGTTATTTCATCTTTATCTCATCCTTTCTAAATTTTTTCCATGTTTTATAATGCAATATATTAGTAAAGTAGAACATGTATATAACTCCTAAGTAAATAAATACAAATACATTGGGGTCCATGCTCAAAAAGGTTTTGCTGATAAGTATGTGTGATCAAAAACGTTTGGAGACCACTGCCCTAGACAGCTTTAAATATAAATACTTAAACATCAATTAGATAATGAAAGATGAAGAAACCTTAGCAAATTTAAAATGGGACATTCTTATATCAAATATAAAATATAAACCCTTACTAGAAAGTCCTGCAGTCACTGAAAATATTTTAAGTGAGAATTAGAAGGAAAGCTATTCAGTATATTACAACTTTACTTTATGAAATTTGGACTTAATGGAAATCAAAAGCAGAATAATCCAAATGAGAAATTCCTTCCAGAGAGATGAAAGGCAGGCAAACTGACCATCCCTCAGACAAAACAGAAGGAAATGCCACTGTCCACATCTTGCATTTCCTGATAGAAAAACAGAGCACAACCTCCCACAGGTCAGGTACAGCAACCTCAGTTGTTTTGTGGTACCTGGTGTGTGCCTCTTCCACTCAACATGAATTCTATCTGTCTGTATTAAAACTGCCTTCCTTCTCTCGGCTTATAAAGGACATCATTTCAGAGTTCTCTAATTTCCTTCATATCAAGCAGCAGAAAAACAAAACATTCAATATTCCAACCTCATGGGCAATTTCTTATTTACTGTGATGTGTTATGGGTACAAACTGTCGTCATCTGAGAAGTTATTTAAGAACACTGCACCATTCAATAACCTTATGTTGAATTAGAATTTCATCTGTAGATAAATAATGACTTTTAAGATGTGTGTAAACAAAAAAATGGAGCAATGTAATTTTTTTGGGAAATCTAGATGCAAAAAACTATCTTTCATCTCAGACACTCCCATATACTCACACGTCTCTTCTCTGTGCTTTTCATTTTGTCATTCTGTTTATTGTGGCAAGTAACTTGGCGCATTATAAATCTGTTTTAACGAAGGGTTTTGGTGATTTATGAGTCTTAAAATGCATCAAGTTGATATCTGACCTTGATGAAATGATAAGATGCTAACTGCAAGTACTCAACACCAGAGAATAGTGGGGTAAAATGTTTTACCCTAGGGACCAAAAACAAGGGACAGCCAACAGCATGGTACAACTAAGTTCTGGACTACATGACTATATTTACTAAGCTAAAAAACATTCAGATTCAGTACTGTTTTAATCACTACAGCAAAGTAATTATGCCAGATTCATAAAAATAGTGTCCTTTTGAAGCTGTCTATTTAAAGAGCGTTTCCACATTTACCAAACGCAAATGTTGATTTAAATTTTTTTACAGAAAATTAGACTTGACTTAAAGTAATCCATCCAAGGCTAATCAGTTCACATGCCCAAAGTAGGCATAACAGAATGAGTTTTGTAGGATCAGTGTCCTGTAACTCAGAAAATCTAGAACCACTTATCAGAGGAGCAATATATCTCAGTCCAAAACAAGTTCTCTTGAAGTCATTAGATAATCCATTCCCCAGAGAATATTCATTAGTGTTATGAAATTGATGTTGTTTATGGAGAGATAATTGCATTACTGGTAAATTAGATTTCAATTCTCCTGCATAAATGTACCATACAATTTCCCATTTCCTTTCATATATTATATATTCCATAAAAGAAATATATCTTAACTAGTGTGTTTTTCTCCTCATTTCCAATCACTTGAAATTACTTTAAAGGTTTGTTTGATAAAGATGAAGAAATTCAGTCCCAGTGGAATACTGGTGGTTTCAGACCAGAGCATGCACTAATATATGTGCCAGAAGATCTACCAGGCTCATGCTGTTAGACTTTACTGTCTTCAGTTATGAATTCAACCCCAATGCCTTTAATGGGAACTATTACATCTTCAGTTTAACCACAGAGTTTTTGAACAAGGAAAATGAAAGAGTTCTTCTAACTTGACACAACGGCTAAAACAGATCTGTAGCAGGTCAAAGACACAGCAGAAGCAAAGCAGGTCCTTGGCAATCCTGTGTCATTTCCAGAATACTAATTCAATACTGCAGACGTTTTTCCTCACATTTTGCTTTCATATATAACCAAACTACACAGTTTCCTAAATTACCAAATTCTATAGTGTCCATAGTGTAATTACAACCATCACCACAATCAACTATTTTAAACTCTGCAACCAACATCATAAATTTAGAGAGTCAATGCAATTCAGGCTCTACATTCAACCAGAATGCAACTTCCAAGAAAAATATATCAATAAGACAAATAAAATGGCCAATTCAGTTATTTCTTTCTTTTGTGATGGGTTATTTTGGAATAAAGCTGCCCAATCTAATGTCATCACATGTATTATAGTAGTGTTTTTAAAAAGAAAAATGGAACACTCTAAATTTAGCTTGGTATTTTGAACAGAAGCAATATTTTATGCTATTTAGTATGATCTAATGTTTGGCCACTGAATGGATGTCATTCTACCTACTCAAATTCATAAATATTAAAGCTCTTCAACTATGAATTCCTTTTTATCAACTACATTTGAAATGAATTATCTTATTAATGACTTAAGACTCATAATAGGCTCATCCCTGCCAAGCAAAAAAGGGAAGAATTCAATTAAATTACTGAGTATTTAATTATACACAGGTGACTTTCAGTCTGTAGCAAGATAAGGAATCAAAATGGACAGTCAGTGTCAACACATACCATTAAACCAAGTGCTTCAGTGTCATAGGAGGAATGGCCACATTGATTCTCCTCTCATTTGGCAAAACTAACAGCAGGAGAGGAAAGATGTGTGTTAATACTAACACATACAACAGCCTTCCTCCCAATCAGCTGCACTTATGTCTCTATGAGTCTTAAATTTTAAACTATCTTGTGGTGACTGTCTTGTTTTGTCAAACAGACTTGTACTTTGGGAGGAGTAGGGGTGGAACTTACAATATGGTAGTTAATAGCACATAAAAACCTAAAGTAGGGAGACGACTGGGAGGAAAAAAGGAACATATCAGCATTTAAATGTAAAAACCATAACTATTTTATAGTGTATAAAAAGGTACTAATGTTCAAATCTGCATAAAGTGACCTGACAAAAGACTGCTGTGTAAAATCAAAGCCACAACAAAATGTACACAGTTGTGTGTCTAACTTAGAAGTTGCAAATTTCAGTTTTTCAGTCTCAGAGATTTGAGAGGAGGAGTGGGATCCTTTTGTATGAATGTAGATAGGACATGGATAAAGGAATGGAGGAACATCCCCTTTTCTAAAGAAAAGCCCCTCAAAACCTAGCATCCATGCACTCAGTAGTTTGGCTTTGTTAGGGAACAACCGCAGATTATTTTTGATACCTTAAGAACAAAGTCATTCACTCACAGTCATGTAGCAAATGCATTATGCTGAGGAAAGAACTAAGTCTGAAAAAAGCAACAGACCATAATACTGTGGGGACAAAAGGTTGATGTGTGAACAATCTGTTATGCCCATCCCTAAGCAGACAGAGCAGAGCAGCAGCCTCCAAAGCCTTTACATCAAAACATTTTTATAAGCAGGAAAAAAAGTCACGAATATTTTAACTTCAGTCATTGTCTATTGCCTTTTGAGTACACCCAGCTTCCCAAAATGCTTTTTTTAAGAAGCTGAAAACACACACTGCAGTGAACCAAATCCTGTCATCTTTACAAGTCTGAAGCAGTAGCTGAAAACATGACTGTTCAATCTGTCCTTGCTACTAAAGAAGTAACTTTGCAGGGCAGGAAAATACAGGGTTGACAGGAAGAAAGAAAACTATAAGATATTATCTATCCTCCTTCTCCCCTATCATTTTAAATTTTAACTAAGCCAGGTTATATACAGTAGCAGAAAACTGTACAGTCTTGTAGTATTCTCTCCAGAACTCTTCCTTTTGCTTTTATCCCACCAGTCTCCCACTCTCACTGACACATTTTCTCAAATTTTATCCAATGCCTGCCACACTTTGTATTCTAGTTCACTAATCTGCTTAACATTAAATTCAAAATACAGGGGGTATAGGAATGTGGATTTGGTGCAACAAATGGTTAAGTAAAAAAAAGGAATGGAAAAGGAAACTGTACTTATCTAATAAATGCATAAATTGGCAAACACTGAGGAAGAGCCACCCTCAATAACCAGAGGACATTAGCTTCTCCTTCTTTTGGCAACAATATTGTTGTTCTTGCACAAATAAAAACGGCTTTCTACCCTATGTGACTTGAAGCTGAGCATTGCCTCATTCATAATGCAAAAGGAAGGCCTGAAGGTTGTCTGCTCTATTCCCCTTCCAAGTAACATTGTGGGACCTTACCATGATAGCAGCAGGCAGCCGAGTCAGAAAACAATGTTGGACTGACTGGAATAGAGCAGAAAATTCTGAATGCTTAATACTTTATACTGGTTATTCTTTGAGTCCACGGCAGGAAAATATTTACCTAATAATTTGCCAAGGTTTTTCATTTAGAAGTAGTTTGCAATATTATGCCCTGAGTCAACCACAAGTAGTGCACTCTAATACTATCACCTTACATTGCTCTGCAATTTTCATAGAGGACCATATGAATTTACTCCAGTTATTTAACAGCATTTTATTCTACAGTTGGTAAGAACTTATCCAACTTGCAAAATTTAACTGCTTGGTTTATAAAATGTTTAAATTGCAACAAAAACCAGTAACTTAAAGTCCTTTAAAAACACCACAAAATACAGCTAGAAGTGTGCAGTCAAAGAGAACTCCTTCCAGACCTTTCACTCTCCTCTTTCAATGCTCTGAACATCAGTATTTTTAATGCACCAATGGTACTTTTCATTGATTTGTTCTTAGGAACTACTGGTAGAAGAATACATTGAATTGTATGGCATGATAATGTCCACCCACACTTCTCTTCCGTTACCCACTGCACGCTTGGGATAACCACCCAGACAGTGACTCTGGTCTCTCCTCTGAAATACACAATATGGACAAACTTGTGATAGCCCTTAAAGGCAGCAGCTGCCAAAACCATCATTAGTACATTGGCATGCCTGACAATTTATTCTGAGAAGTCCTAGTCTAATACAGCTCTCCTAATATATGCACCCAAGTGTGCTGGATCACAGGCAACACTGTTTTTGTACTTCATCTCAGCTGTCAGAGCACATACACTACATCTGTTAACAGTGAGGAATAAGAAAAACTCTAGATCAATAATCTATCCAAGCTTCAGCCTAATAAACTTAAGGTTGATCTACACTTGTATGGAAGTGCCAAAAAATGATGAACTCATATTTCTAATCTACAAGTCCATGTGAACCACAATATTCTGCAGCAGAAAATGCCTCCATCTACTTCCCTAATTTAAAATTGAAATAAGCATATTTAAATTATAAAAAAGATGTGAAGAAAAATTTATAATCAAATCTGTTTGTAAGTTAGCACTAAGAAAAAAAGAATAAATCCTTGCTTAGACATCAGAGTATCTTTAAATAAACTCTTATTGTGGCCTTCTTAGGCTAACTTGCTGCAAAAATAAAAAGTTAATTTTAACATGCAACTCTACAACTGCCTTAAAATAATGGTATGGATGCTGAAGAATGAAGTCCTATTGATATGACTTAATGTGCAGATCACCACTGATGACACAGGAGACAACAGAAACGTGGCTAGGGAAACATCAGCCTTTAATTTAAATACACACAGAACACTTGGAGCACAACTAAGATATACCATTTGCAGATGATTGGCTTATGAGGAGGCAGGGAATTGCATCAATCTAATTATGCCAGAGCAAGAGTGTGTCTGTGCATGCTCATGCATAAAAGAAAATTTGGAATATTAATCATATCTTCATGTGCACAACAAGATCCTTTCTTACATAGATGCACAGTTTTCTTGTCCCTTAGAGGTAATAGGAAAAAAAGACAAAAAGCAAACTAGTGAATTTAGGACAGAAACATGAAACAAAAGAGTTTCTCCCCTAAAGGACAACAATATTCTCATGGCAGGGTTATCAGGTTCATTTACTGCTGAGTGCCATACCTGTTGAAGTTAATGTCTGGATAACTGGAATACTCAGACTTCATCTTCGCATTGCGACGTGGAAAAGTACAGAAGAAAGCATTGGCCAGAAAACTGGCGATCTGCTCCTGTGACATTGTGATGGAGTGATTCATCTTTTGTTTCAGCAGAGGTATTGGCTACCAACAAAAGAAATGAGGGGGAGGAAGGGGCAGGGGAGAAAGGAGGGAAGGAGAGAGAAGAATAATTAGCTTACCCTTTTTGAAAGAAAAAACAGAAGTACAAAATTACATTTGTTATATTAGAGCAAGAGTAATTTAAGCCATTGGTAAAGCCTTTAATCAGCAGCACCGTTAAAGTCAAGAACAGTTTATTCAAGACAATTCAGAAGGGCTTGCCTGGCAAACTGCAGATTTCTAATCAATAATAAAAAGATCAGGAAAGCACAACTTATCAAACAAAACCATCAGGAATGCAGAGGGGAAAAAATAGATGGGATGTTGCAAATCCTGTGCAATGTTAAAAACTGAAATAAAAATCCACTTTCAATAGCCGTATAGTTTAAGAACCCTCAGGGAATGCTTTCAGTTACAATAACCATGCTTTGAACTTTACAAAGAAACAAGGAAGTTCATGCCACAGATCATACTCTATGACTTGCTTTGAATTTTTTTTCCATCCTACTTGAAGAAATAACACTGATGGTATTTGTAGAAAGTGTGTAATTATTGATTCTTTTATAATCAGAATGAACAAAAAGCTCAGCTTCGCTTTGGTCTTCAATTTGAAGTTTTATTTTACTCTGGTCAGGGTTTCCTTAATACGAGAAGAAATAAAGGGGCAGAGGAAAGAAAGAACTCTCCAACTTGAAGCATTATACATCTTTCATTTTATCAGGCATTAGCCTTCTGATTTTGAGCTTTGGCTCACAATATTCATGATATTTCATTTTTTAAATTATGTATGAATATGGAGTGTGGTAGGGGCACATCATTCTGACTGCTGAGCCCAGTAACCATTACAATAAACTCACTTGACAGGAGAAATAGAACACAGTTTTCACTTGCTTCCAAAATTCTCAGCCATCAACATTAGCCTAGCTCCAGTACACAGCTACATTTTCATCCCTCTAGTTGCGAATACAGAAACTGCTGTTGATTTAGACTGTTGAATACACAGCCCTGTTTACTCCAGAAAACAAACAAGTATCCCTTCATTCTTATAACTACTACATTGACATTCACCGAATCTCATTCTGTCTTCTGGCTATTTAATTAACAAGCTATATTATGATGTCTGAAGTCACACAGCTAGAGGGAGGAAAAAGCCTGAGAAGCTCACTCTAATAAGTTCTACAAACCTATAAAACCAGAATATTTTGGATAGTGTTATATTGGAACAAATTTATCTTTATGTCTAACCAAAAAATGAGTCAGACAGAGATCTTCACAATTTACATTGCCTAGCAGTACATGATCTCTAAAAGTCTTGCAAGTCTTGTGCTGGACTTGTTTTCAGAAACTTCGTAGCATTTTCAGACAACCTCCCTCATTGAGTTACCAGCAAAAGAAAAGTAAGTAATATTCATAGCTTGAAATTATGTATATACTTCAGGACTCTTGCAGCATAAAAAAAGTAGGGATTTTCCCTGCTTATTCCTAATAGAACCAATTCAGAAAATGGTAACAAAGAAGTTTACAAATTGTTGTCAACCTACTACTATGTTACATACCATACATCTTCACTTGACCATCCTTACTCACTTTTATCAGCTTTACTCCTTACAGAACTAATTCCCATAGCATTAATATAGAATTAGTTAAGGTTTGTATGTGTGCAAGCTCTAAACAGAATAAAGTATGTTCCCAAGTAAATCAAAGTTTTATGAAAATACCACTTCTAAGATTAAAAAAATTCTAAAATAAAAAATTAGATCGGATTGAAATAAAAAATTGAACCAGATTATTCAATTGTTCCAGTTTCTAAGGTTGATTTTACAACCTGATTTGTTGTGTGGTCATTTCATTAAAAAAATGCAAGAAGCAACTTCAGCCTATAGAAAGGAAAGGGTTATTGAAGTTCAGGCTAAAACTATGACAGTGAGATTTACTTTCTTTTTGCATTCTATTACATAATTGCAGATGTGTGTTGTCCATTCTGCTCCTTAGGTCCCATCTGCCTTCAACACAAAAATTACAGCTTTTATTAAGAACATAACATGACCCTGATATTTTGACCTTAGCCATCAGCTGCAGTTTGCAGAGAAGTGCTGTGCTACAGAGCACTTCCTAGCTGGGTTTGCTTACCTGGGTGCAGATACTAGGGAGACAGAGTGCCAGCTTGACCATATCAGGAAGAATGGACTGGAACAGATGTTGAGCCTCTGCATCTTCAAGAACCTGTTAAAAAACAGAAGGAAAAAAAAAGCTTTTTACCTCAGAAATAATGATTGAATTAGAATTTTGTGAAAACAGGACCCATGCAAAAGAAACAAGAAAAAAACAGGTCCTCTTAGCTTCATAGCTAAATCTGTAGCATTTTCACAGTAGTGCCTCACTGAATTTACCTTGCAATAATGCACTGACTGAGATACAGAAACAAGTCTCAAAAGTTGCCGTTGAGAAAACGTGTCAATGAATGCCCTTTAAAGAAAGCTTGAATAAGTTATCATTTTACTCTTTCCATGGCAATGAACCAGATTTTCATCTGAAAAAATCACTACCTAACCACAGAAGTACTGGAATAATTTACTCAAATTTCATATTCAGATCATAGTCCAAGACAAGTACCTGTGACATCCTCCTATAAAGGACAGAAAAAATGCACTTCTGGCTCAGATCAGTGGACCTCTGCAGCAGCAACAGGAAATCCTATGCATGAAGATGCAATCCTGGGCATTTTCTGCTGTCCATCCCCACCATTTCCCTCAAGAATTACAGCCACTTTTACATAGCAGGTACAGCCTGCCAAGCCCCACATGCTAAAGTTGCAATCTTTTCAGTCTCTTCCTGTAGCACACCTGACACTATGACTATTTCAGCTGCCTCACTCTCTCTTCTAACATACTTTCTGAGAAGGGGAGACCAGAATTGACAACACTGAAAACAAACAGGCACACCCATGTTTCACAAGGCCTCTCAAAGCTTTTATCCCCCAGAACAAGTCACATCAAACCTTTCTTTCCCTGTTCTCAGTTCCCCCCGACACTGTCTGGCCCACTGTGGACGTGTTCAGCTGCCAAAGCCTATCAAGCCAATATATTCCAAGCAAGTCCAGGATCTCCCTTCCAGCTGCAACTGGCAGTTCTGAGCGCAACATCCCAACCCCAGGATTTAGATGAACCCACCCACACGTCTATTCATGTATCACACACCTATTTTTCAAAGTTGCAAAAATTTCATTAAAGTGGGCAATGCTCTTCTAAGAAAGGCTGGGATAAGAGGTTATAAAAAGAAATGCAACATAAAGTGGCACAGTTGCAATACATGAAGCAGCACAAAAGCCTCAAAACTCTCACAGTCTGCTGAATGAACAGGCTGAAGGGAGATGTAGAGAAAAGCACATTCCTATGCTGTGGAAGTTTTTCCCATTCACTGTGGGTACAGGCATCAGATGTCAGTGGCCGTTAGATTTGCATGCTGCATTCAAGGCAAAAAGCAGAGAGAAGAGAATACACAACTTGCACTACAGCTGGGGAACAGAAGACAAAGGTCACAGCTCAGTTGTCTGTCTCCATCCTTCCCCTGCAGGGAATCTGTATTTGAGATCAATACTTTCTACCAGTTTCTAGACTAAAATCCTCAAAATTCTGAAATGATGGCTTTAAAGCTACACAATATTATTTTTCAAGTAACACTTAAAAATGTTATTTGCTACCAGTTTTGCACAAAACCAGCCACAGACAGAATGGATGAAACAGCATGAAGGTATTATCAACTTCAGTCTACAACACTTGAGACTAATTGTGAAATCACAGGAACAGATCTTTTTAGTCTTATTATCAGGGCTTTGCAATTCACATTTCTATGGAAAGTTTCACATAGGCTTTAGAATATAAAAAAGACACTGGCAATTCTCTTGAGAAGGAAAATGTGGTGCCTCTGACTCAAGACACGCTGATCCTCATAAACACTGAAAATATTGTTTGAAGGCTAGCAACTTCTGCTCTTCCAAGGTCACTAAAATAACCATAGAAATATCTTGGCTCTGTTGTCTCCTGTTCCAAGTAATAATATAACAGAATAAGAGTACTTAGGAAGTTGCAAATCAAAACACAAACAAATGCTCAAAGCACAAACAACTTCTGTTTGGGAAAAGGCGGAAAATATAACAACACCAAGACCTACACAGTTACTCTCTATGCATTATGTATGCTGCTTGTGGAGGCAGAAAAATGAGGATTTAATATAAAGTTTTAAAATTAAAGAAGAACTTACAAAGAACAACAAGCCCAGGACACATGAAAATAATTTGATATGAGGATGAATCCAAGTAATAAACAAAGTACTTCAGAAAGTAAATTTATTTTTTATATGGGAAATGAGCAAGATGCATCTCTCTCTCCTGTTGCTGGCTGCATATGCACCTACATATTTACATAGCATAAGTCAAACCCTGAAAACTGTGACCTAACCTTTAACATTATCTGCTCGAGCAGGAAACTTTGCTCTGTTCTTAGGCACAATGTTTTTAAGTGCCATAAAGTAACCAAATGAGCATTTAAAATCCGGAATTTCAGATCTCAACCCATAAAATGAATACGTAAGTTACAGCTATTCAAAAACTGACATTTAACCTCAGATGTCTACCAGGCTGTCAAATTCTGATATTCTCTTCCCTTCGGGTAACACTTCCTCTCTTTTAAAATTGACATATAAATAGTGGCTGCTGTGCTTTGCTGACTGCCACAGACTATACAGTATCACTTATCTGGTGACACATTATGGCACCGGACTTTGTCATAGCTGTCAAGACTTCAACCTTTTCTTTATGCTTCTTTGAAAACAACATAATAATAGTGTGAGACAATTTCTTCCCAAAACAGAGGCAGGCCAGCAATTGCACAGCTCAGCTCTGATGCAGAATACTTAACTATAAAGGTCACTTCTTCTACTCTGAAATCCTACTTTTCCTTCTTCTTACCTTCCTAATAATGTACCAGAGTATGCTTACTTTTCTACAGTATTTCTATACATGAGTTTTACTCAATCTCCACTAATGAAAAACGTCAATATTTAGAGGTGTTACTCCCCAAAAGTGCTCTCCTTGCCTTCTGATTATTCTTACACGTGAATGAAGTGAATTTTTAAAAGAGTGTTGGGTGCCATGAGGATCCCACAACTACAAATATATGATCATTGACAGTTCACAGACCTTGTCAAGAAACTCCTAACTCAGCATTGCTCTCTATCAAATGGCCACATCCATGTAACTAAAGTTTACCCTGTCTGCGCATACACTCTTCCTGTGCAGGTAACATTCCTTTGAGGCTTCTATGAAAAAGAACATCTGCAAACCCCTGGCTGCTTGGCCCTCACAGCCTCTTTTGACCACTCACCCAACACACCATCACAGATGCAGCTTTGTAGACCCACCACTGTCACTGCATATTCTCAGCTATGCTGAGTGCAACACAGAGCCTGGTGTTACCTGTGACAGTCTTTTCAGGCTTTGAAAGCAGCAAAAAAGGAACACTCAGTCATGGAAAGTAAAAGAATTCCAGGATGTAAGTGCTGACAACATAGCTACATCTGGCAGACATCCCAGGATGCAAATGCCAACCTGAAGAACCTAGCATCAGCAGAGAGAACACCTGGTCACAGAACTGAGGGAAGATTTATTTAGAAGGCAACTCCCTTCAGGAAGCAGTGACTTGTACTGAAGTAAAATCCAGCATATTTAGAGTGATATTGCACATTCTACATATTTGATGCTGCTGAAAGAGGAATGTGTTCATTCTATCCATTCAAACACACACACACACACCACGTTTCATCAGTTCCCATGTTCATCTGACAATTTCCTGAGATCCTTCATCTTGCTGATTCTACAGAAAAATAATCTGGAGGTGGGGATAGTCTGCCCATGTAGTAATAAGTTGAAGCAGCCTACCAAAAAGTCATGCATTATTAGAAGTGTGCAGAGTGGGTGTTAAGTGAAAAACAATCAGTCGTGACCCTTGTCAAAGGGCTACAAAGGCAGATCTTGGTTGCAACTCTTCTCACTGAAAAAACAGGAATGTTCTAGTCAGAACGAAGTTGTTAAAACAAGCACCTCACTTGGAAGTAAATCTGCTAGTACAGGAATGTCTGTATGAATTCATTAATGTGCTTTTAATTGTGTAGAAGTTTTTCAAGGCTACAACTCCGCAAACATTAAGAGAAAGGACTGAGTTTCCATTTTTAAAGGAACTAACATTTGTTTTATGACTTAAGGAATTCTAAAATGTGAAATGGTTGTCCATAAGTTTTCATAAAGGAAAATATATTTAAGTACTGTAACAATTTTGGTTTCAAACAATTGATCAGTTTCTCCTTTCCTTATTATGCACTACTGTCCTTTGCAGCTTCCTTCAGTATTTGAAACAAAAACATAAATACAGTGCTGACTTTATCAGTGCTCCAGCCATGCAAAATACGTAGGAATTAAATACGTGGAGGGGTTATACCCTGAGGGAAAAGTATACGGAGTCAGAGTTGCAAAGCATGACTTGCTTTTAACCAAAGAAATAATTTGGCAACTCCATCACTATTTTCACTGGAGTGACTGATTAAATGAAGAGGACTTAGGGCTCCAATTCCTAAGATGCAAATGGCTCAGCGAGCCGTAGCAGAGGTATGAGCTCTTGGCCAAACCTGCATTGCAATTTAGCAAAATGAACATTTATCCTGCAGCAAAGAGGCCTGACTAAACATGGCTGTAAGTAATGGCCTCTTGTCACTATAAACCAGTCCTCCAAAATGCAGTGGATGAATATGCCTGACAGCCTAATAAGAAGGATCTGAGGTAGCATGGGGTGATAGTGATAGTAGAGAGTTTAAATCTAAATCTGACAGCTCATCAAAGCAAACAAACTGCATGTAGAGTACACA
The DNA here is from genome assembly GCA_013399945.1 of Ploceus nigricollis. Classification (NCBI taxonomy): domain Eukaryota; kingdom Metazoa; phylum Chordata; class Aves; order Passeriformes; family Ploceidae; genus Ploceus; species Ploceus nigricollis. The sequence continues at coordinate 1,508,115 of VXBC01010169.1, forward strand.
AATTTGGACAGCTCCATCTATCACACAGGAAGGTACAGCCATCATGCCAACAGGCAGCCAGCATGCTAAGACAGCAATGGCTTAATGCTTTCAATTTGTTTGGTTTTATATGCCCATATTAACTTCTGTGGCATGACAAGGACCAACTGAATCATGTTCTTAAGGCTGAAGAGGAAAATCAGAGTGCTTCCTTCAGACTGTGTGTCTCTTATTTCCTAATTCTAATGGATTTTGACCTTTTGACTTTTTCCTTCACAGCTGCCATAATGCCTCATGCTGTCAGTGATCTGAACCATGCACAGTCACCACACTGAACTTTCCAGTAAAAAGTTTCCAAATTATTTTAATGTAAGATATCATATGGTTAGAGGTGATAATGCTGAACTAAATAATTGGACAAGCCAAATAACTTGTATGTACTCTATTTACAGTAGGTTCATTCTCCTAATTTCAGGAATAGTTTTTTTTTCTTTTTCCTTCGTCACTATCTTCAATATGTCTCAAATAAAATATCTATTTAAATTTTTATAGGGTATTTTGAGCTGAAAGCTGAAAACACCATCCTTGGAGGTATTTTTAAAATGTGTGGATGTGGTGCTTAGGGACATGGTTTAGTGGTGGACTTTAGTACTTTAGTAGTGGCAGTGCTGGGTTAATGTTGGATTCTATGAACTTCAGGGTCCTTATCAACCTAAATGGATCCATGATTTTGAGGCATTTAAACACCTGAATGTGCTCAAACAATCACAACATGTGGCTGCTCCTTTATCACACTGTTTTCATTCTCTCGTCCTTCCAGAGCAGCCTGTACTTATTTCCTTGTTCTCCTGTCTCATCCAGAAGCCCCCTGCTTTTTGCATACTGCTTAACACTTAAATGTGGTGAAGTCTAAATCCATGACTAGAACTCTGCAGTGCCAATAAAACAACGAAGTCGCTGGTTATGACATTGAAGTCCTTTACCTGAAAGTAACCAACCTCAGACTGGCAATCTGTGCTCCTTTTCTTCCTCTAATCCTTGTCATAGGTGCCTTTAAATATTACAGAATCCTAACAGCAGACTTTCTCAATCTGATATTTGGAACAGCTGGGGAAAAACAACTAAACAAACAAAAACACAAACAACAAAAAGGCCCATGCAAATTCTTACTGAGTGACTTTAAAAACTAATTTATTTAAATTAAACCCCCAAAACAAGCTTCATTATGTAGTACTCTCTACAAAGCCTTTCTTTCCGCACAGGGAGGAGATCAATTCTACTTGAAGACATTGTGCAACAACTATCAGTGTACTCACACCCAGACAGAGACACCGGGCTGCAGCCCAGTAACTCATATGCCTCTGTAAAACAGATTCATCATAATGTCAAATACTGTACATATTAACAAGACTGAAACATAGAAGAAATGTGGGGTGGAGGGTGTGTTGTGTGTGCATTCTAGTTCCCATTTTATCATGTCAATGAATTTCCAAAACTGCAGGAAAGAATACTCTCATCTGCCTCTTCCAGTTCTCTTACAAAACTAATTCAGTAGGAAACATACTTAGCTGTCAAATCCATCCCATTTATTGAGTGCTTGTCTGATTAGAAACAAAAGGAAGAACCAAGTAATCTTTGGAGGGAAGAAGAAAGAAACCGTAACACTGGATTATGCAGAGAATAATCTTATTTGAGAGTAAGAATGCTTCTGACATTTATCAAAACCACAAACTGACACTTCAAAAGGAATAAAGAAGACAGCTTACAAGGCAGAGGTTAATTTGGTTATGTTTAATTTTTTTCCCCCCAAAGGCTCATTCATGTCTTCTGCCAATCCAACTCTGGAATAATCTCTCAGGTGTATCATCCTTAACAACTGCTACTTTGTTCTCAAAGCTTTTAAAGATTCTAAATAAAGTCTGAGAGAAAAAAGTGTGTTTATTTTTCAATCTCCTCTTAATGGTTTTAGAAGCCCAGTTTATACTTCCAAGGAACTGGAAATTTAACCTCAGTCATTTTCACTATCCTTCAGGCCGCTGATAGCTGCTACCTCTATGCTGCTGCAGAGTGACTCTGTCATGGCTACAAGCAACCCAGCCATTTCCAAAGCAGTGGCAGAATCCTGGGATGAAAATTCAAATACCACTTTCTAAGTACTTTCAAGTTATTCTAGAGAAGTAGAGCAGTGGAGAGGACAATGACCTTGTCTCTAAAGAAGAGCTGTAACATGAGGGGAAGATCAAGTACCTTTCTGATAGAAGTTACCAGTGAAAGTGATCTGTTTTATCTCTCTCAATACAGTAATAGGGGAAAAAGATTTACTACTGCTATGATTTATAAAACATTTTTAAAAAACAGTGTAGAAGTATTTGAAAGCCTTCATATACTAAATACATTCTGCAACTATTTTTGAAACCTTGGCACAAAAAGCTTCATGAGATAACACAGCTATTACCCTTATGAAAACTGTATTTTCTTTAACATGCCGAAAAAACAAACCAAAACAAAAAGAGTCGAGCACAGGCAGAAGGGGAAAAAATGAATCAAGTAAAGACAAAACTATACCACTGCAGATTTTAACCAATCTATAGACCATTTTTTGCTTGACTGTCAGTATTACACTCAAATGTATTAGGCTCAAAATGACCAATAATTAAAGAAAAATATCCAGTAATTATTATTTTATTCGCCAAATAAGACCCTCAGACCATCTTGAGGATACACACCTTGCCCGTTTTGTAAACCTGCTCTTTAAAGAATGCATGGCAGCAGTTACAAACTCTCCAAGGCAGCCATATAAGCAAATTCAGTTTTTCAGATGAAAACGAAGGAGGAAAAACCCCAAGAATATAGCTACAATCCACTTCATTTATACTTCACAGTCATTCTAAAAAATGGCAAAGCCTCTTTATCACTTCCCTACCTACATGTACACCTTTTCAGCGAGCATTTCTCTTGAAAGCTTTGACCATCAGGGTTTGTTTTGTGGGGCTCTTGATTCTAACTGCTCAATACATTACAAATAAAATTATAAAAAAAATACTAAAGCGCTAAGCAGCTAAGGAAAGCCCCCCACAACAAAAAGAAACTTCTCTTAGTCATTTGGGATACATAGGTGAGCACAGATAAATGATGACTTACACATAATCAAATGGAAGTAAAGAAATCTATTCAACAGTCCTCTGACCCCAAAACAAAACAAAGCAAATATCAGAAGGCAGCCTTTAAACCCAGAATTTTAGGGTTTTTTCTTTTGTTTTTCAAAGAGGAATGTTCTCAATACAGTGAAAACCTACGAAAGAGACACTCAGAATGTGTCTTTACATAGATCTTTATTAAAGCACTGAGTATCCACAAGCACTTGGGACACAGTATAATTATATCTCTGCACCTGTTATGTGCAGCTATCTCTTCGCTGATAATTCCAACTCAACAGTCATTGCAACAGTGCTTACAAAACACCACTTAAAAAATACTCAACTGTTCTGCCAAGACAGTACAGAAAAGTAAGAATAAGCCTGTAATTCAATGCTCTTTCTCCTCTACAATGCTTAGTTTCTAATGTTTTGAATGTGTACATAATGCATATTCCCCCCACCACAGAAAAGCTCACCTTTTGTTCAATATGGGAATAAATTCCTTTCTGCTGCTGTGAAAAGAAAACCCTTCATGGCACACTCAAAAGACCTTTCAGTTTAGATTTTAAAAAGGTAATCTGATGTAATGAAAATTGCTTGAAAACATCTGGACTAAAGTAAAATCCAACAAGGAGCAATGGATAGGCTATTTTCAGCCTTGGGACATTCTGTTTCTTCCTTAAAAGCCTACATTTGTAGTGCTGACATCTCTATACAATGCTCACTTCTGTTAGTACTGTCCAGACAATTATAAAAATGATTTATCAAAAACTCAGTCACCAGAACAATTTGGTACTTCAAAATTCCTTCTATTCCAGTTTCACTGATTACAGCAATCGCTTTTTCAAGCAGGTCATTCAAACAACAAAACAAACAGGAAAGACTGTCATGGTTCATAAGACCTATGAGGAGACAGGAGTGGGGTGAAACCTTATTAGAACATAAAGATTTCCCAAGATATGCACATACTTAACTGTAGCAGTGTTCTGTGTTTGGTCTTTTTCAAAAGAATGAAAATGTAGAGCTCAACCATAATCCAATTAAACTCTACTGCATTTGCACCATCTTCACATATTGCATTTATAGTCATTTTTTCAGATGAAAGTTTGAAAAAACAGTAAAATAAATGGAACGATAATTTCCAAAATTACCCAGGTAATGTGAAAATTTTCTCAAGTTAATTTTGAGGCTATTAAAGATAAGACTAAACACCCATAAAAGACTGTGTGGTTCTGTGGCTGTCTGCAATTCTGCAATTGAAGTAGAGTATTTCATTGACAAGACAGTTCTTAATTTTATTCAGTTATCTCAAAATGCAACCAGTTCTTCTTAAAGAGGAAAAAGACACACTGCCAATATTTGCATGTCTGATTTTTTTGCTCAGTTCTCTATTATTTAGTGTGCTCTATTGTAACTCAATTACTTGTATCTGACATTTTCTGAAAGTAGCAAGTTCAGCCCAAACATGCTAGTATGCTAGGTAGTAGCATACATTCAAATGAGAAGCTACATTTTGGCCAAAAACTGCACTGATCACATTCTGGAGATAGTATCCCAGGTTTTAAAGGTTTGCACCACAATCAGCAACACACATATGCTAGGTGTTCCAGTGAAATACACTAGTGTTCTTCTATTTACTTTAATTATTCTGAAGTGTAAAGCATTGACTAACAAGACTTATTGTAACAAGCTCCATTACTCCTCACTTTCAGAATATTCTCTAATATTCTGGAATCTGCACACAACACCTGCAGTAGAAAAAAGATTTTTTAGAAAGCGTGTGTGCACATACCCATATAAATACTGCTAGGCCAAAATTAAAATGGCAAGAATTTGTGAAAACAAAAACCAATTTCTAGTACAAGAGTTAACTTCAATTTTGCAAGAAAAGGAAACCAGACTTTTGGAAGATCAAAACGTAAATAATATGGATGTGTGGTGGTTTTGGACAATAGAAAGAGTTGTATTTATAGATCAATTTCTTTACATATTTATCTTACTACTTAGTTTATGTGTTTTTAAATTACATTTATAGAAGATTTTAAAAAGGCATTAAGTGAAGTTCTAAAAACTTACAAATAGAGACTTGCATGTAAAAGCAGATGGTAACAAAGTCTCACAAGCCAACTGTTCTGGAGTTTTAAAAGGATCCAGCATCCATCATGTAATGATGCAGTAGCACCCATCATGTAAGTTTTAGTGGAAAGAAGTGAGAAATGGAACTCCTTTTCTAATCTTGTATCAAAACTAATTACAGCTGTAATTCAAACACAACTATTTTTAAAGGGTGTAGAAAAATAGCAATATATTCCTTCAGTTTGACATGTGAGCTTGTTTTCTTGTTACATGGCTTTTTGTCAGATTTTAGAATATGCTGAGGTTTTTGCCACAAAAAAAACCCAACTGTTGACAGTCAGTTTTGAGGCTAAAGCCAGTGACCTCACACTTGAGTGGAAAAGGAGAAAGGAGGAGAGAGAAAGTAGTCTGGTAAATTCTTCCCTCATTCTGAAGGTTCTTCTCTGTAATTAATTTAAAGAAGGGAAGAGACTGGTCTTTTTAGACATCACTATCATTTTTCTTTTAATCTCATAGAAAAATCCAAATGTAAAAGTTATACAGCTTCTTTTGTAAGACAAAAGGATTTCTTGAATGCTGAATTTACATGGGAATGAACAGCAAATATGCAATTACTGGCCATTAAATAGACTGATTGGCTTCAACAGCTTTCCCAAAAGACAAAAAGACCACAAGGCATCCATACACAGGCACTGCAGACACACACACAGTTTTCTCTATACTAGAAGCAAATCTAACAGCTGGAAACTGAGCATTACACAGTGGAGAGTGTCTTTGTAAAGACACTCATAGCATATCCCCTCTAAGAATTCCTACTTGAGTCAAGTAGGCACCAAGGGTTTAAAGAGAGCCTGGAAAAGCAAATTTTGAAAGGCATAAGTGCCTTAAGTGATTCAAGCATTTAAAATGTCAATGACCTTTAGTATTTTTGCCTCTATTGTATGGATGTCATACCTTCCTGTCAGCAACATCTCATATTGCTCACTATGCAACAACAGACCCTGCATGACAAGGCCACTTGTCTCCACTCGCAGCTTCAATCCAGCCAAGCCATAAGAATGTAAAAATGGACAATAGTTCCATGTACAACAGAACAACAATAGAATGAAAGCACATCAGCAAAGGATTCCTAGGAAAGTCTAAGAGCATGAAGCATAAGTAATCAGCAGCACTTCCTCATTTGCAGTAATCAGTATCAGAAATTCCCAGAGTCCACCAAAATATCTCTGTGGGTGTCAATGAGATCTTTCTAACAGCAATTTCTCCAAATTCCTTCAAAACCTGATGCAAGGATACAGCATCCTCTAGCTCCCCTGACAAGGGGTTCCACAGCATTCAGTATCTCGATAACTGCTTTTGTCTGCTATTGAAACCCTTACCTGGTAAGAACACTCATCTGGTGTCCCTGAATTGCTGTACTAGAAGAATGGACAGTCATTTCCTCTTCACCCTTGCTTACATTTCTTTTGGACAGCACTGTTATACCCATTACTCATGTCCCTCAACTAAGATGAAAAGGTGAAATGATCCTAACTTATTTAGACATTTCTCATATGGAAACTATTACATACCTTTGCATCACTCCTGACTCCTCTCCCTGTATCTTCTCCATTTCCTAAACTTTCCATCAAGATTATCAAAGACTCCAGATAAACAAAATATAGTTATGGGTCCACTGTATTGTACCTGCAAGAGGTATTGTGATCCATTTGTCAGACCAGCTGCAGCAGCTCAGAGACAATCACTGCCTATGCCACACAAATTTACCAACTCAATCTCTGTCTATGCCATTTTCAGATTTAAACACTCCTCTGTTCCTGAAAGGGCAGGACAGATGCAAGCAATATGAGGAAGAGTTAATTGACAAGAATTATGCTTAAGCTCTAAGAGACTTTAAAGCAATATAATAAAAACAATGCACGTCCAACACAAGGAAGCCCAGTCTAAAGCAGCAGACCATGTGATTCTCTTAAGTGATAGATCCCTACTATTCCCTTTAGATAAAGTTGCTGTTGTCACAGGTTAGTCTAAGGCATAAGTCCTGAATGACCTAAGTAGACTTTTTATTTCATGCACTTGGGAAACAGAAAAATAACTTGGTTTTGCCTGGAAGTGGAATGGCAAATCTAGAAGAAAGAAAAATTAAAACTACTAGAGTACATAGCACTGTTGAGCAAAAGCACGTAATTAATACCCAGCCCATCATCACTCCCAGAAATAAAGCTCATCTATAACACACTGTGGGTTCCAACACAGCTCCATCCGTAGTGGTTTCCTCACATTTCCTTTTTTCTTGTTGCTTACTCTGTCCTGGCTTCTAGGTAACTTCTGGGAAAAGAGATGCAAGGATGACTTCCAAGTGACAAGAATTTTGCACATACAAAGAAAAATAGTAGCACTAATAACTTTCATCCATTAAGTAATAACTTGAAGAAATCCTAAGCATGTATGCCAATATCAACAGACAGATGGCCGAACAAATTAATACAACACTGTGGAAATTCTGTAGAGAACAGCAAAAAGTCGGATATCTGAAGTAAACAGCCACCAAGATCTTTACATACACTGTTCTACGAACAAGTTCTATGTTCTATATACAAGTTCTATGAAATTGTCAAAAAAACCAGAAAGGAATCCAAACATCCCAATTTACTTCACTGTACAAACGGGAATTATACTTCCACACATTAACTGACATTCAAGAGAATCTTTTGGAAAGTGTGAGGGCTCCCTCTTCTGACAACACTTAGACCAAACTGCAGAATTTGCAGGCTGTGTTGTTCCGGAAAAAAATCTTGGCTCACATACATGATATTTATTTCCTATTAGTTAAGAAAGCTGGGAGTGTTTTCATTTTAAGGGAAAATAAACCTAAGCCAAAGAAACTGGTAATTATTGTTATTATAAGAAAATTGACTTGAATCTTACAAAGTACCGTTTAAAAATAATGCATATTTTGACAATATAACTTGCAAGGAACTACTTAAAATAGGAAGCCCAATGCAAGACTGATATGACAGTATAAGAGATTAACAGATGAGGTGAGCTGTGCCCATAATCAGAAGATAAAATAACAAAAGGCACCTTATAACCAAACACAGACCTATTGAAGTAATATCTGAATAATCCTCGAAACAGACACCACTAGATTTACAGACACAGCTCCCTCCTAAATCAGACTACAAAATCCTTGGTTAAGCAGGCACGGAAAGTCAATAGTGCTCAACGATATAAACACATATCTGACAATGACAGACTCTGTTTTAATGTTTTTCTTTTAATATATATTTGTGACCACATCTCCTTCTGTTGAGCTGCTGACACTCTCTTTGGGCTAATGACTCAGGCCAGCTTTCCTTTTAACCAACCCTCTCAACCTTGGCTGGACAAACCTGAAACAGCTCCTCCGTACCCTCAAAATCATAGGATAAACCAGAAAATACACAGGCTAGTGGTAAGCCCTTCATTATTAACTCATAAATACAATAAATTCAAAAGCACTACAACTCACTACAGCCAGTATATTTCGGTCATTTCCACAGAGGATGTCAACTTTCACACAAGAGCTGCTCACTTAAACAGACTGCAAGCATTCTTTGAAAGCAGATGCCTTGTTTATTTACAAAACTTGGTAAGTTCACACATCCCTTAATAATGAGAAAATGCAAGCATTTCTCTGCAAAATCTATCCCCTCCACACGTCCTGTTCACTAAACTCAGTATATTCAACAGAGCAAGCCAGGGCTTGCTTTTGCTCCTGTGGTCTACAAGAGGTGACTCTGTCACAAGCTCTTCACTGTTTCTTATTTAAAATACTGCTGCACACTCTTTTAACTTGGCTGAAAATCTGTGTATGAAACAGATCTCCACCCTTCATCTGAGAACCACACAAATAAATCATCATTCCCAGGATACAGAAATTTCCTTTTCATCCTCATGAAAGACTGAAGCCCGATCCCTAGTTTATTTCCCTATTGTTCCCTCCCCTCTGGAGACAGCTGATATTACTTACGCTCTCTGGCTGATGATCTCTGAATCTAATCACCCAGAGTTTCCAAAATCCCAAATGCATACTGTGAACACATCAGGACAAGCTCAGTTGTGCTTGCAGCAATATGATGCAAATCTGGTACGTTCCTGAGTCAGATTTTTAACTGAACAGTACTTGTACTTTAAAACATTCTAATTTAAGTATGTATACTTCAGTAACACACGAGTGAACTCAACAGGCCAAGTTAATTTCACTTAGCAGGACAGTCAATAGGAGCAGGGACTGACTGTCCACAGCCTCTACCATGGAGCCATGTCAGCCACCCCAGAGGTGAGAGGGGGGAGCACTAAATCTGCAAGATGAGTGAGCACAGCAGCTCTCATGGCTTGCAAGTATGATACCACTGGGATTTTTATAGGTGCCTTTTGTCAGTAATAATAATACTGTGCTGCATGCAAAAGAAAATTCATTCCGTGAAAGAGCAGTCCCCACACATAATGGAGAGAGGCAACAGAGAGAATAGAACAGCTCCTCTGATCACATGGCCTCAGCAGACATCCATTCACATACATAACAAACAAAATTCACTTCAAATCAAATTTAGTTTCCACTGCATCTTAATAGAACTTAGCAAGCCCCTCCCAAGAAAACAAGTATGTGTGTTTTAAAAGTACTTCTGAAGTACTGAAGAAAAACACAACAATTTCTACTGCATCTCATTTAACCTTTCATTATGCTTTAATTAACATAGTTTCTAATTGTCAATCAGGATGTACATTAATATTAGTCCAACTTGCATTTGAGACCTACTCTTCATTTATCTTTTCCATTCTCCCCATGAAAGTACTAACACCTAATACTTGAAACTATAAAACCCATCCCAATCTTTCAAAGGCTCTACAGTTTAAATTCACCATCTCACCAAATAGCAAAATTTTCCTGCTAGACCAGCAAAGCACAGTCTATATAAACACCACTGCAATATAACATTAAAGTTTTACAAAAAAAGAAAAAGAGACCAAAACTTTTTAAAACAAAAAACCATTACACTGGAAATATTAATGCGATTTCTTAATAAATCTGGTTGTCATAAAACAGGAAAAGGGCATTTCTCACCTTACCTTCAGGAAGCTTAGAGATTACTGAAGAACCCAAATTACATGTATAAAATTTAAAATTAAGTCAGTTTATAAAGTATAATTATTGTTTCAGCTGAAGTTACCAGCTAAATAGCTGCTCACTTAGATATCTGACAACTGGAAACATTTACTCTTGAAAATGGAAATAAAGCCAAAAGCATTGAGACATATAGACAAAATAGTCACTTTTACATTACTTTTCTTCCTATTTTAAATCAACTTGTTTTACCTTCTCACAGAAGTCAGTAAGAGCTGTGAAGTCCCATTTCTTGGAATAAGCAACGTTGTACCTCAATATGGCCTCCTAAGGAAGAAGCACAACAAAACAGAGCTAATTACTAATGGAAGAAAAACCGTTTTAGAAAACTTCCTTGTTGAAGGAACAGCACCATCTGGTGGCTAAAACCTGCCACAGAGCCTACCAAAATCCGTAACACTTCATTTGTGTTAATTAATATAGAGCAAATCCTTGCTACTGAACCCTCTGTTTTGGGTTTAGCAATGAAGCTTCAGTCTATGGGGTTTTTTTCTCCTAACACAAAATAAGACAAGGCATATATCCCAACAAACAACATAAATGTTCCCCATCCCATGTTTGCTCTTGTTAACAGTACCAATAAAAGTTATTTAAGGTATAAAAGCAATATAGCAGAAGGTGTACCAGTTTAGGAACTTAAGGAATCAGAACCACAGCAAATTAAATAGACCCTTTACAAAAACACCACCCTTAAAAAAATTCACAAGAAAAAAATACCAAATAAAATAACATCAAGGGAAGTTTCCTCAGTTGCTGGGGCAGCTCTATTTGTTCATTTAAAGTTTATCTATAGCTTTTGCATCCTCCTTCTTCCCTGCCTTTCCGTATAACCTAAATTACATTATTCTTCACCAAAAGAACATAATAGCAACCCTAAGCTGCTCCAAAGCAATATTCATGTTACTGTAGAAGTTATAAAGAGCATTAGTCTCCAAAATCTACAGATTTTTGTCAGCAGCTTGAATTGTGATTTTAATGGAGTGAACTGATGCGAAGAGTTACTATTTCCAACTGTCTCACCTGTGCATCCCCGACCATCTGGCTACACAAAACCCTCATGCTATGTTTACCACAGACTAGTATATATTGCTGGACAAACACAGTTTTGTGTAGACTTTAAAATGGCAATTCATTTAAATAATCTGAATAAATTCATTGGTAACACTTAGTACTCATTAAGAACCTTCATTCTTAAGAAATCCCTTGCACAGCAGAGACTTTTTCATAATTTATTTTTCTAAGTCATTAAACAAATAGAACCAAACCAGAATCACTGGCAGTATACAGACAACCTGAATGTATTTATATGCATATAGACTTGATTTCAAACTGACAGGCTTACCTTCAAATCATGTGAGCAGGTAAATTTGTTAAGTAAGGCAGTTTGGATTAGTTCCCATCGACTTCCAGCAGTTCTATCTCCATTCTTTAAAGTAAAATCCCAAAACGAAGTCAAATTAAATTATTCAAAACATAAAGACACATTTACTGTCATTTGTAAAATTGGACACTTTACTGTCATTTGTAAAATTGGTAAGTGAAAAGACTGAGTGTATTTAATAGAGGCTATAAGAATTCTTAGTTTCTGAGTTGAGTATCAATAATCATTATAGAGTTTTTACTACAGGACACACTTGCTGATTATATTCACCCTAGTCTGAAGTATTTCAGTGGGTATGTTTAAGTCTCAAGCAGTGACAAGAAATACCAGACCAAAGCATGCAGGGCTAATATCTGCAATTGTTTTAGCAGAACAACAATCAGATACACTTCACTATCAGCAATACCTGATAGAGTATTATAATCAAACTGTGCTTACAAATTCATTTACTGTTGAAATTGCAAATTGCTTCACACACACAAAATATATAAATATGTAAGTAAATAAATATATCATTTATAAAGAGTTCAAGTTTACACTCCATATAAGTAGAGAAATATATATATCATCAAATCATTGGCTAAGTAAAATAATTACCAGGAAAAAAAAAAGTCTTCTGCTCTTTATGAAGCATCATGACCCAAAATCCAGTTTTTCAGACTTGATTTTCTAATTCCATAGTCAGTCTGACAATTGAGCAAATGCAGTAAACTGAAAACTCATCTATGTGGAAACAAACTTATTTGATCACACAACTGTAAATATTTAATCTTACCTCATCCTCTACAGGGTATAAATTTTGTTCTGAGCAGGGCATTTTAACATGCTTGTTGTCCCACAAATCTTTGTAGTGAGTTGGAAAAGGTTTAGGTACCTCTCCTTCCCTCAGAAGATCTACCTGTAACACAGAAGGACAGGGGAAAAAAAATCAGACTCTACTTCCAAGTTTTTAAGTGGAAGAAATAAAAAGTAAGGAAAAACACAGTTTAAAAAGCTCTCATCTACAGCCATCCTTTTTGGAAAGGGGAAAGCTACAAATTGACCACATGATAGCTACTCATAAAAAAATCCATCTGTTAATCTTACATTATATTTGTTGAAAAGAATGCCACCTTAACACACTCAAATAAAGGCAATACATTCAATTACTATATATCAAATCACCAATTAGCAATTCAAATATCTACATATTTTCATCTAAGTATTTTCAAAACACAGTTTCAAATGTAACCATAGTCATGTACAGAAATAGTATTTTTAACCTAACACTGAAAGGGATGAGGAATCATTATAGCTAGAGCAATGTCTCAAATTTACTTCACAGAATATTAGAAAAGTAAAAAAAAGAACACCACATTCTTAAAGACTTAATTTGCTATTCAGCCCTCTAGCAGCACTAAGTGTCTCAGAATAAGTATTTAAACTTAACGTGCCTTTCTTTTGGTTGGGATTTATCCATCACCCCATAGTTTTACGGTCAACAGAAACTATTGCTTTGTTTCAACAATAATTGGATTGCATACTACTCCAAAGGATTAAAGGAAAACTTATCAGATTTGATCTAAAATGCAGTGGTAAAATTGCAAGAAACTCTCCTTCATTCTTTGTCTTTTCCATATCTTGACTATCTTGAGCCTCTTGTATGTCTTGAGCCCAAACCAGAATCACATTAACATGGCATGAAAATGTTTGAAGTACCAATTTTACTTGTAGATGTATTTAAATTCTCAAACTTTACAACTCAGTCAAGGAAGCACTCACAATCCCCCACTAAACAAAAATACTTGCCCCTAACAAGACTGAGGCAGCAAAACCCTGCTTTTCATCTGGATCTGAATATCCTAATTCTATGCACCAGAATAGCCAATTTCCAGGAAAGCAGTTGCCCCAGTCCACTTGCAAGGAATGGCAAGACAGGTGGCATTTCACACTACTGAACACTAGAGGCAGAAGCTTGGCTCGAGGCAATGCAGTGCACCACTGTACCCTGACGGTCACGGTGTGGCTGGCCGAGGGGCGCAGGTGAGGCAGACGGGCCCCACACGCCGGCATCCTTCTCATCTCTTCAATCGGGGTTCCAAACCATTTCTTGTTGGTTGGCAGAGGAGGTGGTGTATATTTAGCAACCTTCCTTCCTGGTCTCTGGGGTTTGAATTCACACTTTTCCTTCCTGCTGTTAAAATACAATGCATTGAAACATTTTATTTCCACTAAAAAAATTGATAGGCAAATACACAAACTTCCACCCCAGGATTACAATGATAGCAGTCAGTTTATTTGCCAGCCTTTGCTGCAGCCTCAGGCCAAAGCTTTACTTGGGGAGAACTCCCACCACCATCAACCTTCCCCTCCCCAAGACACACAGGTACATGTCTACCAAAACACTCTTCTCTACAGGCTGACAAAACCCTTCACAGAACTGCAGTGGGCTAGCAAAGCAGGGCATTCCTCTGCAGAGCCATGCTCCTTCCCAACGGACAATGCCCCAAAGATGTGCAAAACGACTTTCTTGCCCTACTTGAAGGATTTGAGTCAAGTCGAAGAATTGCATGTTATACCAAAATACAGAGTCCTTTTGTTTCTGTTCACTCCTTAGACACTTATTCACTTTCTCAGCTCCCACTGATAACTAAGGTCTTCAGAGCATAGATTATCTTTTGTCCTTCCACAACACCCGGCATGCAGAGTCCTGTGTCATGCTCAGGGCTCCTGTTTCCATTGCTGCAGTGTAATCACCAGTCTTCTCTCTCCCAAATTATGAATAGAGCCAAACAAAACAAACCAAAAAAACCCACCCAAACCCAGAAACATCAACAAAAAACCCCAAACATCTCTACAACTGCTCTCAAAAGTGAATTTTCCCATGTCTATTTCAATTAAAGCATCAATAGCATTGATAGTTCAACAAAACAGATTCACTATTTTTGAAAGATCAAACTAATAAGAATTCTAAGAATTGCACTGGACAAACATATCCTTCAAAAACCCCACAAATAGCCCCATTAAAAATAAGTTATTTCAATCCTACATCAATTGTCTTTGTATGTTAAAATATATTTTGCAAAACTCTTTATACAATCCTGCCTCTGAAATTCTATCACCAAAGAGGAAATTTTCAAGTACGAAAAAAACAGATGAAGAGGCAGATGCTACCTTTTCTCCTCAACTTTAGGTATCCTCATGAAGTGAGAAGTGATTTTGGAGTCTCTTTTCACACCCTGTTTTGCACCTTTGCATTCTGATGATGGAGCAGGAGAGATCCCAGGTGCCTTTGTACGCAGAGTGTCCTCTTTAACAGAATTATCTACCTCCTCAAAGCTTTCACAGCCCTTGGCAGAAAAACGTGATTTCCTTGACTCCAATTCAGCATCCCCACATTGAACTCTAAAAGATTTGTTTATGGGTTTTGACGTATTAATCTCCTCTCGTTCATCCAGAAAGGGACTTGTTTCTTCATCAGCCTCTGACCCATGGCAGCTATTTTTAGAATTATCCACATCCATCGGTGACTCTGGTTCACTTTCTTTCTCAAAAGCAGGTGAGTCCCCTGAACTGCTCTGACATTTGCTCAGTTTCCCAGGACCTCCAAGATCAGATATACAGGCATCACAACCAGCATCTGAAAGTGGACTTTCTGGAACTACATCCCCTTCCTCCTGCTCACCCGTTAAACAGACAGAATTGCAACTCTTCAGCTTCTGTGAATTGCATGAAGCCACTTGTCCGTCTGTCTCGATGTCTTTTGAAGAAGGTTTTGCATTTCCTGTTTTTGAAGTCCGACCTGCTGATAACTTCCTCTGAGTCCAAGTGGCACTGCTTTCTTCAGAACCTCTCTGCTTGCCAGTTTTGTGCATCTGATCAATGTTGGCATTTTTAAAGAGGTCTGCAGACTGCAACCCCTTCACAGGATCTGTATCTAAGACTGCATCTTTTTCCTCAGACTCCCAGTTACACGTGCTGCCTGTCTGAGGCAAATTTACTTGCTTTGCACCAACTTCCACAGATATTTTTGCATAATTTTGCTGACAAGTATTCTCTAGCTTTTTCACATCATGCTCACAAAAGTTCTCTTTTTTAACAGAAGTCATCTTAGGATTTGCTTCAGTATTGTTATTAATTTTGCTGTGCAAGCTGTGGAAAAGAAGTAAGGGAATTCAATGTCTTATTTCCAAATGAAATTTCTGTGCATATTTTTTTAAGGAATAGTGATAAACAACTGAAAGTACAGATTTTTATTCATTCTACTCTGTAAGTGAACACTACGAGGAGCAACAGGTTTTACTGCACTGAGGACTGTAGCTCACTAGCAACCTAGTTCCATTTAAAGGTTCCAAAGGATGATGAATCAGCTGCTTACCTCAGGAATCTATTCAGTCATTCATTATCCTTATCTTCAAATCTAAACATTATGAGGCTATTATTTAGCTATTTTCTCCAGATGAAAAAAAATTAGAAGTTGTGACAAAGTCCTCCATAACTTTTTTTTTTAATCCATGAAATACAATGAGCAAGGATTTATGGCCATTCCCTCAGAGCTACAAATTCATCAAAGAAGAGGCCACAGCAGTCTACAGTCTCCTATTACTTCCTTACTTTTATAAGCAGTCCAAGACTTCAAAAAAACTCCATACAAAAGCTCAAGTGTAAAATAGATTTCAAACTGATAATAAAAATTAAAAGATACATTAAATCAGAAGGTTTTTAACAGAAAAATAACCTGATTTGTCTTCATGTATGGCAGGGCAGGATAGAAATATGTCCTAATGATAACGCAGGGAAATGAATTGAATTTTGTACGACCAGACGTCAGAAAGTCATTTTGTATTTACATACTTTATGTGTCACATAACTTATGTGTCAGTGTACTGATAAAGAAAATTACTTAGAGGACACATGAATATTAAAAAAACCCCTGACTAGTCTTGGTGAATACAGCACTCTGAACAATATCTTCTCCTGAATGTATTGTTACACTGTGTACTCCCAATGCAAACTGAGCACACTAAACTCTCTATGTCTGGTCACTGCCCAGCTTCCCATTTACACTAAATAAGAAAATATACAATTCCCACGCCATCTTAAATTCAGCCACTGGACATTTTAATAGACTATAGATTCCTGAAGGCATTAACTTTCTCCATGAATGGTAACAGATCCTCTTCTAAAAGACCACTCAGGATAAGGAGAGATGATAACTTGGAACTGCATCCACAGGATGATTATTTGAAAACTAAAGGATCTCAGAGGGCTTTATTTCATGATAATTTAACTTCCCATGGATGCATTTATTCCTGCAAATTTTGATGAACAAAAACCAGATACTGCTGCCATCTCAATTACTCTTTAAAGGTACTGACAATATCTATTGCCAACTTGAGAAATCAAATCTAAGACAAAGACAAACTTAAATTAAAATTGTGATGTTAACTGCAATAGAAAGGCACATGAAATGTTTACACAACAAATCTGCTTCTTAAAGTTGCCTAGGCTCTAATCTGTCAGCAGGGATGGAGAAGGGCATAGAAGAGCAATACTCTAAAGGGAACTTAAAAAAAACTAAAATCATTCCCTCCTTTAGAATCCTCTTAACATCCTTGATTTAGTGGAACCTGTATGCCTGTAATTGGCCCTGCATACTTCTATATTAATCACTATCACAAGTCCTCCCAGCTATTTTTAGCACAGCTACGGACTTGGATCTCCATTTACTAGCAAACCAAACCAAACCAAAGAAAAATAAACCAGCATTTACAACTGCAACTACAGAAAAATAGTATCTGATGTTCCTCTGCACCAGTTAGTTAAATTCTTTGGAGTATAACTTTAAGGCAGCCGTGCAATCACTGCTCCTGACAGACCACCATTCAGCAGCAAAAATTTGTAACATCTTTCATAAAAAAAAAACTTCAATGCACATTTGAGCACTTGTAAATTCTGGCTGTAATTAAACCAAGCTGCACATGTTTAAACCACAATTGCAGTCCAATGAGACAAACCAAAACAGATTTTTGTCTGTAAATTAAAAACAGTGAGTTGGTTGCAGGACTATCAGTGCAAATCTGCAACTGCTAGTGCCCTATGTCAAACAAACGTGAAAGCAGAACTTGACCAAAGACATAGTCTGATGTTACAATGAAATTGATCAAGTGTTTGGCTGCCACTGGAAGCAACACTCCCATTTTGCCTTTCTTTGCTACAGGTTCCCATCTTTTGCTTTGCAGGAGCAGATGTATTAATTTACCTAAACAGTGACATGCTTCAGGAATCTATGTCAGCATAAGTTTGGACTTGGGTGTTTCAAGAGGATGGGAGGGGGACTAGTTAGCTGTTTGTAGTGAAAGTATCTGTTTGTTACTCAAGAGGATGTGCCAAGGTAAGGAAAGCAGCAGAAATGGGGCTGCCTCCATTTAGCCAGCTGTACTGGCAACCTGCACTTCTAGCTCCCACCAGACCCCCTCAAAGAAAACACCTTTTGAACAAGTTTATGTTGTGCTTTTTACCTTTTGGACTCCGTTGTCTTGGGTCCTTTATTCTCCAACCAACTGGTAATTGTCTGCTGTTTACAAACTGAAAACCACAGTTCACTGTTATTACATGAAACATGATAAAACTGCAACATCATTGCATATGAAAAAGATAACTTGCACTGGGTGAAGATAAAAACACCTCCAATTAAGCCCTCATTAGTATCTGTACTATAGGGAGCATCCAGACATTAGCTGGATTAAAACTACATGTGATGTAATATTTAATTTGCATCAGTTAGCAGCTGTAGGTTTCATAATCTTTATAAATTACAGGCATGGTGTGTGGTGGGATTTGTTTCATCCAACTTTTTAAATAGTTAAAAGGTTAAAAATAAACAGTGAATGTGTAGAATTCAAAGAAAAGACCAAAGTAACTTGAACTTTCTAGCTCTCATCATTACCTTCAGTCACCACCACAATGAGCCCCAAAAGCTTCTGCTGAATTTTGGAATGAAGAGGCAACATGACATAACTTAAAATCAAAAAAGAACAAACAACAAGGCATCTTTGAGGACCCATCCAAGAACTTTATTTGTATGTAACATACTGTGAAACATAAGGCTCACTATAAGCATAGCACACCCTATAAG
Organism: Ploceus nigricollis; assembly: GCA_013399945.1. Lineage (NCBI taxonomy): Eukaryota > Metazoa > Chordata > Aves > Passeriformes > Ploceidae > Ploceus > Ploceus nigricollis. The sequence continues at coordinate 1,526,972 of VXBC01010169.1, forward strand.
TGACAAGCACTCAGAAAAGGACTTTTTCCTTTCTCCTCCATCCATAAACAGCTTGAAAAGCTTTTCAATACTTACTCTCCTAAACAGCAACAAAATGAAGGACACAATTTCTTCTGATTTACTACCAACAACACAGTTCCAGTCTTATCTGTGTGTTGCTGCAGCTCACACAAGCTTTCAATACAACAGCAACACGTGAATTAATTATGCAGAGACTTGGCAGGGGGGAGGAATGGGGAGAAAAAATTCAAAGCAATTCTTTCAAAACTGGAAAACAGTCTTTATTAGTAAAAGGGGTATTTAGTTTTGTTGCTGTTATTTAAAGACACTCCGCAAATTTGGCAACTAGCTTCAATTCCCTTTCTTTCCATTTGCCAAGAGAAAGCATCTCCCTGCCACTGCTGACTGTGCAAGGTGTTTGCTCACTGGTTCAGCTGGGCAAGGAACAGCTGGAGTGCCTTACTGTAACAACAGTTTTGCAGAACTTCAAAACCAGTAAATCATGTCTGGCTCTTCTGATTCTGAGTATGGGAAGTCTCAGCAGCGTTCTGCAAATGGAGGTTGTGTAACTTGTAACAAAGATGGCTGAAGCCATAGGTTACTTAAGAGACATTGTTTCATAAACACTTTCCCTAACATTCAAGGCCTTGAAGGCTTTTATACAAGTGCTTATCAAATAACCCCATCAGAGGACACCACAATTTTTAGAATGAGAAGTAATCTCCAGAAAATACTAAAATCATTTTTAGTTATTCTGAAATGGCACAAACAACAGTGCAAATATTTTTATTTCCAAAGATTCACTAAACTTAAAACTAGTAGTCATTCTGATTAGTAAATTTCACCTTCTCCTAACATTTGAAGTGTTAATCCAAATTGCCTACAGGTAAGCAGCCAGAAAAAAAAAAGAAAAAACCAAACACAAAAACCTGAAGAGACATGTTAAAACATGGGACAAATAAACCTCTTCAAAGGCAGCTGACTACCTCTTGAGGTGTAAACTTGTGCTGAGGAAGAAATATTTATTCATTAGCACAAGAAATAGAAATGATGGCAGCAGCACCAGAACAGAACAAAATGGGTTTAGGTTGAACCTGAACATCTGAGCAGCCGTGTAAGCCCTCCTTAACATAACACACATCACTTTCATACTTCCAGCATGGCTTTTTGCTACAGATAAGGTGGTGAAAACAAGAGGCAACAAAAACCCATGCTTATTCTCAGCATAAACAATAGAACCAGACTTTGCTTCTTTTTTTTTTTATGGCATCTTTATTTTTACTCAAGATTCCCCAAACCATTCCCATAAAATAAATCATCCCCTACAATCTACCTTTGAGAAAAACACCCTAATTTTCAGAAGATTCTCATTTACTCTGTAGGAGTGTACACCTCTAACTCCAAACTATCATCTACTCAAAGTTGTCTCCTAGTTAGGGGTTAGTGAGGTTTAATTCATCAGCTGCAGATGACAGCAAATCTGTCTGGGGCCTTTTTCCCTTTCCATGCATTCCTTTCTATTCTTGAAAGAGGTGCATTAAAATTTGATTTTGACAGCGTTAGCTCCAAATAGAAAACAAAACTAAGAAAACCACGTGGGAACTTCGTCTACACAGCTTTGTTAGGCGACAGGAGGAGCAGCCACCACACCCGTGGGGCCAGCAGCGCTCCAAGCTGGCAGCCACGTGCTTATGTGAGCTCCTCTCATTACTCTTGGCTCTCCCTGTGTGACAGCCTGGCACAACCCCCGCTGAAAGCCTTTTTTCCCCACAGTAAATGTTTGTCCCCTCTTGTGGAACACGCTACCTTTAGCGGCTCACACCTCTCTTCGATGATTTCCACTCTGAGTGGAAACTTGCAAAAAATCAGGCACAAAACCGGTGTAAAGATCCTGCACGCAAAGCCGTCTCCAAGAGGAAGCAGCGCGCACTGATCACACCACGGAGCTGGGATACGAGCACACGCTGGCACCGGGAAGAGAAGTTAGAGACAATTCCAGCCCGAGGAGGAAGGGCAGCTCCGGGGAGGCTCCGTGCACAGGCACATGCGGCCCCCGCCGTTCAACGCTGCTCAGGCCGGCAGCAGCATGGCAGCGATGCCCTGAGCGGCAGAGAGGGACACGGAGACTCGGAACCTCCGGCCCGGTGGCCTCTTCCTCCTCCTCCTCCTCCCGCCCAGCCCCAGGAGCGAGCCCGGGCGGGTCGGGCTGGCGGGGGGCGCCGAGCGGCGCTCCCAGCTCGGGGCGGTTCAGCGCTGCCCAGGCTCCGCCGGCCCGTCCCCGCACCCCGACAGCGAGCAGGCGGCCGAAGGAGGTGGGGGCTGCACGGACGCCAGCGAGCCCCGCTCC
>VXBC01010169.1:1529540-1640805 GCA_013399945.1 Ploceus nigricollis
CCGGGAGCGAGAGCGGTGGCGGTGCCGATGTCGGGAATCACGGGGCCCGAGGGGCTCCGCCGCCGCCCGGCCGCGGGAAGCCGATCCCAACCGCCGGCGCCTCCCGGGGGTGGGCGCGGAGGTGCCAGGCCTCGGCGGGGGCCGCGTGTCGCGATGGGCGCTGGTCACAGGGACATGGTGTTCCCCTCGTCCCGGCGGCTCCCGTTCCGCTTCCCGGAAAGGGGGAGCTGCCGGCCGGTGCCGCCTTTTAAGGAGTCGGGCAACTTCACGGCAGAATTTCCTCTCCTGCCACACACGAGATCTGCCCCTTTTTTGCCTTACAAGATGTGAATTGTTGGTGTTAAAGTGTTCTGTATTTTTTCCTTTTAGTAACTGGGATGAGCCCTTTGTCACCGTATTTAAACTTGGACCCCAAGTACCTAGTACAGGTGAGAAGGTGGCGTGTATTTATTGTGTTGAACTCGATTTCAGTGTTTGCATGATTACATGAGCACCTCAAACCTCCTGCAGTGCTGGGCACTGTGCCCTGGAGTCTTGAACTGAAGACAGTGGAAAGCAACATTTTTTTCAGTATTGTCCCTAATAAATCTTGAAGTGCTGTGACATCTGGAAGAAAATGAGCACTGATGATGCAGAGGATAGGTAGGGCTGTTGTGTCAATCCAAGCCTGCTGCTGTTAGAAACAGATCTCCCTCCCTGCCTTGAGGCAGACAGCCCAACACCACCTCACACAAGTTCTGGCACTGCTCACACCTCCACTGAGCCCCTTCAGTCAGTAAGAGCAGCCAGAATCTCTCCCCTCTTTTCATGGATGAGTTTTCTGAACAAGTTTGATCGCTTTACTGAGGTGTTCAGCCAAGCTCCAGACCTGATAACAGGCTTTGCCATCACAGCAGCTGCACATTTCACATCACTGTCCTTATGTCATTACCCAGCTGAAAGGGAGACCATCATGAAGTAAAACTTCCCATTCTATAGAATAATGTAGCTGTCACACTTGCACATCTTAACATCAGTTAATATAAAACGAGGCCATCATAAGGAAAAAAAATACTTTAAATCAAGTAATGTTTTCCATTTTCATAAATAACTGTAGCTGAAAATGTTAAAGTTAATCCAATTATGATGCATGTCAATGATTTTATTTAGTTAATATTTTTCTACATATATGGCTTATACTATCTGAGAACATGAAGTTTTCTAGAATTAGCACTTAAAGGTCAACAGCTGCATAGTGTCTGCTAACCTCTGTGCCTCATTTCATGGTACCCTGGGTCACTGTTTCTTTTGTAAATGGAAGCTGTGCATGCAGTTCTGGGGCCCAGAAGCTGTTGTAGTCTGGATTACAATGTAACATTCCCCGGAGGATAGAACACCACGGCTGTGTCTCTGGTGGAAGTGGGCTCAGTACTGTGGCTGCTGTTGTTGAGTGGTCAGAAAGAAGCTGAGATTATTTAGACTTTCTACAAAAACACTCTCTAAAGCGGTTTTGTTTACTTAGTACAGTTTGTCTGAGAACCTGTTGGTGTTGAAAATGGTATAGCAGGGATTTTGGAACAAAGTGTGTACTAAGAGACTTTTAGAAACAAAAGGGAAGTTTGCTTTAAACGCAAAGGTGTTGGCATTAGTGTCATGAAACAGTTCTAAAAATACCTATTGATGTAACACTAGAGGCTGCAGTCTGTGTTGTAACACTTCACTGCCCTTCATGTTTACCACTAGTGTGTTGAAGTAATAGCAAAGTGCATTGAAATAAAAGGGAATTCCACTTTTTAACGTGATCAAGTTGCCCATACAAGCTGTGAGGTCTCCTTCCTTAGAGAATCACAGGACATGGGAGTGGCTTTGAGTGCCCAGCACTGACTGACCCTTCTTTTAACAATGGGGGTTGCACTAAACAGTCTCCACAGGTTCCTAGGACTCCAAATACTGAAGGAAAAAGACATAGCTAATATTTCAGAATATAAGAGGTCTTCCCATAATAACAAATGGTACACTGGTACTCATTACTTTAAGCCTCCCATTATTGGTTGGTCTCTGAATGCAGGCATGGAACAAGCTGTTGTCTGCAATGCTGTGTTGCCTGCAGCAGGGAACAGGTGTTATAAATTTGCATGTCAGCCTTTGGCAGAAGCATAGGGGATGGGCTTTTGAGGTTGCCTCTAGAAACTTAAAAACATCTAAGTTTCAGATGGACGTAGACAAGGATTGCTTCATCTTGACTTTTGGGACAGTAGTGAAAACTGTTAGAAACTGCTAACTCATATAAACACTGAATTTCTCCAACTGTCTAGTTACAAGGAAGGTAGAAACCATATTGTAGGTTCATTTTATTGATAACACTATTCACAATTTTAGGAGCTATTTTTTCTGTATTGCCATTCACATTCAGTGTCAAATGTGGGCCAGTAAAACCCCTTAGAATGTATTTCCTTGAGCCTGCAGCTGTTGGAGTCATGCATCAGTTAAGTAGGGGTGGATAATACTGTGACTGGAAAGCACAGACGCTTAAAAGAGATCTGCTGCTTTAGCACCTTATCAACAACAGGCATCTTCAATGTCTCCTACTGAAGAAGTGCCTTGGCACACCTTATCTCTACACATATGCCAGTTTCTCTAGGCCCTTTCTCTAGCTTTTTAGACCACTGATTTGCAAGAACACAAGTGTGTTCCTGTGGGAAAAAGATGGACAAGTGAAAAATTAACCAACCTCACATATTTCATGCCTGATCATCACTAGTTTTGAATGTATTCCTTGTGTTTTTCACATCCTTAAAATAGGTCACTTATTTCAGTGCAAGGAAATACCTCTTTTCATCAAAGGCAGTTTTTATTTAGTATCAGAGTAGTGGGAAACTAATGCATTATTATATCAGACTGGGTTGCTCAGTGAGGAAACTGCTATGTAATCAGACAACAGGAATGTTTTTAGAAGGCTTGTATTGCCTGCTGCAAGATGTAATTAATAATTAAGCAAATAGTCATTAAAAACAAAAACAACCAACAACCCACACAGTATGAGTTCCTTGGCTGACTGATGTAATTTATAAAAAGTTAGCACAGCTAGGAAAAAAAAAAAAGCAGTCAGTAAATTGAACTTTTTACAGTCCTTTTTCATGCTTAATACAGAATACTCATAGTATATTCCATCTCTGCTACTGTAGGCAAGAATTTTCCAGAAATACTCATCCATCTTTAGTTTATTGCATGGACTAAAGAAAAAAATGAATATGGCTTACATTTTGAACTAGACTTGGAAAATACAAAAGCATTTGTTTTTGTTTTTCCCCAGGATACAGATGAGTTTATCTTGCCCACAGGAGCCAACAAAACTCGAGGCAGATTTGAACTGGCCTTTTTTACCATTGGAGGATGTTGTATGACAGGTTGGTGGTTGTGGTTTTCACTTTTCCCAGCTGTCCAGGTAACACCTGTGCACTACAGTGATCGATGAGATTGTAAATGTCTTGTTCTTCAAGGCATTGTCTGTTCGAATTTTAAGTAAAGAGATACTTGATTTTAGTTTATACACTAAATTCTGTTCTCAGTATTTGCTTCTAGTATTGTTTATTCTTTTTCTTCTTCAAAAGTAATAACTGATATTATTCCAACTAGGGGCAGCATTTGGTGCACTGAATGGTTTGAGACTTGGCTTGAAGGAGACACAGAATATGGCGTGGTCAAAACCTAGAAATGTACAGTAAGTGTTCCATCAAAAAAATGTACTTCTTAGTGACAGAGTTGTTTCTTCCACTTTATACAAGGTTAGATCTGAATATACTGCAAAAATAAATGTTTTGGTTTTTTTTTTCCTGTAGTGGGGACAAATGGGAATCAGTATTTGTCTTCATCAAGTTATTACATGTTGTTAATTACAGTGATATTCAGTTCAACCTTTTTGGTTTTTGTTCAGTCACAATTGGTGTGTCCTGTGACTTACCTTAAATATTTGAGAAATAATTACTACTTTGATGTTTACTAAAAATCTACTTCAAAGTCAAAGCAATTTTTGTATGTAGAAATATTCCCAGAAGCAGTAGTGTTTACTTTCAGCTATTTTTTGCTGTAATTTATCTGAGTATGAGTCTCCCTTCTTTCCCAAGCTTTTCACAAGCAGGAAAAGATACAAATGCAGAACTGGGCCTGCCTGGATTTGCATTAGGGATGACATTGGTGCATGCTGCTGGGCAGGCATTGCAGGGGAGAGCTGTTCTGGGTTATGGCATCCAGGAGCACCCATGACATTGCTGTGTTTTCACCTTACCTGATTGTTTGAGGGAATGCAGCAAAGACAGGAATATTTGTTTCAACAGGATGCCTCTTGTGGCATCCTGGCACAATGGCAGCTTAGACATAGCTATAGGAAAACCTAAGTGAAAGAGAAATTGGAAACCAGAGGAACAGAATAACTGAGGGAAACATGGGAAATTTTCACTCCCAGAATACTTTGGAACAAGGGAATTTTAGAAGAGTAATTTAATATTTCCTGGTACAGTTTATATTGGCTCTGCTCCTTTTTAAATTGTTTCTATATTCATCCCCTTCTTTATCAAAATATTCACCACTATTATTATGACTCTTTATTGGCTCTGCTCCTTTTTAAATTGTTTCTATATTCATCCCCTTCTTTATCAAAATATTCACCACTATAATTATGAGTCTTTCATAATGCTCTAGATAAACAGAATTGTATTTTAGGGTTTGGAATGAGCAGAGTTGGAGAAAGCTGTGATGTTAAGCACAAACCTTGGCAGGTCAAGCCCAGGAGGTGGCAGTCAGTGCACGCTCTGCTCTTATCCTGGCTCTGCAAGGCAAAGGTCTGCTGAAGGTCATCACCTTCCAACAGTGCATTAAGTTCTGGTTTTCCCTCATCAGCTGCAGAAAACAGGCTTGCTTAGCTGGATTTTGTCCAAATTTATCCTTAATGTACACAGATTTATTTCTTAATGAATTTTAATTTTGCTGTTATTCACTTGTCATCAGATACGTCACAGTATGCCATGGTTGTTAGAATTACTGATTCTCTTATCAATTCAGAGTAAATATAAAGTTAAAAGGTGGGGGTTGTAATTAAGGAGAGGTTATCAATACCCTAGTGTCTTAGATTTTTTTCCCTCTTGTTTCAAAATGAAATGTTCAATTATTGTTTAGTTCATTGCCTAACCATATTCAGTAATGACCTGTGTCCTAATGAAAATTATAAAAAAAGGAAAAACACTAGAAAATTAAAGCAGAAGGGACATAAAGCAATTAAAGTGTCAGACATTAAATGCTGAACTAAGTTCCAGTGGTAGTCAGCTGTCCAGAGCAATACTATGCCTGTGATAGTGTTACACTGCTGGGAGATAAAGATCAGTCATTTCTTCTGGCTGCTGTTGTCACCATTCTGGAGACAGCTGGTACCAGCAAGAAGTGGCATTGTGCTTCTCTGAGAGCGCACTAAAGGTTCTCCTTTCCTCTTTAGTGCTAGTCTGGAAGCCTACACACAGAGCAGACACACAGACACACCTCTTGGCCTTTTGCTGGGTGCTGGGTGGACAGATGGGATTGTAAGGGACTGTCTCTTCCCTTCCTGACTTACTGCAGTCCAGACTTGCTTTATTGCCCACACCATTTGCTCAGGCATCCCCACACTCCCTGACACATGGTTCTTGCAGAAGAGCACTGAGGCTTTCTTGGAGACCTTTTACCCAGCTAAGTCTGCATAAGTGTGTCAGTTATTCTTGGAGCTGCGTGTAGTCACCACGTAAGGAAGGACAACTTGGCTTAGAAAGTCATTTGAAGGGAAGAGATTTGAATCTTGGGGAGGATCAAATTTGCCTTGAAAAGAGAGAAAGATTTTCTTAAGACTTGACAGGACTGAATATTTGCTTTCAAAAGCTTTTAGTTCATCATTGCAGTTTTGTTAACCACGTATATAGTGTAAACACACAAGCCCTACTGTCATAAACACTGCCTTGATGTAAACACAGAGTGCTAAAGGTTTTCATACCTCTTTAACTCCTTTATAGAATTCTAAATATGGTGACAAGGCAAGGAGCATTATGGGCTAACACTCTGGGATCACTGGGTAAGTAAAGTCATTCCTTCATAGGGAAAGCAACTTAAAAGTTGTAATTGTTGGGAAAGTGTATTTGTGTATTATCTGAATAAGAGTATTCTCTAAATTTTCATTGTTAAATCTATCAGGAAAAAGTGCAGGTTTTTTTCTTTGGGGGCTTGAGGGTATTTCAGTAGACATGAAAATGGAAATTAAAGGCTAAAAGAGGATTTGCAGCATGAGGAGCCAAAAGCCTTTAATTAAAACCCCAATTTTTTACTGTATTACAAACATTATTATATTTTTTTCTGTATTAAAATTCTAGCTATATAAGAAATAACTAGAAATTACAGATAACGTTTACTTGTTAATAAATTCCAATTAAATTACAACTTAAGGCAAAAAATATAATTTAATATTTCTGAAATAACTTTAATAACCTATATTGAGACTCTGTGGTCATGTGATAAACTGCCTAATGTTTGTTTCCTGTTAAAATCAACAAAATGTTAATGTGAAGAAGAAATGTGGTAGCCAGTACAAAGATTTATCCTTTAAATTATGGTACCTTAGCTAGAAAAATCACACATGGTACCACTGACTTTAAGCCTAAATGTTGCTTATAACTAAGTGGGTTAGAAAAAAGAGAAAAGAAAATGACCAATAGCCTGATATATGGGAAAAAAACTTCTATGAACTGAGATTTGGGTGGAAGGGGGCTGTAAAATAAAATCACATCAGTTGCCTCAGAAAAACAAGATTATTTCATAAAAGTCAGTGAAATAACTAATGCCCTAGAATTTACAATTTTTTTACCTCCCTCCCAGTCTTCCACAATCTTAAAAAATTGAAACAGATGCAGTGACTTTAAAAGGAGAAATCCAAAATTGATTAAATTATTTTGAAGAAAAATAATGATGGAATTTGTTGTCCTACAAAGTTGTAGTTGAAGTTAGCAATATTTAAATCAGAGACTACATCATGTTATAACCCAGTCTACATCTGTTTGACTTTTGAGAAATGCATCAAAGTATAGGCTAAGTTGCATGTATGGCATTTATTTCAGTCTTATTTCTGAAGAGCAGATTAGCTGCCATTTAATTTAGGCATTAGCTTTTGAGAGGCATAGTTAGAGAGAGGATTCTGAGCTGCAGCAAGAAAGGCACTTTTTCTATAAGCAATGCATGTTGCCTGCTGAATTTTATTGGGCCATTTTTGTTAGGATTTTTTTTCTTTTTTTTTTTTGTTCCAAGCCTAACAAAATCATGTCTGAGAACTGAGATGTAGGCATGCTGCAGTTCAAGGTTTCAGTTTAAGTGACACATTAACAGGTTTTTTCAGCTGTGTTTGAAGAAAGATTACTCAAGAAAATGTTTGTGCATTCCAGTAACAAATTGTTATTTTTCTTACAAAATATGGCCTCCAAAATCACAGGGTTAAGCAGAACTTTATATTTGGGATTCTGGTAGACCTCTGTCTTGTCCTACTACCAGAGAAATTCCTTTCAAGGAGCCAAATTATTTTTGCATCTTTCTTCACCTTGTGCAGCCTTTCTCTACCTCAGAGATTCTTTTTGTCACTACTGACAATTTTTGTCATTCTGTTCCTGAACAGAGGCAGCATCTGTGTGGAACTGTTTTAAAAAAAAAACTATGTTGAATTCAGCTTTTCCTTCCCTCATTGTTAATCTACTTGCTGCTGAGACAAACTGAAATACCCTTGCCTGTGCTGAATGGAGAACGATGCTGCTGTTAACTCATTGACATTGTTATGGTTGCTTCTGAAGGATTTACTGCCTTTTAGCAGAAGGAGAGATTTCAAATTCTTGGAGGGCAAGGAATGAATTGAATGGCATTGTCTTTATCACTTCAAAATGATGACATAGTCTACTATTCTTTGCCAGCATGAAATAGGAGTATATCAAGAGGAGTGAGGATGGGGTGGGGGGGGCTTTTCCTTTCATCAGAATGTATAAATGATAAATGCATCCATGCTAAAAAGCCCATGCATTTCTCTTTCTAGTCCTTTCCAGGACAGTCCCTAAAGTTATCCCAAAGCAAAAGGCCCTCTGGAGATAAAGATTTCATGCACAAGCAGAGGTGAAACAGCTGTAAATGTCAAATCCCAAGCATTCTAATAATCATTTTTAAAAGAAACATAACCCATTGTACTCCAGCTCTTGGTAGCATGATCTGAATGCTGTACTTAACTCACATTTCATCACTGTCAGACATGGACAGCAATTTTCTCTGCCTAGAAAGTGCTGGGTTTGGTTTTGTGTCATCCACAGAGGACTGTATGAAACTGCCAGTACAAATTGAAACACTGCATTTTCAAACAAATTCAAACAGCAAAATAGGCTTAAACTTCAGTCAGTGCTTTACAGCACATATTGTTATGAAGAATGCTACTTTATAACCAAACTATAGCTCAAGAAAGAAGGAATAGCTATACAGGAAGAGATTTGGGAAAGAAACACCAAAGATGGGATTTTGCAGAGGATTCCCTTCAAATAAGCAGAAAATCTGTTCTTCAGAAGCATTGTCTAAATAGCTACACCAAGCCTGGATTCTAAGCTTTGGGCCTCAGACCATGGAAGGTTTTTTTAATCTTGTTTTTTCCCCCCAGCTCTACTTTACAGTGCATTTGGAGTCATCATTGAAAAAACACGAGGTGCAGAAGATGACCTGAACACCATAGCTGCTGGAACCTTGACAGGAATGCTATACAAAAGCACTGGTAGAGTAGCAAAATATTTCTCCTTTTCCCTCTTATGTGCTTATCCTAGTTATTAAGATTCTCACTACTTTACTAAATACTGTCCTGCTCTCAAAATTGACAATGTAAAAATGGCTATTAGCTCAATGTCCCCTAACCCACAATGCTTTTCACCCAGCTAAGGCTACCTAAGGAAAACTTGCACTAAAAACAAAAATCCAGCTGAATTAAATTTGATTCTTTGCAACTGCACAGGACTGACAGTAACCATGAGTGCCAAATTATGACTGTTGTACATATATACTGAAGAAACAGTCATTTATTTCCTCAGGTATATGGTGAGGTTGTATAAAATACATACTCACCTCATTCCTAGCCATGTTTTCAGCAATAACAAGAATAAATCTAATTGTTTCTCAAATCCATGAGTGGATGCAGGCAAATGGGAACTACCTTCCAAAGTGAATAGGGACAGGGAAGGAAAGCACAGAACACAGAGCTTGATTGCATGAAGATGAAACTTAATACAAGTGATCCATGTGACAGTAATTCACATGATAGTGGTACCTGGAGCTGCAAAAACCCTACACACAGAGAAATTTATATATTTATGAAATTATCACTTGGGTTTTCATGAAACTGTTGTCTTGGGGTAGGATTGTAGTCTTTGCGTAGTGGTCAAAACCAACAAAAAAGGTTATTTGAAAACAGCATGGATTTAAGGTTAGAATGCTGATGCAAACTGAATTGTTTGCAGGAGAGAGGGTCTGATCTTCATCAGCTAAATGGCTGTCAACACATGTTCCAAGCTTAACAATTGGAGGTATCTTTTTAGAGGATTGCTGGGTACCACAGGTTGACATTAGCACATGGAAAAAAGTTTTATGTTTTAAGTTACTCAGTAAATGTTTGGCTGCATGACTCACCTGCATTTTATGGAGGAGATAATGCAAGAATTAACCTATGTACTTTTACATATCGAACTGAGCCTCAATGTCTTAACAGTGTTCCTGAAGGCCTACTTTTTTGGGGGGGAAAAACAGTTTGAGTAACTCTGTTTTCCTGATGGCTTAGACTACCTAAAGCCAAAAATAATTGGCTGGAGCAGCCTTCATAAATATGAGACTCTTAACTTTGCAAGGGCACATATCTCTCCTGTAATCCATTTTTTCCTTGGGATTTCATGAGTGATATGACAGAGTACCAGGAGCAGCTGGAAAGAGTAGCATATAGAAGCCTAATATTTTCTGTAGGAGTTTATTAATAATGAGAATTGTCATCTAATACTTCAGAAGACGCATCCCCCTTACCTTCCAGAAATATAGAGCTGGCATTATGTATAGTATTTTTTTGGCACAGCACAACCACGGATAACTACTCCAGTCATATGCACAGTCATCTGACACTACTAAGGTTTTCATTACCAGAGCACAGTGGGACATTTGTTTTGTAACACAAGATCTACAGAGCTGTTGGCAGTCCTAATAAAGGCAAATGAAGTCAGTAAATCTCTGTTCATTACAACATTGTATTTCAAGTGTGTGTTGTGCATATGAACCATAGTGCAGAGGAACTGCTGCCTCTCCTATCATCTTATGCCAGAGCACCCTTTCTTATTCTGTATGGTAAAACTTACAAATTCTGCCTTTACACTGCATCAGTGTATATATTTACCTTAAAACCTGGAATATTTAAACCATGCAAAATCAGCACACATCTGACACATCAAGACTGTAATAACTACCTGTGCTGCATGGAATGCCATGACACGTTGGCATTAAGAAAAGGAAAGTGTAAAAGCTGTCAAGGACACAGAGTTATAAATCTCCATATTTTAATGTCAGCTGGAAGCTCACACAAACATGCCATTGCAAATTAAGGCTGCTCTGTAGTCCACAAGGGGTGGATACAGAGTTGCAGGCAGTGCTATTCAAACGCTCAGATTTCCCACTTCCATAATTCCTGCTTTGTAAAGACATCAGGAACATTCTTAAGAAGAAATGGAATAATGTATGGCAGGTCTTTTATTATAACTTCATGCTTAACCACAGCACTTGGAGGAATGGAGGAATCACGTCAGAATCCGTTCTGCACCGAAAAACACTCCTGTGTACTCTGCAAAACCAAGACTGAATTTCTGAAACCAATGATTAAGCATCTGATGAGTGGACAGGAAAAAAAACCAGTTGGGAAGACTTCGTGAAGGCTGAGATTAGTTTCCCCAAATTGGTCCCAGTTTTCACAATTTGTCCTTGTAGAAGTGTTAATCATTACCAAAATGGCAGCAAACAGAATCTGCACGTTCTAAAGCCACTGATTGTGAGCAGTTTTGTGTAAAGCTACTTGACACAGCTTGTGTGGGAGAAGATAAGAGAGGATTGAAAGCTCTGCAAGTGAGGACAGTGGCAATTCAGCCCCCTTCCTGCATTCACTGGCAGTGCCATCATTCATTGAAACTCCCATTGAAGTGACTGAAGCAGTTCCATTCCCAATAAAAGCAGGTGATAGCTGGGCTCCATCTCAGCAGTACTGCATGGCTTAGATCAAAAGACACCTATTGAGTGGGAATGGAAAACAGATTGAGGAGTAAACAACTTCCGCTTGATTCATCTGACCAAATTGATCTCCAGCTTTCACATTTATTTGAATTTAATGCCACAATTACTGACTAGATTTTAGCCCAAATGCAGCAATAAGAGTATATATTAATTTGTTACACCAGTCTTACAACTTCATGGGAGCAATTTTTTGAGCTCACCACTAAACTTCTACCCACAACATTCAATTTGGGTTACAGTTAGAAGAAAACCCTCTGGGTTCCTCTGCCAGTGGCATATACAATAGAAATGTTACAGCAACTCAGTCAATTACAGTTTTGCTAAAAGGGGGTCTGATATCTTAAGTCCACAAGGATGGCTCTTCCATTTAATAAGATACTATTCTTTATTCTTCAATTTTAGGCAAAGGCAGAAGTTAGTATCTGTTATGCCAAGTTTTTTCTGATAAATGTTAGGAAGGACAAACATATCTTAAAACAAATGTTTTGTCTCCTTGCATGTGCTTTCAACCTCTTTTCTAAACTGACCATCTTTATTTGGTTTTCTTATCATTGTATTAGTCATGAGAGTAACAAACCACCAAACAAAAATGATTGTCACTGTGCACTATGTCACTGTTATACTCTCCCACCATGAAAATGCATAGTTCCAGTTGTCACAAAGGTACAGCTGGCTGAGGCTCCTACGCTCCTCCACAAGCATGCAGGATTGATCACTCAGGAAAAGATGAACTAGGTGGGACTTTGGCCTGACCCAGTGTGACAACAATTAATTTCTCACTGGAATTCCTGACGGACTTCAGTAAGCAAAAAAGTTAACCAACCTTTGCCTCTTATCTGAGAGTTACACAGGTTGTAGATGTTCTTTTTCTTGGATAATTTTTTTCCTCTCTTGAGGTTGGGGGTAACAGCAACAAAAGTAAACTAATTCTTTGGACAAACTAAATTCCTTTGTTTACTTTTGTGCAGTAAGAACCTGATCCTAGGAACAGCATCTCATGCCTTTGGAACAATAGATGTTACATAATTTGGTAGAGAAAATGGTGTGTCTGAAAAGACAGGAATTGAATGCTAGCAATAGCTGAAGGTAGTAGTTGTCATTTTAAGACCTCAGAACACAACCCTGAAAAGTCAATCTGTTATGAATTAGGAAGAGCTGAATGTTTTATTGCCAGCAGTAAAATCTGGTGGGAGCTAAAGATCAGTTTTGTGATATCCAGTGGGTAGTTAAGGGCAGTTGTGTTAGCTGACAGCTTCTTGAGCTATAAAAAGCCTGTTCTCTGAGCCCAACCCATGTTTTTCTTTGGGCCAGACAGGGCTGTTTTCTCATTTCTCTTGGCTGGAGAGGGGAAAAAGAAGAGCTTTTTGGGGACTGCTCTAGGTACAGGCCTGGGATATCTTACTTTTCTGCAGCATTTGGAAAAAAGTGAAGAACTTGCTTGTCACCACTTAAGGGCTGTGAGGCACTTTAGAAATTTAAGAACCCCTTTTAACATTACAAGTGTATAGGATTATCAGTCAAATGATGTTTGTAGAAAGGATTTTTTTTTTTTAATCTGAAATAAGGAAAAGATTAGGACAATGTACAAGCAGCACTACAAGTAACAGCTTGTTGAGGCTTTCTTAGTTATTGAGGACTGATGTCTAAGAGTATGTGTGGCCACTGAGAGCAGTGCTGCCCGGCTCTGCTAGTCAGGAGCAGTGAACTCAGAGCTGCAGGGATTTGCAGAGTTTGCAGGTGCCATTTACAGTAGCTGAAGTAGCCTCATGTCAGTCATGTTCTGATGCTTTCACTCAATGAGAATACAGCAAATTTTAATCATGTTTGCAAAGTAGCTTCAACAGCTCTAGTACTTCCAACCCAGTAAATTAAATTGTAGTTTCCTACTGTTTTTTCTAATTTAGCCTTCATACCACAGTAACTACAGGAAATGTTCCCTCTTTCAAGCTTTGTTGTTTCTGTATTCTAAGCACAATACTGCCTTAGCTGCAGCAATATGAAAATGGAAGATGCTTTTCTGGAATATATCTTGCTTCCAAATAGAAGTTTATCCGTTTCCTCAGTAATTTCTGTATCCACAGACTTTCCCCACTAATTACAAGATTTCATGAAATGAACCCCATGGAGCAGCAGGAGGAAACTCTTGATACTTTCTAATGACATCAGGCCACCCACAGATGTTCAAGGAAATGACTGCTTGATGGTTCAGATGGTCTGGTTACTGAGCTTGAATTTGGAGCAAAACTGAGATTGCCTTGTACGCTTGAGTTGAGCCCTTTAAACCATTTAAAAGTATTTTTGTTCCTGAAGGCCCAGCAGGAAGAGAAGCTGTTTTCATTCAGAGTATCCAAGAGAGATTGAAAGACAGAAAACTAATCACAATTTAAAGATTATTCTTCTTTTGTTCAGCATAAGTGGGTCTGAGGTTTTGGTGAAGGTATTTGTAATGCTTGCTATTGGATGGTTCTTGCTTTAAACATTCCAGGAACTATCCCAGGACATTGGAGTAACATTCTGAAAATAGAGACAATAAGGTTCTAAATGGAAGATTTTGCCCTCATGGCTTTACCTACTGGACAGGTGCAGCTCAGTGTTAGGAGTGGCTCCTGCTGTGCTGAAATGCAGAGCTGTGCAGTTGGAATGCTGTGTGCCATGGCACAGTGCACTGGAATGCTGAGTTCTGCCATGGCACAGTGTAAGCTGGAACCTATTGAAACCCATAGAGGAGGGAGGGACAATACTTGGTGGTGAGAGGGTACAGCAGAAGCCAGAGAACTAATTTCCCATTTAGAGAGCATCAGATGTATCTTTGGAAACCCACAGCAGTTCTCAACTCTTGTGCAAGGTGCCTGATCTCAAAATACCTGCTTCCAGAAGTGTCTGTCAGCTGGAACCTTTATCTTACTGGGACATGCAAGATTAGGGGCTCATGGCCATGTTTAGCAGGGCTTGTCAGGGCAGACTTGGTATCAAAGGCTTGCACAGAGTGATTGCAGAGGAGGGGTGGGAACATGTTCTATCATGCAAACACAGCTGGGATGGGAGTGGAGAGTTTATTTTTTTTAGCAAGTTAATTATCTCAGAGGCCCTAAGATTTTCTGCCCAGCAATAGGGCTGTATTCTAAAGTGCATTACTGTTTGAAGTCTGCCACAGACCTAGACATATTTACTCAAACACAAATCTGACCAGTTAGGGAAAGGAAAGTTTTCTTTCCTTTTTTTTCTAATTACTGTGGGTAGTTCAGAAATCGGGAGCAACTGCTACCAAAAAAAAAAAAAAAAAAAAAAAAAAAAAAAAAAAAAAAAAAAAAAAAAAAAAAACTAAAACAAAAAAAAAACCCTCAACATTTTGTAGCAGAAGCATAGTATAGGAACAGTGGTAAAGGAGCACTTCTTGCATGTTTACTTGGGTATTTTCTCTCTCAGTCATGCACCTATACCAACTGCACAAGTTTAGTACCCTGTTCATGAAACATGTCCAGCAATGTCCCTAAGTTGTCTGCAGGCCTACAGATGGCTTTAGGCCCTGTGGTTGACTTTTGCCAGTGGGTTCAGAGCTGCCATCCTTACCTGGCTGGCTCAGCACGTGAGAACACCAATATTTGCTACAGTAGGAGCAGCATGTCTAAAGTCCTCATACGTGGATGCGAGAAAACAGCTCAGCAACCTGAGTTTAAGATGACACCTTTCTTGTACAGCCCTGACTTCACAGAATCTGGAGCCAGGCTTGATCACCCTTCAACTACCTGTTCTTGCATAGGAAGAATAGGATTTTAAGGGGAAAGGAGCAGAACTGAGCCTGGGGGGTAAGGAAAGAGCCTATAGGAATAGTCATAGTTCTGTAGTGCCTCACATTCTGTGGGGATGTTCCACATTTCCTTGTACACCTGATGGTCACGACCCCCCTTTGGGGATTCCTGCTCTGATTTCTTGAATCCTGATATGAACAGCAGAAAATTGGGCTCTAGTGTTGTGTTCATTTACCCCAGCAGGAATGAGGAGTCAGTATTTTTACAGATTATCTCAAATACTTGTTTTGCACAAAGTGTCCTTTAAATTTCACCTGTGGCTTTTTGCCAGACACTGCTTGCACATGGTTAGTTTTGTGTACCCAGCTGCAAGCTCTTCATATGAAAAGCTTTTTGTGCAACAAATTCAGGATCAATTAGCAAACATGAACATGTACGTTTGCTTTCCTAAATGCTGATTTAGGCACATAGATCATATTCAGAAGGGCTTTTCTTAGAGCTGTTGAATTCTCAACAGTTACAGCAGTGAACTCAGCCAGAGTTTTGGCTAAAATCCTAAAAAACCTCTCAAATTGTCACAGCTGGTCTGGCAATGAAGTTTCTAGAAACTATGGCTAGACATGGCTTCTAGTACCAAGTCCCACTTCTGCAGCTTCTTGGTTTCATTGCATGCCTGGGCAGTACAGGGAGGTTTAACAGCTCTAGTGAAACCCATTTAATCTTGCAGCACAGGTAACACAGTGTCAGTCTAGCTGATGCCAACAGCTTTTTGCCTCACTAAAAGCCTAAAGGCAATTCTGTGAGACAGCTTTATGACCCATAATGGAAAGAAAAAAAAACCAAACACAGTCTCTCTGATTACTAAGGTACATTTGTTTTCAGGTTGGAGGAACCCGAACTGCACTGCCAGTTTCTCCAATAAAGCAGGCAGAGTTTTTTATCTTGCTGTCAGCAAAACTGGCCTTGTTCTATACACTGTACACATTATCTAGCTTGGTTCAGCTGCAATGATAAACATTGCAGAATCAAACTTACTGAAGTTTTCCTAGCATTGAGGGTCATACTCCTAGGTGTTCTGTGCATTTATAGTGCATTCTGGGAGCTCTGCTGAGGCACAGAAGTGTTTTGGTGTTTAATAAAAGCAACAGAAGTCTCTACTTGTGCCCCTGTACAACCCAGTCCTCACGTGGATGGAGTGGACATAGGATGCCACCTGACTCCCAGCTCCAGCCAGGTGCACTACCTGCAGGCAGCAGCCAAACTTGCCCTATATTTCTGCCTTACACTAATGTGCTCACCAGCACCTTAAGACTTTAATCACCTGTGCGACTCAATTTTTACTATTGCAAGGTGATTATTCTTTAATTAATAATCAGAATTAAGACAGCTGTTCAATGTACACCATAGTAAATACCTGCCAGTTAATCCCTTTCATCTACTTCCTGTTTTTTAATCGAAAAATTTTAAAATTCCAAAGACAGAAGCAGTGATAGGTTTTGCATGATGGCCCTAATGAATCTCTGGAGCCCAATGTCACTTCCGTATCAGCTGCTGTTTTGTTCACTTATTTCCCTCCTGCCCAGAGCTAATAATTGAAAACCTGGAGGAGATTTTGTAATGGGAGGAGAGCACGTCTAACTGTAAAAACAAATGTAATAAGGACAGATATAGATTAAGTAGGACTTGGGAAAAGCCACCTTGGCTTCTAGTGCTCCATAGTTGCTCCCTGAAGCAGTAATGGTAAGACAGTTTGAGAGGAAGTCATTCCAGCAGAATTAGTGTCAGGATCAGGAATGAGTGACCATGAGCCTGGCAACAGGTTTGAGAGGAAGGCAGAAAAAGCACAGGGACTCTTAGTGGAGAGTTACTCAAGAAAGGACTGTTCATTGAGATGCCTCTGGATTTAAACAGCTTCTTGGAAGTTGCTGTTCACTGACCATTTCCTGACAGTAACACTAATGAGCTGCAATGTGTTTTGTTTTTTGCAGGTGGAGTGCGCGGGATAGCACGAGGTGGGATCGCAGGCCTGACGCTGACTGGCCTCTACGCCCTGTACAACAACTGGGAGCACATGAAGGGCTCCCTAGCCCGGCAGTCCCTGTGAGCAGGGCAGAGGACACGCTTGCTTAGTCACCAATCAAATCAGTTGTGAGATCTATCTGGTGCCCCTTGCTATTTTATTTACAATTAGTGTGAAACTGATGGAAGCTGTGCTGGGAGGAACCTCTTGACACCGTGTAGCTGGACTGGCCCTTCCCACCAGCCAGTTGCTGGAGAGGCTACAATATTTGTTGGACCTGCAAGTGAACAGAGTGACCACCAAGACAGAGTCTCCCTGCCATGCTCCCCAAGCAGCCCTGGCCAGAGCTGCCAGGCACGCTGGGCCCCCATAGCTGATCCTGCTCAGTGCCAGGTTTGTTGGGTGCCTGTAAGGTCTGTGTCCATGGAGCATTCCCTGCAGTCCCAGCACCTTGCCTGGCAGCACAGCCCCAGTAGCCATGGCACAGGCAGGGCTTGCTATTCTGACAGCACAAGGCAAGCTAGCAAAAGGGACATCATCAGAATAAAAAGGGTGGTACTTACTCAAACCCATTTCTATCCTTTGCTCTTCCTGATACAAAAGCATTCTACATCCAGTGACCTTTTTATGGATTCATTTTAAAGGACCAGTGTGATGAAATCGTGGGGGAGTTGGTGGGCGAGGGGAAGTGCACAAGCAGGCTGATCATCTCCTGATGGGTGGCTGTGGTAAGGCATAGCAGGGCTTGACTTCGCTCCCTTATTTGCTCTAACAAATTGGTTATTTATGGATGAAATACAGTTGCTGTTGCAGAACAGCTGCCAGTGGATTATCAAAACATTTGGGTGCTCCAATATCCCAGAACTCATTTAGCCAACAATTAGAAACCAAACAGTATAAAGACTGCACTCGTTACCTATTATAGGACTTCTAATTAGCAAGAAACTTTTTGCCTGAAGTACCATATGTAGGTTGTTGGCAGAACAAAGGCTGTGATGAACCTATGTGTTCTCCAGAGTTAAATTTAAACCATGTTCCAAGTATCATTTGCAGATAAATTAAACAGTAAGTTGGGAATTAGTTCAGTAATTAGAGTTATTGTGTAACAACTCATTCCTTCCACATTTAAATAATTAAATAGGTGAATTATTGAAGAGGTCTGAAGACAGGGAAGGCAGAGCAAGGGAAAAACAGGAAATTTACCAGTCAGCAGACAACATAATGCAAACCAAGTTTACATTTGAGTTTTCGCTACTGAAACAGCTCTTAATAATTACATTGCATACACCAAAATAAAAACAACAAAAGCGGTAAAGGGAAGGTGGTAGCTCTTACCTTCCCCCAAGAAGAAATGCCACTTCGGTAAGAAGCCTCCTTGGTAGCAAATAACCACTGAGACCAGCTTTTTACAGAGCAAGTGCTCCAGCTAACGAGCCATCACAGGTGAACTCAATTTGCTTTGCTTGGCTACCAGGTCAAATTAGTTGCTTTGTGCCAGCACTTAATGTGGCATAAAGGAAGCAGGCCTTTTCTCACCCCCTGTGTCAATGCTGGTTTTCTTAAGCCTTATGTTCCACAATTCCATAGCGCTCTGCATGTTATTATTGTGGTGTCAGAGCTAGACTTCCTTCCTAGCATGCATTTTTTGAGGGCTGTACCACCAAAGAAACTGTCCCTCCTCTTCCAGGCTGCAGAGGGGTGATGTGGGCTTCATCTGCACAGTGCTGTCACATGGGAGATCAGGAGAACACGTGCACTTTCTTCTGAGCTCTTCTCTCCCCACTGGCATCAATGAGTTCCTTCCCTGCATGTTTCCTGGTCACCATTGGTTGGACTTGTGTTCCTGCACTTTCGACCACGCTGGATGAAGGATTGAGAACTGCTTTGGGGGTTGATGGGGGGGAGGGGTGGCTTTTTAAATGTCAGGAACTCTGCAATGTATCTTAGGTTTTCTTAAGATTTTTCAGAACTAAAATGTGACCCAGGAAGTGTCTGCCCTGATTGAAGTGGGTAAACCATGAAGCTTAACAAATGTATTTCTTTCTTCAGGTGCACTGGAGATAATACAGAAACAAGCCTTTTCAAGTTCATAGTTAGCACAACCTTAAGGCTAGGCTGACTCTTGAACAACTTAGCACATTATCAGGTCTGCAGTGCACTCAGATTTCCTGGAACTGCTCGCTTCAAGGGCAGAGCTGAGAGCATTTTTGTGAAATAGCTGTGTTACAGCTGTTAAAAGCTTTGGTTCATAATCTGTTTGTATATGGAGTAATCTGTAGCTTGAACTATGAAACACAAGCAGCACAGAGGCAGCAGTGAGGGAGGTGAATTGTATGATACAATACAGAGAATGTGTTTACAATATTCTGTGTCATGACATACTGCATTCACGATTTACTGGAAATCAGTATAAAGTTGCTACTTTAAATTGTGACCAAAAATATATCCAAGTTCAGTAGGAATAAAAGGATGTAAAATCAAGTTGAAAACAGAATTTGGCTCAAGTTAGAGCCCTCCCATGCAGTGTTACATAAATGTGAGCATGGGAGACCTTGACTGTCTTGGAAGAGTGGGGTTTTGGTGCGAGTTGTGGTATCTTTGCTGATAGATCCAAGGCAGCTCTCTGTGGCACCAAGTGAGGGAGCTGAGACAGCAGGTGTAATGGAAGGGGGTTGAGTCTTGTGAAGCTGGTTCTGCTTAGTCTTTGGAACAGAAAGGCAAATCCACTTACACCATTCCCTGTCAGCAGGTAACTTCTCTTATTCCTCCTCTTGGAGGAATTTGTTGAAAAATCACTACTTAGGGTGGAAATCTCTGGGCACCCTGAAGCAGAAGCAGCTTCTGAAGACAGGAGGCAAATGTATGTTAGGGCAGAAAATCTATCCCGTGTTCATAGTCTCTTTCCTGTGATCTAATCTGGGACTTCAGAAGGAGGGGGGAAATCCTTTTGTATGCTTTAACAGAAGGTTACCCCTGTGCTTAATAAATTCTAGATAGGAAACGTGTTTTAAGTGGAGCTTTGTGCACTCTGTGAGTATTGGTCTGTGCTGTTCAATGCCAGCCAGTGCAGGGACACCAGAGGTACCCCAACCCTCTTTGGTACTTTACCAGCATGGTTAATACCTGCTCTGTGTTCCTCACAGGTATTTCCCCCTCTCTCAGCCCCCCTCTCTCCCTGCCCTGTGGGAACAGCTGCCCCACTGACTCCACAGCTGCTCTGAGGACAAGGAGTTGAAGGGGTTGGTGCCCCAGGAGCCTGGGGCCACCCTGCTCCAGGGAGGTGTGGGAGGGAAGGAAGCATTCCTCAGTACAGGGCATCAATCTCATAGCTCAGCCTGTTCAAAGAAAGTTCTCCAGCCCTTTGAGAACCTACAAATAGCATTTGCTTCCTGCTACTCTGTCCTTCTTGTCTTGGGAGAATTCTGAAGTACTTTTTCCCTATCTTTGAAAGCTAAACATTCAGGATACACATTCAGGAGTTCTGCAGGTGACTGCTTCTAACAAAGAACTTCCAGTGCACTTTAAAAAAAGGTGTGTGTGCACACCCCCCCATGAAATTTAAGGTATCGTGGTTGAAAGGCTGCTAGGCCCAGCTGTAAATGTTCCCCTAATGAACAGTGCAGGCTGCAGTTAAATACTGGAAAATACTCAGTGGGGGAACCAGTCATGCAGGGAGGCTGATGCTCAAACACCAGGGAGACAGAGAGGAACTCCCTTCCAATTGCACAGATGTTCTTCAGCCATGGGAGAAGAGGACCAAATGCTACTGAAATCCATGAATCCTCACTAAGTATTCAAGAGCGCTAAGAAGCAAATGGGTCATTTTGTCCAAGTATTTCTTCCAACAGCTGAGCAAAGCCCAGGAGACTGAGACACACCAGCTGTGTGTCCAGGCGGTCACACTGCAAGGCAGTACCTTAGTTTCCCACTAAGTGTGTAGGAGTGTGCCAGCTCCCAGAGTTTCCCTGCTCTGGAGCTCAGTGCAGCTCCAGGCAGTGGTGAAATGAACTAAAGCATGTGAATCCCATTTGGATGGAAGCACAACTGTAGCAGGTTCCAGACAGAGGCAAGCTGGACATGTGCCACAGCAGTTTTTGTTGACCATCTTGTAAATGAGACATAACACACACTTTGGTTGCAATTATTTTTTAATGGAAAAGACTAATCAATGTTTTACATAAATATCAATTAGTGACAAGTCAGTTGAGTAAAGGAATACATACCCCCAAGTTTTAAAGGCTCGTAATGAACTGACAAAGTAGCACACAATGAGGACTACCTGGAATTAATTGGAAGAGGTGGGCTGCACATCAATCCTCTTAATTAAGTTCAACTGCCGATCACATCTGTTACTGGAGTTAGTCACAGTGCAGTCTTCCCATGGAGCACCAAGGATGCGTGAAGGAGAAAGTGAACTCCTAAAACACCTCTCTGCCTCCAGCAGAAAGCCCTGGCTATGAAAGTACAAAAGCCTCAAGTGTTTTGCTGATGTTAGCCCTTTCAGGGTCTGGTTTCAGATGCACAGTCTCCCCTTCTCAGACTAAAAACTTACTTTTACATGAATGCACAGGATTGATCAGACAGGAATGTGTTCACACTGCAAAGTGACAACAAGGTCGGATCTTAATAATAATTTATTTTCTAGAGGGTTGTGAAGAACTCAAATCACTTTTATTCCCAGGCAGGCTGCAGGGATGGGGAGAAGGGGGGCCTATTTTCATAGTCATTAAGAGCAATTTGTTAAGTGAGTAGAAGCTGCACCAGAAACTATGGAGCTTCACAGTTTTTCCGTGGAGCCTGACAGGCATGATCCACATTTCCATATAACGTCTTTGCGCTCGTTCCTACAGGCTCAAAAGGCTAAATATCTGAAGAGGTATTGCTCATATTATGTCCACAGCTTCAGGAAGATCCAAGTTACTGGACCCCACTTTCACATACATAATCACATGGAAACCACAGATTAAATACCTTTAAACTGCATCAGTGGGAGCCACAGTTTACCAAGTTAGCGTTTCCCAATTAAACTGCAGGTCATCAATCTGCTGAAGGCATCTAATTCCCCAAATATTACCTTTAAATATTACGTGGCTAAGATGCCTGCTTTCCAGTGGTTTAGTCAATAAAAATTCATTATGAATTATCTAGAACTAACAGAAACACACATTTCATTTTACAGCCTTTTCAGTGACATTCAAGTAGTTTGTAAA
Organism: Ploceus nigricollis; assembly: GCA_013399945.1. Classification (NCBI taxonomy): domain Eukaryota; kingdom Metazoa; phylum Chordata; class Aves; order Passeriformes; family Ploceidae; genus Ploceus; species Ploceus nigricollis. The sequence goes on from VXBC01010169.1 coordinate 1,551,836, forward strand.
TACTGGGGACACAGTAGGGTCTGATCTACTGGCGCATGAAAATTGGGTCTGATCTACTGGCGCATGAAAATTAACACCCTACCCTGTTCTCTGAAAGGCTCAAAATTCACAAGAAAAGTTTTGATTTAAAACTAAGTTACCAATTCTCCTGTCACATGTTAGGTCCCATAAATCCATGTATTTTTCAAACTCTGGATTTCACATATTTAGCTGGGAAATGCACCGACACAAGATGCAAATGAAACCTCCGAAGTGAGCAACTGCTCCATAAAACAAATTGCTTGCAAGTACAGCCTAAGTAAGCTGGAACCCAACGCATGACAGTTGTAGCAGCTGAAAGAACAGCAGCACTTCTAAAGTCACTGTCAAAGGTGAACGTTCCACAGCACCAGAAAGATTCTGCTTTATACCTGCACTGGCTTCAACATACTTCAAGTGACAACCCATTAAAGATCCTTGTATTCCCATAACAGATACAGATTTGCTAACACCTCTAAAGCATCAGATTGCTTATGGTCAGTGGGTTTACATTTCAGAATTAATGACAACAAAAAGGGATCTTCTGCACCAGAACTCTGTTAGATAAGGAATCTTTCTTTTTGTTATAATTTTAGAAGAGAAAGCAGATGGCCAAAGACAAAACACAAGCACTCAGCTGGCTGCAGTCATTCAGTGTGATGTGCGACTGATAGCAGGAAGGGGATGATTTCAACACATCCAGTTCTTCACATCTAAACAATTTTAAAATAGGGTTATTAGTCTCTTTGATAAACAGCAACACTTTGGAAAAAAAAAAAAAAACAACTATAAGATGCCCTTGAAAAAAAGTGGTATTAACATTCCTCCTAGAACTGAGGATCCTGCCTTTTAGGGTTTGAACTACTCCTGCTAAGGACCATTTTCATTAATTTCAAAACAGTGACAAAGAGTTATCATCAGAAAGGAAAGACATGATGTCAGCTGTAAATACATTACTATGGTAAGAAAGAAGCTGCCTGAAGATTGATACATTAATTCCATATCTTAGTTACAATCAGAGTTACCAAGTGTCAATCAGTTGAGATATTTACACAAGAACAGAAGTAATTCCCTCCCTGTGATCAAAAGAGGAGGAATAACAACAAAGGAGAATGGTCCAAGCTGTTAAAAAGGTGTATGAGGAGGAAATTACTACTGTTAAATGTAACATTTAAAGAACTGAAGGTGACCATTAGCTGCCAGTGTCTGTGTTCTGTACCCCCAAGTTATGATTAGGCTCAGCTGTTCTAATACATTCTGTATCCTACCTGTAAAGGAGACCGATACAGCCATTTTTCGTTATCTCCACTGAGTTTCATACAGGCAAAAAGGTCACAAACTGTAGGAAGGCCAAAGTCCTGAAAGAGAAGTCACCTTAATTACCAACCCCAAACATAAATACATTCTGATGTACCTTCAAATTCTGTAAAGTGTTCAAAACCAAAACTGATTTTTGAGTCTTTGAGATTTATACTTTCTTCATTTAGTATAACATATTAACTTGTTTAGTGCTAAGTAATTAATAATTGTGAAAACATTAAAAGAGCCAAGAAATCTAAAAACTTTCAGTCAGTATTATCCAGAAGAGCCACAACTTTGGAAGAGAATGAAGTCATGAAATTCAGTAAAGCAATAAATCTGGCACATAAGACACAAAAGTATCAAAAACTTATGCTCACTTGTGCTTTCTTGCGTAGAAGCCATTTATCTTCCACTGGAGGCAGGTTTGCATTTTCTAGGTCATTTGAAGCCAACACCCAACTGTTTACATTTAAGGGGCGGTGGAATGGAGCCAAGAGGTCTAGGAAAGGACTCTTGAAACTCTTGTCTGCTTTTTCCCGACTCTCCTTTTCTTCTGTGCTTTCTGCTTTGTGCTCAGCCTTGGCCAGCCAGCTTGTCAGAGGCCTCTCGAGCAATGCCTTCCAGGGTTCTGCAATCTCTGCTGAATAATCTGCTTTCTCTGCACTCACGGGTTCCCCTGGGAGCTGCTGGGCAGGGCTAAGCCAGGAACTGGCAGCAAACTTGGTCTTCTCATGCTCAGGGTCTGGTACATCTCTCTGGCTGAGCGGAACTCCATTTTTGTCCTTTCCATCTTTCTTCAGAAGCCATTTGCAAAGAGCCTCTTTTCCACAGTTTTCATCACACACACATTCTGAAAAGCTGGCACACAGATCATTAGCTTTGCACACATCTTCCACCTTAAAGGGGACCTGAGGATGCTGAAGAAGCCAAGCATTTACAGCAGATGTAGTGGGTGATTTCTTTCCATCAAGATGCTCATTCAGGCACTTCAGATTTCCCAGGTTCTCAATTTCCACACTTTTGCTCTGGCTGCCACGACAACTGGTACATGTTTCAGCTTTGAGAAGCCAATCATTCAAATTGCATTCCTCTCTAAAAGGTTTAAATTCATTCTTCCATTTCTCATCTGAAGCAATACTTCCATTTTCTGTGTCAGGAGTAAGCAGCCAGTCAGAAAGGTCCATCTCTTCTTGTCCAAGGGATTCTAATTCCTCCACCTTTTCAATAGTGGAAAAGGATGAGTTGAGAGTAGAGGTGGAGTCCTTGCGACCAGGGGAATCTGTCTTCCCAGCAACATCACGCTGCTGATTGTGCAGGAGCCAGTTCTCCAAATCCTTCAGATTTCCCCAGGCTTGCTCAAAATAGCAGACTTTGGAAGAATTCAAATCCTAGTAAAGACACACATTGAAAAACATTTAAACCTAAAAGGCAATGTTCAGTAACTGTTTGTATAGTTAAGAGTTCAGAGCATTCAGCTAGTAAGTGCCAAAGCATCAGGTGAACATGAGGCAGAATGAAGAGCACTACAGAAGGTTTCATTCCCACCACATTCTGCTTGCAATCAGGTACTGTGTTTTCCCCTCTGTTCAAAACTAGGTTAGCACACAAAAGGTTTACCTGGCTGGGCTCCGACACACACTTTTGGGTAACCCATTCCTCAAGATTGGTGCTGGGAACATAGGGAGCCTGGCGCACACCCACAGGCCTGCTTCCCAGTAACCAGCCAGCCAGCGAGGCACTCACTGTCCCACACTGCATCTGCTGAGAGAGAATGCCCTTGGTTAGGAGGAAGACTGACTGCTGAGCCAATCTATGGTGAACATCAACACAGACATTGAGCAGGCATCAGTATTTCTGCGCCAAAAGGAAAAACAGTCCCCTCTAATTACAAAAAAACCCATAGGAATTGGATAGTTCCAACATCAAGGAACATTCAGTTAAGAAATCCTGTCAGCCACACCCCACATACACTTTCATACTGTGTTCTTGCCTGTCTGCTCCTGGAGCAGCTACAGTATCAGATCACTCTGCTCACCATAGCCACTGTTACTGGCTACTCGAGCATCTTAACAAACAAACACAAGCCATTACTCAAGGTCATGTAACGTGCTTGAGTTCTCCTCTTTCCTCTAATGCAATTAAACAGTCACACACAGGTCAATCTTACCTGCTCACAGTTCATGAGGGCACAACTCTGCCCTGGGAACCAGGGAGAAGTATTCTCTCTCTCTGAGGTTTGCTGAAAGAAAAGTAAAAATTAATTTAAATCTCCATTTTGTCCAGTTTCTAGGACAAATTCTACAATAAAGCAGAAGTAAATCACAGTTACAAATGCTCAGTGCTTTATGGTGAACCATGTTCTCAACATTTACAAGCAGAATGGAGAAAAATTGACTATAAAATACTACCTTGAGTCTGCTTCCTTTAACAGAACTGTCTCCAATAATACAGGAAATATGCTGCTTACATAAGAACCCCAAAATACTTTTATCACAGAAAACATCTACTATGTTTTAACTATTGCTATCTAAAAAAAACAGCAACGAATTTTCATCTGCTGGAATAGAATAAGAATGCAGTAGTCATTCCCTCAGCCTCTGCCAAAATACATTAAGATAACATGTACATAACTAAACTCGGTGAAAACTACATGCAATAATTAATAAATCACTGTGTATTTATTATACAGCTAAAATTATATGACTCGCACACAGAATCCATTCAAGCTGTCAGTAAAAGCAAAAATATCACTTGGAATATATTGCTCTACTGAAAAAAAAATCTTTGAGGCAAATATTCCAACCCGGGGAAGTGCTGGTGCTTACCATTGTTTTAATGGAACCAAATGAGGTAATAGCTTGGCGAAGGTAAGATGTGTCAGCCTCAAAATTCAGGATGGAAGACTCTTCAGGTTTAAGCGTAAGACTTTCCAGTCTGAAAGAGAAAGGTGATAGTTACAGAAAGGAAAAAAAATTACAGTTCTCTTCATCTGTCCTGTCTTGGAAGTCAGTTCATTATTTCATAAAAAGGCTTTCAAGCTACTTGGCAGTAATTAGGTAACAAAGAAGACTTTTGATACTGCATACAAGAAAGGAATGGTTATCTAGAAACCAAGAACAGAATAAATTGCCGGCAAAATACAACTTTCACCTTCTTACTTCAACTGCCATCAACAACTAATATTTGAAATAATCTGCATAAACTAGTATCTCTCCTACTCATTATAGTCCTGGTTTATCACCTCAGACTGCTGTTCTTATTTCTAGGAACTATTAAAAATGTAGGAACAGTGAGATCTGTTAGTTCTATTAGAATAAAAAATCAGATTAAATTCTTAAGTTAAAATAAACCAAACTGTGTTAACTTGCATCATAAAATATATTTACCTCTCCAGGCAAATTGAAATCTGGTTTGCCAGTTCGTTACTGTAGGAGTGTTCCAGCTGATGAATAAGGCAATTGAACTGTCCCAGGTACTACATGGAAGACAAAACACATGCTATTGTTTCAGCTTCCAGGATTAAAATTGAGCCAATACTTGCAAGCACAACGTTTGCTTGAATATGCCAGTGCAGCAACTGACAACCAAGACTTACCCAGTAGAGCTGCTGTGCCTGCTGCTGCAAGGCCTCCTCTTTGAGCTGCTGGATGAGATCCACCTGCTCAAAGAGCCACACCTCACGGCTGCGCAGGCATTCCAGCTGCCGGCTGATGTGGCTGTGGATCTTGGCCTTGACCTGTCAGGAAACACACACCATTTCTACATCTGTCAAGCAGAGTGGACATACATGTGCTGCACTGATTACGAACTACTGTTTGTCAGTGGCAAGTGGTATTTTTGGAGTCATTTATTTCTCAAAAGTTCATCACAGTCACCCACAGCACCACATGACTCAGGTCCGTAAAAGTTCCAAGGTTACCTTTAAAGAGGTATCAAAGAATAATGTTATTTGTAATCTCTCTTCTGATGTTTCAATCAACAGCTTTTGGAAATTCTGCATGCCTAAGCTTGCAGAATTGATAAGAAGATAAAGGTATACAGGAATACCTTTATCAAGAGCATGGCAAAATGACACAGCAATGTGTTTGCAAATTGCTAGGAAAATTTCAGACCACCATGATAATAGTAAATATTCTGGAATAATAAAAACTTTAATTAAAATCATGTTAGTTATTAAAAAATCTTTAAAAAGTAATTTAAAATTACCTCCCGCCAGTTTTCTTTAATCTGCTGTTCAGCTTTGACAATTCCAGATATAGCTGTTTCCAAGTCCTTCTTTGCTTGAAGGCACTTTGCCAGAGTATCACTGCTGCAGGAATTTCTATTTCTATCTTGTGGTGGACTCATTCTTGAAGTGTTCCTAAAACACAATGGAAAAAACGATTTCTTAATAGTTTCTATTCCCATTTAACAGAAGAGGAAGGGCATCATATGAAGAACCATCTGCTCTACTTCACTATAAAGGTAAACAAAAAATCCCCTAAGACCCTACAGAGATGCAAGTTTTCTAAACATAGATAAAGCTCTCCTCCAGGAGCAACGATGGTCTCTCAAACACCTCGGCCCATGGAATTTGCACAATCACAGGAAAACCAACAGATATTTGACAACAGCTTCAGCCACAGGAGTTTAGGCAATCCTCCCCTGCCAGTCACCTTCCTCAAGCTTTTATGCCTAGCCAGTAAACTCCAGAGCTGGGGGAGAATGGCCTGACCAGGGGCAGGAAATACTTCAGTCACCCTTCTTTCCTCTGCAGGCAAATGAGCTGGCTCCCATAAATGAGAAAATTCCAATAGTTTCACCAAATGAAAACCCACATGTTGCTACAAAGATCATTCTTTACTAAGCTGCAAAGAATTTTCACAGCTACCCATTTTGTCCTGGTCACAGCTGTGGTAACTTAGCTTCAGCACAGTTTCAAGTAGAAGGGACTCAAATACAAAATTTCTACAGAAGTTACACTGGTAAGGACTCGGCAAGTAAGGGAAAAAAGATAGTATGGCTTTTTAGTAAAAATGGAAAGGATCACTGTAAGCACTTTTCCTAAACAGTGGGTTATTTTGTTACCAAAGAGTTTGAATTCTCATGTCAGTTTCATGAGATTCCTGAAGCACTAAACTTTCATATTATTTATTCTATTTAAACAAGTCCTCGGTAATGACAACTACGGAAATTCCCAGCAGATTTAAAGCATACACATGTGCCAATATAAAATGTCACAAATTTTACCACAGCTCTGGAGGGAACTGAAAGTAGTTTTGAATATAACAAGACAACCAAGAGCTTGTGTTACTGAGCAGCTATTTAGTCTGCAATTTCCAAGCTCCATGATCATATAATCTGCAACCCAAAAATCCTTCTACAGGAAGATATAAAAGACAGATACAAAAGTGTGTGTTTCACACGGGAGAGGGCTAAGAGTGGCTTTCAAGTGGAAGGTGACAGAAAAAGCAATGTTCCTGGTGGGGCAGGAGGAGAGGCTGCACCTCCCTTCATTCCCTCAACACTAAGGGCTTCCTGTCTCTCCAGCACCTCCAGACACAAGACATAGACTAGGCACAGAAGCCACCCCAAGGCCCTGCACACAACTCAATCCCATCCTCACCATATCATCTCATCCTCTAGGAACTGCAGAGCACAAATACAAGAGAACTCAAATGTAATATTTAAGTTTATGTTATTTTGCACCAAATCAGATGGTGCAGAAGTCCGAAATACATCATTCTCCATGCCGTGCTACGAACACCAGTTTTGTGCCAGTATTTGCACACTCTAGCTTGTTCACAGGTTCACTTCTATAAGGTTTCATGATCTTCACCATGCTAGCAACATTCAATAAAAGGTAAGCTAAGCTTTTTCTCACAACACTCCCTAGACTTTATCTTGCTTTTCAACTCTCATGTACAACCTACAGGAAGTAGGAGCCAACAATACAAGTGGCAGCCCTAGTTCTCAGATGTAATCTAACAAGTAGATGACAGCAATACACCCAGCCAAGAAAACAAGGATATTAGGTACCTTTAAAACTATCATACACCCAAAAGTAAATTTAAAAAATCATATTGGTTATTATTTCATTTTTTATATTCTTACATAACGAGTCAAAGTCTGAAAGGCTAAATAAAACTACCATATTTGCTCACACGACAGATAATGTACTTAACACCTCTTGTGAAAATTATGTTAACCTACTTTATCACACTCTGCATTAGCAACTTCATAATGGCACAATTAAATTTAAGAAGCTTACACACTCTTCTCTAATGATCTCTGAAACTACTGTTTGTTGCTCTTCCTTTTTTCGATGATTGCAAGAGACTCACTCCAGAATGTATAGAGAGAATGAATGCTGCCTTCCTCCAGCCAGCCAGCTCCTGTTAAAATGGCTGTTCTTAGGCTTTGTCACAAATAAGCCAGTAAAACTCACATGTTGAGCATGACAGCCAATCCACCCTTCTTTTCAATTTCCACAAGCCTCTAACAAAACCAAGTGGGGGCAAGCACCTATTTCCTTGCTTCCCAGTTACTCCCAAATAGCACTAAGAATTTAAGACGTTTCCAGGTCACACGCTCTGAAACACCCACGATCACACAATTCAGCTCAACAGTAACAAAACACAAGGCACACGGCTGCAACACACCATCACCTGCTCTGGCCATTTCCGTGCCATCAAACGGTTTCCAAGCACACGGGGGTCCCCACCAGCCCCCGCTATGTGCGTCACGGGATGCACACCCCCAACACATGAGCTCGCACTTACTTTCCGCGCTCAGGAAGCAATCCCGCAATGTCCTGTTTATAACGCGGCCTCCATTCCCAGGCACGGCCTCCGGAATGCTCTCCGGAATGCTCCCAACCCTGCAAATTCCGCTCCAAGCCCTGGCTCGCTGGAGCGGCCCCTCGCCTTATCGGGGCGGCCCAGNCAGCCACAACACCAAGCGCTTCCAAACATCCAACTAGCAGTTGAAACCGCGTAACCTCAACGTTTTGCAACAAAACCGCTATTTCTTGCAACTTTGTAAGTGTGGCAATGTATCTTCTTCATGTAACAACAAAGCAGACCCGAGCGCCGAGGCATCCCGCGCGGATGCAGCAGCAAGAGCTAAAGAGCTGCGACCGACCCAGCTGCCGGGCTCAACCCTCCCTCCCTGGCCATGCACAGCCCAGCAGTGAGGCTCCCCATCCAGCACTGAGCCTGCGACGCGGCGGAAATCCTGACACCGAGCAGCTCGGATGCAAGTTAGCTCCTGGAAGGACCAAAATGACACGCACACACACAATTCTTGTCACATCTACTCTTGCTTCCACAATTTCACACACACAGCTGAGGAAAGCACACAGAATGGCCTCGGTTGGAAAGGATCTTGAAGATCATGTCGTTCCAACGCCTCTGCCATAGGCAGGGACACCTCTCACTAGACCAGAGTGCCCATTGCCCCATCCAGCCTGGCCTTAAAAACTCCCAGGGATGGGCCATGCACGTGTCCTCGCCTGCATATAAGCAGTAAAAATGTTATAGCCATGAAACCAAAAGAACTGCCTGAATGATAAGGAAGATGACACTATTGTTCCTAATAGTAAAATAACGACCAGTTTTTACAGGAAGACTTTTGGCTCACTGGAGAGGTGTCACCACAAGACCCTACAGCTACAACTCCTGGTCACAGGTGCTCTGTGCAACCTCCTGACTGCCTACACTCCAGCTCTGAGATGTTAATTCCCATAGGTCAGAAACCGCTGGACAAAAATAATTTTAAGCTTTTAATTAAGTATGTGGCTGCTGGTGAGCAGAGGAGGAGTAGACAACCCTGCCTCTTCTGCAAGCAGGCTGGCAGGAAACTGGTTCTACCAGCTTTTCACTCTCAGCACAACCATCCCTGCTGCCCTTGGGAAGAGCATTGTTTTTCATTTCAAATGGGTGTGGAAAAATCACCTCAAAAACAGGGCTTTGCAGAGCCTTTGTTGGGGAAAAGCTTCTGAAGGGAATGAAGCCTCCCATTGAACAGACTCTATTTATAAATGTGGAATGATTTCTTCCATTTGGCAGGACAAGGCTGCTCCAAAGGCCTCTCTGACCTGTCTTTATGTGGCTTTAAAACAGCTGCCTTGTTTGAACTGAAATCCCCACGGACTTCCATCTAACCCCACCAAAAAACAGTAGTTCCTCTTAAGAAGCTCTCCCAAATTAGACAGGCAGGAGTTGTGGTCAGGGAGTGAAGTACTCTAAGTACACGAGCTGAATCTGGGAACTTCCCATTTACATCCAAGCATAACAAGCACTTTGTACAGTGCAGCATCAGCATTATGTGCCAGTATCTGCATGGAGCTCCTGCTAGGGGGATTATTTTACTCTAAAACAAGTATATAACACTCTATTTTTTAAGTCACAAGCCATGTGAAGAAAAGAAATAACCTTTAACAGTTTCGAGCAGGAGAAAAAGTGAAATAAACACCTTAAGAAATAGTAACAGAAGTTTCAGGTATTACATTTTCTAAAATTCAGGTAGTTTTCATCTGTCTGCACAGTATATGATCTGTGCCACAGACCTGAACACCTGTGACTACCTTTTCTGCCTGTTTTAGCTCTGAAACAGCCCGGCCAGTGCACAAAGCACTTGTACTGAGACAATCTCACAAGAGCTGGGCTCTGAACAGTCACAAGTCACTAATGCAGCTGTGAAGAAGTCTGATCACCACTTTATTCCATCCATTATAAATATATATTTTATGCACAACAAGCATATAACTGAAATCACGAAGTATCTGAACATGAAGGCCTGATATCTCTATGCTATAATTACTGAAAATACCAAAGAAGACACCCCAGAGTGGGGAAGACACACATTTACCTTAACGCAGATTGCACATTACAGCACATCTTCCAGACTATTGCACTTAAAAACCCTTCGGAGAAGAAGTGACAAACCCCTGGTTCTGCCTGAAGCATAGGGCCCCAAGACAGCACTGCCATGCTCTCTGCACATCCATCAATCCAATGTTATGCACTTGCAGCGTGACGAACAGTGGTTTTTACATGGCTGCCGGCTTTTTTCCGCTCCCCTGACTGCATACCTTATCGAAAGTCTCGTGGGAAGACAACCTTGCTCCTCTGCTCATCTTTTCTCTTTGATCCCAGCCATAAACACCGAGTTTAAAACTGTCAGAATGCTCAGCAAACCCCCGGGAGCTCTGGCTCACACCACTTACCAGCATCGAACAACACAGGTCTGACAAACTTTGAACAAACACGATGCGGCACAACCCCAAGCATTCCTGACCCAGACATTTACTGCTTATATAACCTCTGAGAAGCGCAGCTGCTAACAAAAGACTTTGCCTTTGCAATTAGAAACGTGGCTTTAGGAGCGCTCGCGGCACAACCTCTCCGGCACACGGAGAGCGAGATCAGTAGAAAATCCGGTCTCCGTGTTCCGTGTGAGCCCGGCGCCGTGGAGCGTCCATTTCCCGACCGACCTGCCCGACCCAGGCCGGGTGCCTGGGCACTTCCCGCAGCGCGGCACGGGGTGCCTTAGGGGATTCCTTACGTGATGCCTTACGGGATTCCTCACGGGATTGCTCCCGGATCCCCTCCGGATGTCTTCCCCGCCGCGCCGGCCCCGCCGCCCNCTCTCGGAGCACAGAAGGTGTATCATGAGGCGAGCCACCAGTGTGGGTCTTCTTCATGTCCACCGGAAATTTCCCAGAGTACGTGGCTTGGTGTGGCTTTCCACGGTACAGGTTTGGGGTTTTCCTTTCCGCGAGTGTGAAGCACGGCAGAACATCTCCCAGTAGTGCCACCCCGCCTTCCAGCTGGGAAAAATCCAATTACTGCTCCCTGCCGGCTGGTCAGGAGCGAGGAGATCAGCTCAGCTGGTCAGAGCGTGGCGCCGACAGCGCCGAGGGGATGGGTTCGATCCCTGTGGGGGCCATTCAGGACTTGGACTCGATGGCCCTCCTGGGTCCTTTCCAACACAGACTATTCTGTGATTCGGTGAGATTTCAGCCTCTCCGTGACTACCCGGTCAGCACATTTGTGGAGTGCTGCCTTTTGTAAGTGTATGCACAGCATTTAAATCTTAACAGAGAATATATGGGGGCTTCAAGCAGAAAGGACTTCAAATGGAAATCTAAGTAGCTGAGTATATGTGGTAGCTGAGTCACAATTTCCCATACATTTCCTCCTCTGGGCACAGACCAAGGAGCCGTTCTTCTGACCAGGACCTTAATCGAGGTTACAAGTACAAATTATTCAGTGCTGACATAAGAGAAAGTATAAATCAGCCACCTAATCCCAGATGTGTTGTTACCCTAGGCACAAGCATTTCAGGTATTTGGCTTCCTTGTCTAAACACGTAGGAGACACAGGGTGTGTTATATAATTCTCGTCTGTGTACTTGGATTTAAGAGGAAAAATAATACCAACCCTGCCTGACCTTGGAAAACCAGGGGTGCTCATACACTTGTTCTGTCTCCCCATGCAGTTATCCAGCAGGACTCTCCCGAGGAAAGAAAGCTGCCTCTCCTGGGCAAGCAGGCACAGTGAACAATGACAGATTTCTGTCATGTCTTCCACAGCCTTGACGAAGGCAATATCATAATCTGGATGATATGAGAGTTTTTTTGTTGGCAGGGTTGCTTCACACAGTACACTTTCTGTGTAGATTCACTGTGGTTAAGGTCATGCCTTCCTAAGAGGATTTGCTCTTTGAACACATCTTCCATCTTACCTCTAAAGGAATATCAAGGGTAAGGAACCACATGTACCTTTTAATGGTCTCTTTCCTCCCACCCTTCATGGCAGTACACACTGCTCCTCCCTCAACCATACCCTTTGCCATGCCAGATGTGCCTGTTTACACAAACCTGCATAGTGGATGAGAAAAACAAACTTAAAATTTCAGCTTAAGCAAAAGGCAAATTGGTGATCTACTAAAATAGAGGCAAGAGGATGGGTAGAGATGCATTTTTATGGGAAAATAAACAGGATAATCTGCTCATGTTAAAACAGAAGCAAAGATGGAGACGTAGTGGGCAGTTCCTCAGCACTGGATAAAACTGTATCAGTATTCACAATAAGGCTGCAACCAGAGTATGAAGAAAAGCATTTTTGATGCATAAAAGGGATCTAAATACACATCAGAAATAGTAAATGAGGATAAAAGCCTGCAGCTTTTCCCTTCAGAAGTTTGTGACACCATGTAATGCATGCCTATACCCAAGATTCAGTGCTATTTCTAGCTGAATGGGAATCCCACTTACAATTCTGCAGCATAAAGCCAATCCTTCCTTGATTTGGCAAAAGTGTATAATGACCCCCTTGTCACACTCAAAGATATTTTTCCTTGCTCACCTGCAGTGTGGGAATGAAGACCAGGGAGAGATTCATCCCTTCCCATCCCCTGGAAACATGAAGGTTTGATAGAGAACTGGAAGCTTTTTCTGCATTTCTTAGGTATGGGCCTGCAAAACTGTAATGCTAGGCACCACTCAAACCACAAAGAACTTGAAGGATATTCTCTGGTGCAATGGCTTTAGAGCAAATTTTATGGGGTTTAAAGAACGTTTGTTTTCTGTTTGTGTTCAGATTGTTCCTCTTTCAACAGCTGCAATAATGAAGTTGAAGGGCATCAGCTTGTTCACTTCTCTGTTAAATGCCCCAGAATGTGAGTTCCCTGTTCTGCAATGCTACCACACGGCTGAACAGTCCATCCCTGCCTCGTTAACGGAGATTAAGGAAGCGCAGTAAGCCCGGCACAGCTGCGGGTGCAGCGGGACACCAAGGCAGACCAAGCTGCCGGCTGCTCCCGTCAGAAGCAGCAAAAGTCCCAAGGCAGAGTAAGAAATTCTAGAAGAGTCGTCATTGTAGCTGTCAGGGAACCTCATGCAGGCTCCCGCGGGAATCGCCAGTTTCCTCAAGCTCTGCCGCTGGAAAGGGACTGTTTTCCCTTCGTCCCTGCCAGCCCGGGTGCATGACCCTCCCTCGCACGCATCCTCTCTGACGTGTGTCCTTGGTCCCCTTCCAGGCAGGCCGTGACCTGGCACTCGGTCCCACAGCTGTGCGCCAGATCCATCCCCAGCCTTCCCGCAGGGCCCGTCCCGCCCGTGGCCCCAGGGCGACCTCAGCCCCCAGCCCGCCCAAGAAGCCGAGCGGAGCAGCCGCCACTTGTGCTGAAGTCCAAAGGCTTCACTGCCTGGCAGGGCACTCTCAAAGCTCTCTGCACTGTATTTACTCACCTTGAATCTTTGCTGTCTGTGTCGAGCTACCTCAGTGCCAGAGAGGAATGAAATGTTTTTGAACTCCCACACAAACAGTTTCATATAGAGACTGTAAACAGATGTTTTAATGGCCTTTTCCTGCACACCACACACAGCCTTTTTCCTTTCTCTAGTTTAGGGATTTCTCATTTCTGCAAACTTTTTACTTACTGTCTATTCTTCTATCCCACTTCACATGGAACAAAAGTACCGCCTACATCTAACTCCACACTCATCTTTCATTTAAAGAGTTCTCAGGAAGGTCTTCTGTAGCTTCTCCAGACAGCCTAACTGAAGGCAGAACTTCTGGAAGCAATGGGTTGCTTTTGTGAATTAGGGTCCCACCACAGATGTGAACAAATTTCTTACTTGTTGTGGCCCAAACCTGTCAATGCAAAAAATAACAGGCACAGCACCAAAGGACTCACACTAAAGGGAGGAAGGCATGAAAACAGTGTATAAACAATTTTAACTTAACTAAAACTGTTTTTACAAGCCTCCAACCTGCTTCAGAAAAGTTGTTCTATCACAAACATGGATTGAGCCTGTAGCAAAACAGCAGTGTGATTTTGGTCACTAAACATTTTGCAGCTCCCCCAGTATGCGTGTGTGTATATATATATATATGTACACACACACACACACACATTCCAGTCAAAATTGGAGCAGGAAAGGACTCCTACTGCAGACTCGGAACACAAGGGCTGCACTACAGCTCCAGGGTTTGGTCTCATTTGAGTGGGGGAGCAGGTTGTTGAACAACATGCATCACACAATTGAAACAGGTCTCTTCTGCTTTCTCAGAAACACTTGTCTCATCTTTTCCCAAGATCCTTTTTAAGAAAGCATTTACACAGCATGACAGTAAATTAACTCCTTATTCTACTGTTAGAGTGAGGCTGATGCTGAAAAAAAGCATGAAATTTAGAAAACACAGATCACTATGTGAACAAGGAAGGAATTACAACAAATTATAACATCAAATCGTGCATTTAAATCAATGTAAAAGCTTTTCTAAAATTGGATTATCTGAGGCAGTGGCATTTGTAAGATTTTCCAGACAATATGAACACAGACAGCATTCAAATAACCTGCACACAGGAATTTCTGCCCAGTCCCAATCTGGAGTGCATCCGTTTGCACTACAACCAGCACCAGAGGCAGTGTAAGCAAATTACCTACCAGCCTGCAAAAAAGCCATCAGAGGAGGGAAAAGGCGTGACTTTTTATGCATGTGTCATCACTGAGGGTGTTGTGCCTGTGTCAGGGGAAGGACCAGAAACTCAAACTGCCGCTGGAGTTGCTTTAAGGTCAGTACAGCACAGGTCAGGTGCTGGCACTCAGACCTGGACAGTTCTGTATGCTTCCTGCACCACAAAAAGCTGTCAGCAGGCCTGCTGGAAAGCACAAACAAAAGGGTGTTCGAGCAGGATTCACTGCACCCCAAGATGTGATCTCATCTCTACTTTACAGTAAAAATTGTTGGGGGCGAGGAGGGACCAGAAGATGCCGAAGAGGAAGAGCGGGTCTGCCCTGCGGAGCTGTGCGCCGGCGCTGAGCACCAGGTGGAGCTCGGAGAAGTAATCCTGGCCAGCAGGAGTGCACGGGAGCGCCTGACCCACATTCCTTAAGTCATACTACCTTTAACACCTCGGGGGACAGAATCTCCCCTTCATCACACCTGTGATACCATTGTTACGGGAGTTGTCTTTAGTGCCTGTAGGCAAGCAAAGGTGGCTGGAAGGGGAGGGAAGTCTGCAGCATCGTTTCCTTGTCTCTGTCCCTCCCCTTTGCTTTCTAAGCCTCCTTCAAATGCCATCTGAGTGGCATAGCCTGTAGTATACTGAAAGCCTGATAATAAGACAGATGACATCTGTTTAGGTCACATATCTGAAAGGATTAATGCTCCCAAAGACTTACAAGCTACAGCTTAGTACTCTGCTATCTGAACACATTGGCCCTGGTACATGTGATGGCTGTCAGCTCAAGACTCAGCACTTCTACAGCTCAAGAAAGATGGAAGCTGGACATCCAAGCAACCATGGCAAAGGATATGCACCATTCCGTTCACGGATACAGTAAAAGCCACAAGCAATGTATGCCAAGTCTGGTGAAAGAGTTCCAGGGGAAAGAAACAACTTCATGGCACTGGTTTTGCCTGTGGCAGGGTGCTACCCCACAGAAAATAGACACACTCATTCTAGCTGGTAGAAGTGAAGAGGGAGCACAGCCATTTTTATATGGGGCAGAACTGCTGTGTGCAAGTTGCTTTCTGAACAAGAAAAGGAACAAAATTCACACTAATCCACGTCACCCACAAAGCTTGCCCATCTCTTTCCCTTTAAAACCACATGGCTCTGTAGAATTGCTCCTGTGGAGGGGCAGGGGAGTGGGATGACCTGGACTACAGCATCAACAGAAAGCACCACAGCTCCCTTCCTCGACAGGCACGAGGCGCTTGCAGGACACACAGTACTTGTGGACAGGCAGTACCTGCAGACATGAGCAGCCCAGGGCTCTGCACATAGGCTCACAGGCATTAGATTCCCCTGTTTTGATGAGGGTCGGCTGGATCTTGTGGCCTGTGTAAATAACAGTGCTTTGGAAGGAAGCTGAATAGAACATTATATTCTCCATTTCAGATCCATAGTTCTGAATGGAGGGAAAAGAAATAAAATTTAGAAATCAATCCTAGACCCTAAAGTCCCCTGAAGGGGAAAGACACAAGAGACTGACGCAGCAAGTTCCACTAAGTTATTTAACCGGTACCATGAGGGTTGATTAGAATTGTTTATTTCCAACTCATAAACCCACATGCTGCCTCTTTCTCTCTTGCCAATTAACAGTATTACTAGAACTAATAAACTGCTTTCATTTTCAAGGGGCTTAAGAAGAAAATCACCTCAACATGTCTGAAAGGAACAGATGGCAATGAAGTATTAACATTGCAATTTCACAGTTGGAAAAGCTCCTGAGAGAGGGGGCAGTAGCAGTGTCTGGAGGATACCTAGCCCTGTTCCCTCTGTGGCCTGGGGTCCCTTGATCTCACCTCCACTCTCAGCTTCTGCTTTAACCCAACCTCACCACACATTACTTTTCCTAGAGCAAAGCTACACTGTCTTTCTTACTCATTCTTTAATAGTGACTTACATCCTTCTAGAAGGCTTCTTACCTCAGCATATCTCCAGACAGGTCGCTACTGCTTTGGATTTAAAAGACTAAATGTCTATCCAATTATGCAATTAGTCCAGCCTGTCATTATTCTTACTGGCTATAAGCAGAGAAGTGATCAGGAAGAAACACATTGCTCTGTCCACACAGCAGGGATGCTCTTTTTCCCTGTAACATCTTAGTAACATTTCAGTACAGAACAGCTGACTGCCTTTTCCTCTTCTCACTCACCCGTCTCAGAGGACTGTGCAAAAGTGCTGTTCTGTGGGGCCTTTTGGCTCAGCTGTACTACAAAAACTTTCTTAAGCGACATCTGGAAGGAACATAGGCCTTCTGTGGAACAGGGGTTCCTAAAGCAAAACATGTTCAGGTGAGGACTAAAACTACTACAATGATTTTAATAGTAACTGGTGTGACAATGACTAAGCAACTGTTTAGTGTGCTGTTTTGGCTTTTTTTAAAGAACTGATTTAACTATGGAAGGTTTTTATTTAAAGCATTGAGAAAATACCCTCTATTTCAGTATTTAACCCCAGTCAAAGATTATCTCAAATTGAAACTGCAATGATAATAGTGAGTGCTAAATGTCTGACAGGTTTTGGCCTCTCCTCTAGGAATGGTAACAGTAAATAATACTTCAGAATTAAATTAATTATTCTAACACCTTTTCAGAACTATTTCAGCACATACTGATATTAGTATCAATTGCCTTCAATCTCTGCTGAGCCACTGAGCTAAGCATCTCAGCCCATTATCAATCCCAGCCATCAAGTATCAATGTACAATGTACAATGAAATCCTTCTAGAGACATTAGTTAGTGCCTAGGGACAACATAACATAACCAAAATACTGCATTAACTGGGGCTGTTCCTGCATGTTAAGATAAGAATGCACACTGAGACAAAAGCATTAAGCACCCAGTGTGCCAATGCATTCCTCCCTGAGAATTCCTGGAAAGGCAGCCCCAATCTGCTCAGCTGGAACTGGTACCTGAGCACTCAGGCTGGGGAGCAGAGGCAGCATGGTGCAATGCAAACTGGTTTTCAAATGGGCTTGAGAAAATAATACACCCTATTTCACCCTAGCTTGACAAGCATCTGTGTTCAGCATTGATCCACTCAGTTATCAATCTAGTGTGAGTTTTCCTGCTACTTTATTTATATCTAAGAGTAGAATGTAATGGATGTGGATTTTCCTAAATCAGAAAACATTAAAAACAGAGTTCTCACATTTACAAGAGTAACACTTCAACAGAGAATACTTAATATACAAAATGGCTGCATTTGATTTTTTTTAAAAACTGAACTAAAATACAAAATTAATCCAAATAGCCCTTTTTAGACTTTGATTGTACAAGTAAAACAACTTGTTTTATCCCTGTAGCTAATATTCAGATGAATGTTTGTTGTTGGGTTTTTTTCTCAGATTTCCATTATATTTTGTACTTTAAACCTTTCCAAAAGTGTAGGAAGTCCTCAAACATAAACACTATTTTTTGTAAATAACAGCAACCCTGATTAATAACATGAAGATTCAGAATGCCTGCAATGAGTGAGCATCTGTTTTTCTGAACTTGCAAACCATTGGTATCTTTTGCCTTTACTTGTAATTTATTTTTCTCATTCAGGAATGATAATCATATTTAGGACTGTAGCTGCAAGTTATGCCAATGCATAAACCATAAGTAATTGACACCAGAACTGTATCAAATACAAGAATTGTTCCAGGTTTTACAGCACATCAGACAAAGAGTTCAAGGGATTTTGCTGTATTATTCCAGTCCCTTCTGCAAACTCTCTCTTTCTGACCAGTTTCATACTGGTCTTATTATATCATCTTCGTACAGCTGGGGGCTTTATTTTGGAGAGGTGCTTGGAATGGCAGGGGTGGGAAGGAGAATACAGTTTTTCCAAATGTCAAATAAAGTATGGATTACAATGGCTGTGGGAGGAAGGTACTCTTGCTATTTTAAAGCTTTAGTTTGACTCTTCAAATCTCTAATTCTCCTGTACACCTGAGAATAAGCTAACAGACAGCACAAAGTTTTAGACCACTATAGTGCTTAAAATTCTCAATGTGTAATGTTTGAAGAAAGGGAAAAAAATCTACATTCAATATTCTGGACCATAAAATAAGCCTGTATAGAAACTGCTTAGCTAAACTCTAAATAACAGCAGGGTGATTTTATTTAGTTACTCTTTACTTCCTTACTCCTATTAAAGCTTCAATAAAATGAATTTTAACATTCAGAATCATTAGCAGAAGTTAGATGCTCACAGCTATAGAGGCATCCTGAGTAAGGCATTATATTTGAGTGGCTTCACACTTGGTTCATATAAAACTCATTTTGAGCTCAGACCTCTTTGAGGCCTAAGTGCCAGGGTCTGAATGAAGCCTCCTGAATGCAAGGTGAATTTCACAGGAGCCAGTCTGTTAAATCCCACTTTGCCCAGGAGTGAAAATTTGATCTTGAACTACTCTACATCATTAAATTAATGCATCACATGACATTCCAACTAGGAGGTCCTACATTTAAGGATTTTATAAATGAAAGTTTAAAGCTGTCCGAATCACCAGGGGTTCCTCTTGATATGCAAATGTCAGGTGAACATTATCAGTCTGCTAACCTTCTGGAACAAAAACCAAACCAAACCAACAAAGCATAACCATACACATTTAAAGAGAAGTCAGTAATTGCACAGCAGTAAGTTCTCAGACACTGCATATTTTCTTTCGAGACAGAAATGAATGTTTCTTTTCTCTCTCATTAAAAAAAAAAATTGCACATCTTGTTTCCCCAAGAACCTTAGGCATTCACCAAAGGCACATATGACACTAGAAATAGTATTCTCAGCTTCCATGACAAATCTTTTACTTCAAACAGGCCCTGCACTATGGCTGCATTACACTATAACAGATTTCTCACGAAAACTTGTTTCTGAAGTTGTTTCTAGAAGAAAATAAATCTTTAAGCTGCCCAAATGACCAAGGCACTCAGAATAACCTTAGGACTGTCCTCTGGAGAAGACACAAGGTCTCACTTTCAGCAGACGCCTGACGTCAGACCAGAGAGGAAACACAAGACAGGCAAAGGTTATGTGCAAACTGTCCCCTGTGGCTTATGCAAGAGCCAAATAACCACTGCTCAGGACAGATGCACATAAAAAGAACTCATTGGAAATGACTTTTAATATAAACAAACCAAAACTGCTTGTGAGTTGTAGAGTATGGTGGTGCCACAGACTAATTTGAACAGCTTCCATTTCAGGTCTCTAAAACAAGCATTCAGTAAGTAATTCACATTACATCAGTCATCTTTGGTAACACTGCACATTTGTGTCAATTACTTGGTAAACATAATTCCTGGATATTTAGAGTGTAATTCATCATAACTACAAACCAATTAGAAAGTTGATGGAGTGTCCTCCAGCTGTACATGAGCTTGCTAAGGGAAGAGTTCAGAGTAACAACACTAAAATTACTTCACAGTTATGTAGAAAAATGTTACAATTCTTTGTCATAGAACATTACACTAGTTTATTATTTTGTCTACAGTTAAAGTGGGCTTATAGTCAGGATTATTAAATGAACAGCAAAACAGCTGTCAAAACAATTTAAGGGAATGTGATTGAAAGCTAAGAACTTTGATTAAAGCATAATTTTTAAACTTTGTTTTCTAACCCTAAATTATTAAAATACAGAAAAAAGTTATCATTATTTCAAAATGATGTATCATTAAAAAAGAAGTTCCATTCCTTACAATACAGTTTAAAACTAACATATCAGTGCTACATTAAATACAGTCAAAAGCATTTGGATGGCATTATTTAAGTATAATCTTATGTTCTCTGTTATATGGTCCAGCCATGGACTTCTCCTTGCTTTACTGTATATTTGATGATGACTGAACTTTTCCCACTCATTCTGATGTGGGCTGTCCACATATACTGTGTTAACACTTAAGAATCAGCATTTATGTACAATTTAAAAGCAGCACAGCTATCCTACATTCTACGGCTGTGCTTACTCCACTGCAGTACTGGAGCGAGCACAACAGCTTGGATATCTCAGGGAATGCATCATTGTTCTGAAAGGCCTTTTTTTCCCAGTTTTTTCAGGGGGTGGCTCCTTATTACTTTTCTCAGCTGCCTCAGCAGGCTCTGTCTGGAACTGTTCTATTTGAAACTCGAGATGTTTTTGAATGGCTACCCCAAGGACTTCTGGATCCACAGATGCCCCATACACTTCCCATGTCATTCCTTCATCATCCCATCTCACTTCATGAACTGGAGATTTGGGGGCCTCCAAGCCTTGCTCCAGGTTCACCTCTGGGAACACATGTGAGTGACCTTCTGCTGCAGCTGCTGGGCTTGTTGCCACCGATTTGCATTCCATGGTTGGAAGAGTTTGTACCTCAGCATCTCTGCGCTCCAGAGCTGGTCTCAGGCCTTTGGTTATGTCATTCATAGAGGTCATAGTCCACATATCCTTAGTTGTCACTACCGTGTCTGCACCTTGCTGGCTGCTCAGAGCAACATGGGCAGCCTTGGCTTCTGGAGGAGCTCTCTCCTGTGGAGCAGGTTGCAGTTGTTCTCCAGGAACATTACAGCACTTCAGGATTTTCTTGGCATCCAGGCCTGATTCACTTACTGAAGACACCAGCTTAGGATATGTCAGAATGTCTGAAGCAGAAAAGGAATGAAAGTAGTCAGGTGCTGCCTGCTCATTTCCTGTCTCACTGACAGAGCACACCAACCGCGGCACGAGCTGGATGGATGGGATGGGCAAGGAGTGGCAATAGGCTGGGATGGTGGCATCTGCCTTCAAGGCGTCCTGCCTGAGACTGCAGGGCCCCGCTGAGTTGTTGTGAACTGTCATCACCATGGGGGAGTACGCAGAGTTTGGAATATTACCATAAGTCAGACCACCATGAACAATCCCAGGGGCTTGACTGAGCGTTGTCCTGTTTGGGAAACTGTTTCCAGGTATGTGGGGTCCAAGAACAGCAGCGTGAAATGTGCCAGGATCTGTGTAAACAGTAGTGTTACGTGGAATACTGCCACTGTCAAAGGTATTTGTGGGTACTTGTTGGTCTCTAGGTAGGACTGGAAGATGAGTCACAAGGTTTTGATAGTGAGATGTATTTTGATTTGTTTCTGATCCATATCTCTGCGTTTGGAAAGACATCCTAGCCACTGGTGGACCATGTCTGCAGCCAGAAGAGCTTAGGCTGGAGTGAGTAGCACTGGTTTCTGTGTAAGTGACATGAGTCTGCTGTTTGCAGCTGCAGGTTAGGTCTGAGTGGCTTCTCTGAAGGGCAGTTCCTGATTCTTCCATTTTACACATGTCTTGCTGGTGAACAAAGCAGGCTGAAGAAACATTCTCAGCAGTGCTGCTCTTTACACATATCTTAGTGTCCCCCACTCCCCAGGATTCTGAGGACTGTTCAGTGACAGGAACATGGTTTGTATTCTTAGTTCTTCCCTCTGAATGGTCATTGGCTGACTGGTCATTTATGGTTTGGACCTCTGATCCAAGTCCCATCATCCTAGGCTGTGAGGAAGACCATCCAGGACTCTGCACACTCCTTGCATCACTCCTGTTTTCCAGGATATGGCAGATGGTGCTACTATGGCTTTTCTTCAGCTCCTGTTTGTTTTGCCTTTCCTCCAAACTCCTTGAATGCCCAATACAGGCTAGATTTGAGGAGCTCTTGGATAAAGGGTGATTGTTGACATTCAAGAGACTGTGACAAGTAGAACTTAGTGAGTCCTGGTAGCAATGGGTGTGGAGCTGGTGGCTGTCAGATGACATGGCAAAAAAAGATCTGCAAGAAATGGTGGAAAAGAAAAAGACACCATTTAAGTAGGAAATAAATGTACTGGAAACTATAATCTCTAGTGACCTTCTGCTTGGGCTTCTTGCCTTTCACAGTTCACAAGTACTTTCTAAAAAGCACAGTACTCTAGTCTAAGTGTACTCAGAGCAGTCAGTTTCCATTTTCACTTTCCCCAAAGAGTTTTTCCCTAAATTAAAAACAGGATTTTTAAAAATTCTGGTGGGTTTTTTTCCCAATTTAAAACACAAAAGGAAAAAATCCTCCTTGGTTTCTACCTTTTAAAAATACCTACCTTAACATTACCAAGTATCACCTCCCCAAATTCACTGGAGCCATTTTTGGGACATCCAGAGATGTCATGTAACTTAAGCAAAGACAGAAGTATTTTCAAACTAGATAGCTTTTCACCACGGTGGTCATTAAGCCAATGATATTAACCGTATCATCAAAACAAAAAAAAAAGTTTAGATTTTAGTCTCTTGACATTGTCATTTCAGAAGTTGTCCAGTCACTGATGGAGCTTTTAAACCTTGAAGCTGCAACAACTGAACAAGCTCTCCCTTTTCTCCATACCTTTCCGAACAAGCTTCTTGATATTTCATGTTACAAGAAGACCACTGTTTTAGTCCACTGTTTTCCCCGAGCCCACACAAGTGTACAGCAGGTATGGACAAAGTTGTTTTGGCCCCCTGTGACAGAGATGACATGAAACCCAAGGAAATGACCTCTACCAAGCCAGTGTGGGATCACTGCCAGTGCTCTCAGAACAAATAATGCTGGGCAGCACTCCAGCTCGTCCTCACCTCTGGCACCACAGGAGGTGGCTGCAAAGAGGGATCCAGTGAAAGGCTGGAGGTGAAATTCCCTTCTCTCTGTAAGGAGAATCTGCAACTCAGCACTGCCTCTGTTAAGGGTGCGCGCTCTGGGCTCTCAGGCTGCTCACCTTTGCAAATCCACAAGTTCATGGTGGCTGTGGAAGGTGCACACTCATGACACCAGAGACAGGGTAAAAATGAAACAAGAAAATCTTTAGCCAAAGTCTTGCAGTTCTTCTGTCCTTTTTTATAGTGCACTCAGTCATTTCTATTTTTAGAAAACTCTTGTTTCTACCAGTTGGTGCAGTACCCTGTACGTTATTAACATTTACATTAGCAGTTTCGCATCTAAGGGGAGCTGTGATTGAAGATTTTGAATCTCACCAGATTTAGAGATCCATTTTTGCTGATTGAATCAGATCTTCCACTGACTGACTACACATATTGCCTTGGTGTCACAGAGGTGTTGCAACATTTGTACAACTAAAGTTATTTTAATATGCTCATATATATCTATATCTACCCACACAAATACATATATGTCTTTTCTACAAGAACTCACTGTGTTGAACAGAAACATCCAGAGTATTTGTGCATTGCTTCCAGGCCAAGTACTACCAGATATTTTGTTGTGCAGATGTAGAGAGTGAAAGCCAGATTTTCTCATTTTAGACAGCTTTCCCTCAGATATACTCTATGCATTCTGCCTCCTTAGCAGGTCTCTGGCAGAAACCTGCACAATTTCTTGTGCACTATATCACTAAAATAAAAATGAATGTGTGGAACAGGAAAGGTAGAGACACATGGTGAACAAAAGCACTCTGCAAATGTAACAGGAAGTTCACTCTTACCATCAAGGACACAGTGGCTGCAAGGGCTCACATTCAACACTCTCATATGTGATCCTTTTAAAGTGATATTTACAGGCTTCAAGAGTCACGTACCAGGGTAACAGATAAGAACATGCCCTTTGCTCCCTCTGCCAACCAAGAGCTGATCCAGGCAGCTATCAGTGCTTGTAATTAATTCTGCTTCCATGGTTAACATCGGCAGGCTAACAGGCTGCAATTTTCCCATCACCTGAAATCCACTTGTGTTGGCTGTTTTCCATCATGAAATTAAATTGAGCATGACAACATTAAAAAATAATATTTGCAATCACATTCTTACAAAAATTCTCATTGTGTGTTGTGTATCAGGGACTTGTGACCAGGAGCAATATCCTCTAGCATAGGGTTTGCTCCAATTTGGACTGTATGCAGAAAAAAGGTGAATTCCCATCCTTCATACATGTTACCTCTCCTGCAGTCACTTCTACACATGAGTATAGTCTGCCACACAGGGTTCAAAGGAGTCAAGAGGATTAAACACCAGAGCAATAGCTGCCTACAAGGTGAAAACCTTACATTTAATCTCTTTAAAAGATAACACCTGCAAAGGCTCTACACACACCTGGATGAAACAACACTTACTAATGGAAATCCTCAGACACAAATATTGAGAGGTGAAAGGAAGCTTCAAACATATCCTGTTACAAATGATACAAGGCTGTGGGAAGTTTGAAGTGCTCTCTTACAAAGTTTACAGTGTTCAAATACATACATGTACACAGAAACCAAGGCTCTATTTGCTTTCTTTATGTAGCAATGGACATTGCTGCAGAAGCCTCTGTAACTGAAAGAAGGGATGCATTTGAAACTGATTTGTCATCTCATACACAACACATTCAGATGGATGAAACAGACCAAACATAGTGACATCACTGAAAGCAACACCCAGGCTGATGCTGGCAAGGAAACCTCCAAAGAAAACTCTGAAGAAATTTATTTTTGCCCCACTGCAGGAGAAATCATGACCAAACATAGGCCGATGTGACATATATTACACATGTACGTGTAGAATATTCTAACCAGCTACTCCCAACAGCATCTGAACACTTGCTCAGACACACCAATGTTCCACACTAGCATAATTCAACAATTCTCCTATGGCCTTGGGCCTTCCCCAACTCTGCATTTCACACATGCACTGCTGGCACTGATTGCTCAGGGTGCACAAAAATCCCCTGAGAAGAGGCCCAACACTGCATACACACCTCCCCAGGTGCCAGACCTCCCACCTAGCCCAGGGTCCAACCCATGGCTTCTGGGAAAGGCTGGGCAGCAGAAAGGTCTGGATGGCCCTTCTGACCCCTCTGCCAGCAAGGGGTGTCACGTACAGAGAATGAGGTGCTAAACTTCTTAAAAATCCAACCCCAAAACATGGAACCTCTTCAATGTCATAGCCATGCAACACCTTTGTATTTTGTGAATCAGCTAATCAGGAATGGATTACCCACACGAAACATGGATAGAAACACACTGATTCTGTGGGTACATAGGCACCCAAACCAAATTTCTCTGTGTGTGCTGGGCAGCGCAGATTGCTTGGTTTAAATTTAATTTTTAAAATGTAAAAATATAATTTATAGGAAAGGAATTTTACTCAAAACTATCTACTTTAAGTTCTGAGTCTGTCTGAAAGATTTTGATTCGAAAGGAAATTCACACCTGAAATTCACACCAAAGGAAATTCACGCCTGAATACACAAATAAGAAAGTATGAATTTTTGAGGCAGTTACTCTACTATGAATATATAGAAAATCGTTAGACAAGCAGAGAAAGGATTAGGATAGAAATGGAATTAACATCCACTATTTTTGGCTTAGCTTCAGATAGCTTATGAGGGGATCTAGGCTGCTTTCACTAATTCCACTGAACTACTTTAAAGCAACAAATGTGTATTTTGCTATGACTTATGATTAAAGTTTTGACCTATTTAATGCACCAGTAAATTTAGTCTCAAAATATTAAATATAATGTATGTTATCAATTGAAAGACATTCACTGTAAATTAACTATGATTCGAAAATCCTTTGGTATTTTTCGATTCCACACATGTACTTTAATTGAAAATTTGAAAACACTCTTATCTTTCAGTTTGAAACTGTTCCCCCTTGTCCTATCTGCCCACGTAAAAAGTCCTTCCCCCTCTTTTTTAAGAACCCTTATTTAGTACTTTGTTACTACAGCAAGTTAACAGACAGTGAGGCAGTGAGAATCACCTGACATGTTGAATAACACAAGTTAGCCACAGAATTTGGGAAGAGTCAGAGAAATTTACTGTTTACTAGAAATATGCATGCAATGCCAGAGACTTCTCTAAATCTTCCACAGTTATTTTTTCTTTATATAACTCTGATGGTCAATCCCACAAGTCAAGACGATTTGTAATAATGACTGCAGCTGTTTCACCCATCTTCACTTGGCTGATCATACAATAAAAATTTTTTTTCTTAATTTTATGCTTTCAAAATCAGCATCTGACTGCAAAATAAGTTATAAAATTAAAGTCAGTTTCAGGGGTGAGAGCACTAATATGCAAATGTGGAATTTGGAAAAGCTAAGCAATCTGATCCATACCAACATTTTTGGATGATTGTTATTTTTGGATGCTGACCAGGACCCTCCATGGCAGCACTAGCCCTTTCAGAGAAGATACCTTCTGAGAAGTGTTAGGAGGTTGCAAGGTCTTTGTCCTGAATTTGCTCCTCCATTTGCATCATTCTGGCCCTGCTGTGCAATAATCAGCTCCACAAAGCAAACACAGAATTTCTACAACAACACCAAACTCAAAAACAAACACAATTATATTTTATACAAGAAGAATAGGGTCATTTAAATTAACTTAAGGAATATACTTGAATAGAAGGCTGCTAGACAGAGGTTCTTAACTTTATTTAATCTTATTACAAATACCATGGTTATAAATTTGAAAGTTAGGAGCAGTTTATGGCTAAAATGATGGAACTTTCATTAGATCCCAAGGGGCAGCAGTCACTTAGCCATAAACACTGCTGACCCCCGACTGGGGCACAAGACAGCACACACAGGAAAACCTGCATTTCTGCCCAAACAGCCAAGCTCCCTCAGGTACCAGAAGCAATTCAGTATATTCACACTGGGTCTTCAGGCCTGGTATTTTATAAGCAATGTGGCTTCCTTACTACAATCCATGACTAAACTTCTAAGATAATGTGGTAAAATAACATAAGAAGGAACATCATCTAATATGACATTCATTTCTTTTAGAGCTGTACTAATTTTAAAGAAATTTATACCATCAAAAAAAAAAAAAAAAGAGTGTGCTTATGTCTAAAAATTGTCCTTGCTTGCTCACATGGAAAACTACTTGCACAAGATAAGAAAGACCTGTTTTGCTTTAGACAAAGATTGGCATGATAGCATTATGAGATCTGATGGCCTCTCCCTAACTACTACTACTACTGAAGGAAATAGGGAAATAGTTCATTAAGAGTAATCACTTACATTTACGGGGGGGTGGAGTCAAACCACTCCAGAGGCATTGGCAAAACAGGATTACCCATGGTAAAAAGCTTAGAGATTCAAGTGTCTGGGATTAGGAGTTTTGTTGTTGCTGTTTTTAATTGTTATTTTATTTTGGTGACGTGTAAGTGAAAGGAATAAACAGAGGAGTTACAGTAGGGGATAAGGTATCACTTGTCAGGTAACATAAAAAAATTTCTCTAAATTCTGTCAATACAAAAAATAATTTCTCTAAATTCTGTCAGCTAGATTAATAAAGACTCGGGTTGAGACCCCAATCACTTAACCGTTAATCCATCATCTTTCTGTAGGCTTTCCATTTTGGAATAGCATTATAAACAAACTATGCCTTGTTCAGTTTAATCTGCTAATGCCCTATAGTAAATGTATTCTATCATCCTAAGTATTTCCAAGTATCAGCCAGATCTACAGGACAGACTGGCTTGAGCATCTAGAGATACCAACAGACAAACACATCAGACACTTTGTATGCAAAGGAATGGGGTTGTTTTCCAGTTCTGCACTGCAAGAGGCACTGGGGACAGTGGGGCCATGTCACTGGGACCACAGTTCACGAGGGGGAGGGGGAGTACACTTGACAGGCTAGAAAACATGAGAGCAGGAGAGCTGTGACCCTCAGTGCACAGCACTGCCAAAGCAGAGGCCTTGTGGCTGATGCCCTTACAAGGCCACTGGTCACAGCCTCGTTAGTTTCTGCTAATCACTGCTTTGGCTGCCAGGCTTTCCTGAAAGACTTCTGTCTTGTGCCTATCCTGTGCTGAGCACATTGGGCAGGTATCTCTGCAGTGACAAGACTCAGAGTGAAGAGCCCCCTTTACCCTGACTGTTAATGAACCTTGGCTCTCTCCTTCCTGAGGGCCACAGCAGAGACCTCTTCCCCCAAATGCTGAGGGTGCCACCGGTGCCTTGGCCTCAGCAGGAGATAACAAATGAGTTGCCACCTCAGAAAATGAATAGATTCCAACACTTGCCCATGCACTCAGCTCAGTGTGGAACGACAAGGCCACTGGCCACAGTGCCCACAGTTATCCCAACAGCTTAGAAGAGCCATGCAGGAAGGTCAGCATTCTCTTTTAAGGACCAGGGACAGCCCACAGCCTGAGCAGAGCTGAAAACTCTGAATTCTAAAGATGAAAAAGGCTAAAATGAAAGTGCCACGAGAGGGGAGCCTGATAGGGATGAACCAAAGGAGACAATTTCAGTGACATCTTCAGCTGAATTCCCAGGGAGAACAATTCACATGGCTGTAAATATATTATTGGGAAATCAGAGAGAGATGAACTCCATCACAAGGGAGGCATGTGTTGGGACATTGTCCTGATACCACCACATGATTTACTACTGCAAAATGTGGTATCTTCTTTGCCACCTTTTTTATTTCATCATCTCTCCCAGAAATAACTTCAAAAATCTCTTGGACTTCATCTTTTTTTTAGCAGAATTTTATGAACAAAACATTACTCCCATTGTATCTCCACGTGGAGATCTGCCTCAGCATACAAAACTACCCTATAATATACCCAACAGAGATATTGTACAGTCATATTTTGATGCTCACTTTTACTGTTTGACAGCTCACTTCTTTAAAGCTCATCTCTTCAGTTAGAAGAATTAAAACTTTAATTACAAATTAAATATGATGACATGGTCATGTAATCAACTGTTTTCACCAGCTGGGGCTAAAAAAAAAATCAAATATAATGACAGCAGGCAACATTGACCTAGAATCATGCTTACAGTGAATAGTGCATGCCTAAAGAAGTGGTATATTAATATAATTGTCTTTCTGACTTAAGCAGAACAGAATTAAGCAAAATGAAACTGTTAATTCAGATGCCAGGATTATGCTGCTAAGAACTGATGGCTACTGATATCCACTGGTATTGCAGAAGTCCTGTGACAAAAAATATTTGATAGTTTCTTTAGGAATTCATCTTTAATGTAGAAAATATGTAGTGGCCTATCCACATTTGGATTTATTTCAGAGACAGACACTAGTGAGTCTTTTCCTCTTCATAGCAGGGGATCAAATCCTATTCCTTCACATGTTCCAGCATGGAGGAGACAGAATTGTTCTGGTGTTGAACAACTCAGCTCTTCAGAGCTTCTCTTTTGTACTCACTCTTCAGCCCTGAGCAGACCAGCTTCAAAGCAACCCCACTGACCTAGAACTCTGCAAAACCACATGGCCGTAGCTTTGCTCAGTAAGTCTCTGCCTGTCAGAGGCCCAAGCCTGCCAACTGTGTGTATCACAGCTTCCTGGGCAGCAGCATGAACTTAAAAATCATACAGAAAACCAGAAGCTCGTTTACAGCCTCCTTCCAGTCTCAGAGTACAGCTGGATATCAGTGCAACCTGCACAAGAGGCCAGCAGTTTGCACATCCAACAAACTCCACCTAAACTGGCTAAGTGATTAGAATATCTACTTGCAAATTCACGTGTTTTAGTAAAAAATATTCAAATAATATTTTTTGCTGTTTGCTTGAAAGTTAAACAACGACAGTTAGAGGGAAGGTACAAACTCGGCTTATCCCCCCCGCCCTGTGGACGTCCCAGCTTTAATGGCACTGCACTTCTGAGTGGAGGGCAGTGGGACATCCCTCCCTGCCAGGTGAACACACCTGTGACAGCTGAAGCTGTGTCCCAGCCCGTGTCAGAGGGTGCATCATCCGTGTGTGTGCTCTGTGCTGGCTGCAAGGAGGCAGAAAAGCACAGAGCTGAGCCCAGCGTGCCCAGCCTCCCCAGAAAACTCACTCCTTTGCCTCAGTGTTGTGCCAACAGAGATAAAAGCTTTACAACCAGCTGCAGTGGCAGACAAAGGAAGCTCAAATCTGCCTTAAAAATACTGAATATACAAATATAGCCCTAAGTACAGCAGCTTTTCATGTTCACATATCATCCTTAATTGAAGGATGGCAATTCCTACAGCAGCATCAAACAGGAATAATGGTGATATAAACAACAGTAATAGCAAGCTGAAGGTCTCCAAACATCTCCATTAGGATAAAGACAATATTTTAGATTGAAGGATGTCTCACCAAAACAATTAATGATGGCTCATTTTCTTCAACATGTGATAGTTGAATCTCTTTCCTGCCTAGAAAAACCTGGCAACTTACCTAGCAAACCTAGAAATTTATCTCTATTGATTGTTCCCTTGTTTTGCCCTGTGACTGAACACTATACAAGGGCCACAAAATCCCCTTCAATTCTTTATTTAAATAACAGCATTTATGAACTGTATGGAAAACCTTGGAGAAAAGAATTCAAAAACACAATCCATCTGCCTCTAGAAGCTGCTCTCAGTGGTGGCAGAGAAAAGGCTGACTTTGACATTGTGGACTGACAGAAAACTGACTTGCAGAACTTAAAAAACAATTGCTCAGTAATTAGAAAGAGGAAACAATTGCTTTCTAATTCTGTCTGTGCTCACTAATATAGTGTATGACCTTGAGCAAGTCATTCCCTTTGTGACTCAGTTTACTCATCTGTGACTCACAGATTAGATGCAGAAGCCCCTGATGTAGGTATTTAAAGGCTTAATTCATGATTGCAGAGCACTCTCAAATCCTAGAATAAAAGATATTAAATATAAGATGCTGAAGATAATGTATTCTGGCCCTTCTTTTGTAATATTTGGATTGGAAGAAATAAATAGAGCATCTCTACAGGAAGTTCTTGTTGCACTTGCAGAAAACTCACCTTACCAGTAAAGTTCAGACACTATCTGTGCTTCAGAACCAAATGTTTAAGGTACCCCCTGCAATCTTCCAGCATTGTGAGCATAAGTAATCTCAAGGATTTCAGCTGACTTTCTCAAATTAGGTGTTGTATGTATATACTCTCTATACAAGATGCATGCTGACAACATGTATATTGTATGTGCATGGTATATTAAGTAGCAATGATTAATTACTATAAGCAGCTTCATTAAACTCTCTAAGCAGAGTTGTCACAACTGCAGACCACGTTGTCTTGCAGTGCCACATACACTTGTAGGCTTTTATTTACTATGGTGAATTTCTCATGAAAAAGAGATTCTGTGACTAATTTTAGCCTCCAGTTCACACTGCAAGCTGTCTTTTATATATCTTTAAACTGGAAAAGAGCTGGCAACCTCTATCCAAGGGGCTGAGTATTGAAAAGAACTAAAAAGAGGACTAGCTAATCGTGTTTCATAGCATTAATAGTTGCCATTGTAGTATGACGTAGCTTTGAAACTATTTAAACAAGGAGTATGGGAAGAGGAAGTTTTCATTTCAAACTTGGTATTTTGTCATAAAAAAAGCATTATGTCAAAGTGCAATTTCTGTCTCAGAAAAGCAACCGTCCCAATTCATCTGTAGTCGAATCAGACCTGTGTGGGGAGCTATTATCTATAGTTTTCAGAGAACATCTGAAAGGGATGAAAGGGAGCATCTCCCTGCTCTCTCAGCACTGGGAGAAGAAAAACATTAGAGCTTGGCTAGAGAAGAGTCCCTGCCTCCCAAGGCTTGGCACCAGAGACCATAAGGAGAAAAAAACCCAAGACAGAGTAAAGTAACAGTCCAAAGCAGCAGAATAAAGTTTGCAAATACGTTGTCAAACCCAAGTATGTGAAGGAGTTCCCCTAGAACTAATATTTACACCCTACTCTACGCAAACAAATAAATTTTCTCTCCTCTTGGTTAATCTCAATCATAAACCAAGCTGCAGAAGTCTCCACTTCCTTATTAAAATGTAATAATGTCAGAATCCCAAAGTTTTGGGGTATAAATTTGAAACAACATAAGAACCACAAGACAATTCAGTTCCTGCCATTATTCAGGTCGAGGAAGATCCCACCTGTGTGACATGGACTACTAGAGAATAACTCTTCAGGCATCTGCTGTTAACTGCTAGCAACAAGATACTGATAATAAAGAATAAGGGCTCTGCTACAGGAATTCTTTGCTTTTCAAACATTGGTTTGACCATATTCAAGACTCTTGCAGATAGAACCCTAAGAAATCTGGTCTGAACTCATAGCTGTCCCTGCTTTGAGCAGGAGATTGGAATAGATGAATTCACAAGGTCCCTTCAAAAATGACTTTTTTATTATTATTTTCATAAATACATGCTTTTATCCAGTGCCAATGAAAGTCATGTACCTTCTCAAGCTGAGAAGCTGAAATGTGTGGCCATTTTGCAATACTGAACCACTTTTAATTGATTAGTGGAACCTGTATGTTTTACTGAAACCTTAGTACCTTTTCCTGAGACAGGAATGACTGGAAAGGAAGCATAAAGGTGATCCCCATATTCTACATGAAAGCTGATCTATAGGAAAGAGACAGTGACTCCAAAAGTTTCTTTCCAATCCATTAGCACCTCTGTTGTTACTAAATCAACAAAATCACTCCACCCCTTTCACAGTTTGGAAGCCATTGAGAACCAAATAAAACTGCTCTAACAAGATGCATGTTTTTCCTTGATGTTTCAAGAAGCACTGATGTACCCTGCTCAGTCATAAACACTGAACTTTCCCATCAGATTCTCTGCAGAAAGCAATAATTTTAAAATTCTTTTTTTAAAAAAAATCAGTTTATGAGAACTAGGATGGCTTTGTGCATTCATCATCTCTCAAATTTCCATGTCAAGTTTGCTTAGCTTGAGCTGGAAAGTAGTTGGATCTTTCACTTCAGCTCAGATGAACTGGTTTCTGTCAGTCTTCTGCACTGTTGACTAGAGTAAAGCTCTGCAAGTCAAATGAAGGTCTTACAACTGCTCAATCCCATTAACCTTCATTTGCACACTCAGGTGTGCCCTTGCTAAAGCTTAATTAGCAAATATTCTGCAGATGGAGAAAGACTCCTGCTCCTTTCTCTGCTTTGTATTAAATCCACACTGTGCACAAGGCAAGCCATCATTTTGCAAGAACTTCCCCACACAGGGACAGGCCAGTTTAAAGGTGATCTTTCTTATGAAGCTTTTTTTGGTCCAGAATGATGCTTGCCTATAACTCACATGCTTAATGCTCACACACCAAATTAAGAAAGACCTGGCTGATGTCAACTTCATTTAGTTGGCCTGACCCAATTCCCATGCTCTGAGTGCATCTACCTAAGCAGCCCCAAAGTGATATTTTTTTGTCATTCCTGTTGTTAAAGATAATTTCTCAGAGTGGAACTTTACCCTGAAGAACTTTAACAGCTTTTCTAAATGGAAGAGGCCATCTTCTTCCCAACAATATCCTAAGCAATCAGGGAATACTCCTAAAGGAGAGTTCTTAACATACAGATGGACTATGACCTGCACAGCTATAGATTAATTCAATTGTTATAAGGTATCCATAGGAAATATTGCATCAAATTATCTTAACCAGAGAAAAGCTCAGCAGTATCTTTCAGTTCACTGTCTTCTCACTGTATCCCTCGTGCAGATATTCCTGACCACTGTACTCCAACATTTATTTTCATTCTCCCCCTCATTTTGCTTTTACAGAAAAGATCTCTATCTCACAACTGAAACACTGCCCCCAACCCCACCAGAAAGAAAAAAAGAAAAAAGGCTATACAAAGTTTGTTTAATTCACATCTTCCAGAATGTCAATATCCCAGAGAGGTACTGTGTATGCATACAGCTTTACTGTTTACACCAGTTAAAAACCTCTTATTTCTGTACAATGAAGCTGCAAGAATTAACTAAAAGACCAGTGCCTGCAGTCCCTATGGTGTGGCTCATGGCCATGGAAAATGATTTAAGAAAAAAAATAAAAGAGTTCAAGGCTGACAAGGAAAGTAAAGTGCAACATCATTTGCAGCCTATGATTCCTGCTGTACTGTTGCTCTTGGGCCAAAAGGGTTTGAGACTAGAAGCAATGAAATATCACATCCACCTGCCAAAGATACTTGCTGCAACAAAAATATTGGTATGATAACAAAAATAAGATTTTTTTTCTGATTAATTGGAAAAAATACTTGCAGAACAAATACCATTAACAGGTCTCTTTCAAGTCCCTAGCCTTGGAAAGCATCATTCCTAGGCTGCATTCTCCTGCAAAATGTGTAACAGCTTGCAATATCCAAATACAAGGGACCAGTGAAGTACACTCCATCCTCATTTAAAAACATTAACTCCAGGACAAAGGAATGAGCAATTTAGTCTCTCTAACCTCCAGAAGAGGCCACTGGAGAAGAAACAGGCTTTAGTTGCTGTTCTGCTGAGAAATAACCTGCCTGCAGTCAGGTATAACAGTATCTCACTGGCACAAGAAAATACCTCTGCTCATCTGCAGTGGTTAAAAGCTACCTCAAATTTACTCTTTGTCATTGCCCTAACAGAAAGAAAGAAAGAAAGAAAAATCAAATTTCAGAAGTCTAATGATCCTCAATAACAATTTTCCTCTGTTTTACCCTCCCTCATACATTCTTATTTTTCAAGTGCAGTTTGAATATGCATAGTTTACTATAGAAGGAAAAATGTGGACTTGACATGGTTATCTGATGGAAATTTATCACATTTTGTATTATAAACCAACTCTGACACTACAAGGCCATCTACAGTTTACTGTTCTTGTTTATGCAGCCCTAAATAACTGTCACATAAACTAAATTGCAATTCCAGCTTTCTCTGAAATACAGTTAAGATAAAATGTCTGGACAATAAAAGTCAACAAAACCCAATAAGTGGAGAAGTGTTTATGGAGTAACCAAGACATGGCATGAAAACACAAAGCCCTCATCTAATCCACCCTCCTGAATGAAAACTTCTCAAAACCTAATTGCTGTACACAGAGGCTCCATGCAGAGGTCTCTGAACTCAGATCTCACTACGGTTGATGTCCTGCAAACATTCAGACATACACTAAAACATGCAAACAACCATCTGCAAGCTTTCATCAATGTCTTGGTGCAAGAAAACCACTGATAGTTTTGTATTTTGTATGAGATTATTACTTAGAAGCATGAGTCAATGGAAGAGAGGTAGATTTTGATCTATATAAGGTCCATCTCACTTATGTCTGAGATCAACACCTTGCAAAATGTATTTATCTTTCTTTCCCATCACCTTTCATGCTTAGATTTGTCTAAATGGAAATAACTGCTTGCTCACCCTCCCTTTTCCCTCTTCTCCTAAAATCCAGGAGTGCATCAGCACAGACTCTTGCTTTTAATCACAACATATACAGAAAATAATCTTCTACTTCTAAGGATTCTGATATAAAATATTAATCTAGTGACAATAAAAAGCCAAACTAAATCAAATTTGTGACTTTGGGAAAAACATGTTTTAGTTTAAGAGAAAAATGTTATTTGCCATTTTAAATAGCAGTTGACCATTTATCTAGGAAGGTAAAGTGCAAAACAAAGCTGATATCAGAAAGCACTGAAATATTTCTTAGATTTTTCTAGTGTTGGATATTCCTAGGAATTTAAAAAACAAGTGGTACGCATGGTGGAAAACAGTAAGGTAAACGATTCTCTGGCACATTAGTACTAAAAGGCAGAAATTTAAAGCAATAAAATTTACACTTTTCTCTTATTTTTAGTATCCAAACACTAACATACATACGAGATAACAAAAAAAGCACCTTCATAAACTCATAGATGTGCAGAGGAATAAGATGAACAAGCTTATGGGGTTTTTCTCCCCCAAAGAAACAGTGACATGTATACTCTGGAAATATTTACTAAAAGACAAACACATACACATGTAAGTGAAAGACATCAGCACAAAAGACCCACCTTCTACAGAACTACATTAAATTCAATTAAAGCTCAGTCATAGTTCCCATCATTTCAGAAAAGGAGAAAGCTACCATTTCCTGGGATTTTCAGTCCAGCTATCAACCCCCTGCTGCCAACACAGCACTTACAGAAGCCTGGGTCTGTCTCTGTGCAGCTCCTCTCCCTTCCCTTCCCCTCATCTGCTTTGTTACTCTCCTGGCAAAGCGAAGAGGACTCGGTGTCCTTACAGGAGACAGAGAACTGCCATGGTCCTTACCTTCCCCCCACTCAGAGATTGCACATCCAGCTCCCCTGCACAAGTTACTTGGAGGGTATTTAAAAACAGATGCTCAGAAATCTGAGGAGAACAAAGCCCAAGGAGTTCAGATTTCCTCTCCTTGATCCGCCTGATGCTGTTGACACTAAGGTGAGCATATGATAAGGGGAAGGAGATGGGATTGTTAGAGAGCATCAAAGGCAGGAGACTGGGAGATGGGGTTCCCTCTCCCTCGACGTGGTCCCCCCTTGGCTGGAGAGGAAATAAAATGGAGCCTAGGAGGGAGGGAGAGAGATAATCCTGCAGCTTCATCTGATTAGAGAAACTGGGCCTGTGCAGAGCTGGCAATGCCCCCAGGGAAGCACAGGGAGGGGAGGCACACAGGGGCAGGAAGAGGAGGAGCAGAGGGGGAGGAATAAAATTGTAA
Source organism: Ploceus nigricollis (assembly GCA_013399945.1). Classification (NCBI taxonomy): domain Eukaryota; kingdom Metazoa; phylum Chordata; class Aves; order Passeriformes; family Ploceidae; genus Ploceus; species Ploceus nigricollis. The sequence continues at coordinate 1,589,037 of VXBC01010169.1, forward strand.
GGGTTAAAGGAAAATTATAAAAGGTATACAAAGGAACTGACTCCTCGGCCAAGGCATCCTGGTATGTGTTCAATATCAACCCTCATATAAAGGTGAAATCACCAGTAGGAAACACCCAGTGCTTCTGGTAACATGGAACAATCAGAAAGAAAACAAATCAAACCCCAAGCCCAGAATGCATCCGTCCTGTGGGCACAGACCGGGAACAAGGATGTATCCATGGACTGCAAAGAGTGAGATTGTGCTGAGCAGGGAGAAATGGAAAAAGCAGTATGCTACAGATAATTATCTAGATTGTACCAAACAGGACACAATTTAGAAACCATTTTCTATTGCAAGCCATTTTCCAGAACCTGTTTCCACTTACTTACACACATCTTAGTTGAACCAAAGTGACTTCCAAGGAGTTTGTGTCAACACACACATCGAGGTGCTCGCAGCTGAGGCTGCCCTCCCACAAGGCTCCCACTTGTGCCATCCCCCTCTCCCACAGCTGGCACAGGTATTTCTGGGCTCAGAGTTGCCCACAGACTGTGGCCATCCCCACCCCCGCAGTGCTGCAGCCCTCAGGGGATGCCAGCTTGCCCTCCCTGCACGCAGACTGGGGCAGCGCTGTGTCCTCGCCCTCGGCCTGACACAGGGGCTCAGCCAGGCACGGGCAGGGTCCTGAGGGTGCTGCTGCTGGGTATTCCCCACCCCATCCTCACCCAACAGGAATATTCTGCCTTGAGGAGACAGGCACGTAGCTCCTCCAAGCTGCCACGTGTGAGCTGTGGTGAATCAGGGAACATCAAGGACAGATGTGACCAGAGGAGTCTCGTCCCCATCCACAGTGGCCCATTTTTGTATAGACTCTCCCCTTTTGCTCACCTTTATGAGGGGCTACACTCAGTCCTTTCCCAAGGATCACTCCAAGTTTCCACATTGTGAGCTGCTTTTATTTTTTTCTGGCCTATACCCTCCATTTAGAACTTCACACAAGGGAGGGTGGTTGTATCTCTAATGGAGCAAGAAGAAGGATGCCAAAACATAAGAAAAGAACCCTTTCAAGTCCTTCTTTCTGTTCAGGAAGCAGTTAATAATTCTTGTAAACCACTTAGAGCAGTTCTCAGTTTTTTTCCTAAGCCTTCACCAATACCCTTCTATCAGGCCTAGCTCAGCTGAGAGAGGGGATCAACACCCCTCCCAAATGCTTTTAGGAATGTACAGTTGTTCCCTGAGTCTTCAGAATGGGCTGCAAACCCAGTAATTTCCTGTGTGCTTCCAGGCTTTGTTCCTAAGATGCACACCCCCACAGACTCCCTGAGCAATCACACCCTCGGGCTGCAGGTCCGGAAGCACTGCGGGGCTTAAGAGCCGTACGGGGCCAGCAGCAGCTTTCTGGCTGCGTTATTTTACCTGCCATGTGTTACTGCAGTGAAGCAGAGTAGGCACTTGCAGTCAGCTCTTTGTGCTGACCTTGACATCCTTCCTGCCAGGCTGGAAACAGAAGTTCCTTGAACATGTTCCTTCCTTATCAGCATTCCTGCTGGCCCAGGATCATGCCCAGGCGACTCTTCCCATGCCATGGTATGGGACTGCAGTGGTGCTGCAGGGAGAGGGCAGCTCTACATCTTCCTTTTTTATTCCAGCAAAAGGCTGACATGGTGAGACACACCCCTGGCACCTGTAGCTACTGGCCAGTGCCAGTGGCCAGCCATGGAACAACTCAGTACAACCCTTCCACTCCAATGCATCTTCCAAATGAGTCCCAGGTTGCCCAAATGACATCCCAAGAACATATAAAAGATAAAATGAGAGGACAATACTGCACTTAGCTTTCCCCCTAAGCCCTTTACAGAATGAAGTTGCAGGGCTTTCTTGTCCCAGATTTTCTATGTCCAGCAAGGATGACTATTTTCATTGAAAGCATCAAAATGTGCTTCCTGGAAGATACTGGTGACCAACTTTTACATCAACAGGTCACAAATCTGGGCATCCATAATGCAATTGGTATACAGCTTTCTCATTCTACATTTGATGAAAAAAAAGGTGTAAAACTGCCTCAAATTCAGATCTGGAGAATTTATTCTTGTATCTTTCTTTAAGAAAGTTGATAGTTAAAGGAAGCTGAGTAATCAGTAGCCTACAGATCCATTAGGCCAAATCTAGACAATGCTAAAGAAATTCTTTTGAGGAGAAGGACAGCATTATTTTTCAAGAGAATGACTTCAGAACAGTTCTGCCACTGTGGCTCAGCCTGACTAGCATGTTTTCCTGAGAACTCCACCCAGGGCTTAGACACGTGAGAATGTGTATAATTTCATGAAATTAAAGTCCTATGCCCAGCCATGGAAGAAAGCTTTCAAAATTACTGTTTACTGATTTGGGTGCTTGAGGGTCATATGAAAGCAAGCCACCAGCCCCCTGACTTTGAGTCACCTGGTGTGAGGAGAGGCAGTCAGCTCTGCTTGCCTGCTGAAGAATGGCACCACCCAGGCAGAGCTTCGGACCTGCAGGCCAGCTTTTGTCAGTCTCCATCCAGGCGATCAGGGCTTCTACATTCAAGAGAGGAGAAGTCCAGTCCTAACCCAAAAGCCCTTTACTTTACCTAAAATCCACTGGCACACTTTGGCCATCCACTCCTCTTCAGAAGAGGAAATGGGGTAGGGAAACCATCCTGATTGCTTGGTGCCTCCTAAAAGCAGGTACTGAAGCCATTCTCTCACCCCTTCCCATTTATAACCCCACAGTATTTTCTTGCACTGCCTGGTCTGCTGTCATTCAGAGCAATTTTTTCCTGCCAGGTGGGTGACCTGAACCCACCCAGACCGTGCCTTCTGAACTCCTCCATCAGCCTTGAACCTGCCGAGCTCTGCAGCTCTCTGTGGGGCAGGTTTGAGTGCCCACAAACACTGCCTGAAATTTGTTTACATCTCTGTCTGGAGGCTCTGCATGGAAACCCTGGAAGGCTGATATTTGTTGTTTGTTGATTCAAAGCCACTTAAGCCAGTGAAACTGCACCTTCCACCAGGCAGATTTTATCTTAATGCATTCCTGGGATATGTTCTAGTCTTCCACAATAAGGCAGCCCTCCAGGAACAATATGCTTCCTTGTGGGTAACACTGCTCATTTGCCTGAATGTCATCTGCCACAGCCAATTTGGATCAGGTTTTGGATTTGTCCATTGTAAAGTATTTTTGAGTGTTTCTGAAGAATAACAGCCCCCCAGCACAGTCTGAGAGAGCCTTCAAGATAATAACTAATGCACCATGGGCAAATTTAACTCTTTCTATGCCTATAACCAGTCAGAAGCTCTCCACTCCAAATACTACATTTCCCTTATTCAAATTGGCATTCTGTATGCAGTGCCAGTTTTCAGTTTTTGCTTCTACTGGCACACCCAAAATAATTCCAGTCAGTCAGGTGTAGGAGCTAGCATAGCAAATTTTCACACACACACTCAAGGCAACTGAAATGCACCTGAGATTGTTTAAAAACATGAAACTTACCATCACCTTCCATTTGACATAAACAGCAGGGTTATTTCTAACAGAGTTCTATAAAGAAAGCAATTCTGTCAGGTAACTGATATCACATTAACTTCAAACTTTCAAATACATCCCAATTAATCACCACAAATATCATTCCATTAGGCTATGTGCCACATAACACATCTGTCAACCTAATTTGTCTATAAACACTCCATATAGAGTTTTGAGTATAAACATAAACACTATATAAAGTGTTTCTATCCAGCAAGCATCATGACAAGTTCTGCTTCTTGTGCCTGGAGAAGACAACTGCTGGTTAGACATCCCAATTGTAGCAGACATGGTCTCTGAATAAGCCTCTATTCTGCAATTTTATTTTTCTGTGGAAAGGAAGATGATTTGTGTGGGTTTATCTCATAAAGTCTCCATGAAATCTGCCAGGTCACCTACATTTATCTTCATTGGGAATAATGCTGTAACACTACTGACACGACTTTTTTCAAGGAGCAACATAGATGCACTTCTCTTCTTTGCAGAATTAATCTTTTTGAAAGCTGTCAGAATTTTTAGACCTGTGAAAACTGGTGGTTTTGAGCTCTGTCATCTCCTTTCTTTTTCATCTTGGATATAAGAGCAGCTTTCTCAACAAAGCAGACCAGTTCTTTTGCCTTTATTTTACCTTGGCAGTTAGTGAGGCAGCCCACTGATACAAACAATCTCATGTACTTCAAAGACTTAGCAAATCTCTACAGAGCACTATTTTTAGTTTGGTTATCAAACAAATAGAACAGTAGCTTATGGAGAATGAAAACAAAAGCTCCCTTTTTAAAGCATGTTTTGCAATAAGCCAAAGATGATATTGCACAAAACCTTACATCTCCTCTTAAATCAAGGGACTATCACATGGACACTCTGCTCTACTTCTCCCAAATGTCATTTCCTCCCAAGCACAACCACTAGAATGTCTTCCTTACACTTCTTTAATATCCATTAGCAAAAAGCAATAAATAATTGCACCAAAAAACCAACCCTTAAAGCCAGTTTTGGGGTAGCTTTAAGCTGCCTTTCATGCAATAAGGGCTTTGGCCTTTTGATAATTTAATCACATGTTCAGCTTCACCCTGCATTTTATTGCTAGTATTCCATCTGTTCTGTGCTCTCAAATGAAAAGGAGGGAAGCCAGGACCACATAAGCAGGCAGGGCTCTCAGGGCCTGCTTCCAGAAAAAAATCCCACTACAGAACACCACGCTTTGAGAAGTCACCACTAATTCTTTCCTTATGTGACTTGCCCACCAGGACACTCTTGCAAGTTTGAATCTAACTTTTTTTTCAAAACTACATTCATGTAGATACTAAGCCTCCTTGGTTTACTTTTGCAAATGGTGTCATTCAAAAAAAATTACTTGGTCTTTGAGCAGCAAAGTATCATAGTCTGTTGGAGATGTTAACTGGTGCCCAGGGCTGAGGGCTATGGAAAAAGCCTGCTGTAGAGAGAGTTTGCTTCATTTAATGGGAGTTAAGCATCTAAATAAAAACTTGGACTCTGATGCCTCAATTCCCACATGTAAAATGATGAAATGGGATCAGCAAGAAGCTGGGGAAAGTGCAAAGGAAAACACTACACAAGAGGAAAGTTCTGTAGCCTGGGAGCATAATTTGCCCTCATGCACTTTGTAAAAATGCAGCTCTGCAGCTCCAAGAAAGGCTTTGCTTTCCCATGTGACCTGCAATATTCCCAAATAACTCAGACCACAGCCATCATGTCTCATGGTCTGTGAATCAGCTCCAGTCCACTCGAAAGTCCTAATCCAGACTCCCTTTCCCTGGATAACAGGCCTGGGTAACATCCATCCTCATTTCTTCCCCATGCAGCAGGAGCTGCTCATCCTGGTCTCCCTGACTTCATCCAGGATATTCTGAGGAGAGAGTGTCATGGAAGGAAGAGGGGCAGAGGCTTCAGGAAAGTTGGGGGGAAATTTGAAGAGGGTCTGGATCTAGTCCCTGGGGCTGCCTACAGTGGACCAGTCACACGATGGCACGATGATCCTTGGTTAAATGAAACAGACAGAATTATTGTACAACCAATATACCAGAGTGACATCCCAAATGAGACAGGAGCTGAGAGCAACACCACTGTATATTAAATAAGGCTTGCTGCACTAAGCCCTAGATTTCAGAGGAGCCCCACAGCAAGAGAACAATGCTATTTCAAATGTATCCAGTGTCAGAGGCAGTCCAGCAAGATGGAGTGTGAGCCCCAGGCTAGCTCTGCCTGCAATAATCTGCAGGCTTGACTCTGTGACAGATTGAAATGCAGTAATAGTGTTTATGCAACTAATTCTTGTTCTAATCTATTAGTTTATGTAACCTTTGCTCATGGACATACTGACTCATAGGTCTCAGGAATCTAAAGAAAATCTCTTTTAACTCTCTCCCATCCTTCATCCTCTGGTTGCCCAATAAACAGGTTGTCAGAGATCTTGTTCATTCTCTTTGAGAATGTTGTTATAGCTAACATAAAACTTATGTTAGCAATGGGAAAAAACGTATCAGTTAAATTTCTCAAAACCAGTGTACTTCTCCATGCATACAAATGAAGTCATATAATAAGCTCACCTGTGGTGTGCAGATGTCCTTCAGGTTAGCATTTCCAATCACAGCATGTACCACTTGAGCCCAGGCTGGGAAAGGCACAGGAATTGTTTGCTTAGCTCCTACAGAGAAAAAATACTGCTTTCTAGCATTTAGACCTTTTTTTTTTTTTTCTGAGTAAAGCAAGGCAACAAAATCTGTGTCAGCGACACTTATTCTTCTTAGCTTGAAAGATTTACTTTCATCCTTCTCATATTTCTTGTATTTCCTAGAACATTCTCACATCTATTTTAAGTGAAGAGCTAACCACAGGAACAGTGTGCAGAATTCTTTCTGCAGCAGTGGCAACTCTAGTGATTACCACACAAAATGTGCCCACATCAGCTTATTTTATCCCTTCCTGGCTGGGCTCTAACATAGATTTTTGAAAGGATTGGAGTCAGATCAACCCTTTTTCAGTTTTTTGGGTTGTGGAGTTTTTATGTTTGTTTGGGGGTTTTTGTTTGTTTGGAGTTTTTTGTTTTGTTTTGGGTGGGTTTTTTTGTTTGTGGGGTTTTGTTTTGTTTTTTGGGGGGGTTTTGTTTGTTGGTTTGGTTTTTTGGTTTTTTTTTTTTTTTGGTTGTCGTTTTACCTAGGTTTTTTGGGGTTTTTTTGTTGCCATCGGAATAGTTCACACAGCTGCTGCAATGTTGCCCTCATGACACTCATTAAGTACCCTATACCTGATTTAATTTCTAACCCTTTGTATCGAGGATTCCTACACAGACCAAACCTGCTTGATATCAACTGGAATCAAAAGTATTTGGAGCAAACCCCACGGTATTGGGTGTATTTAGGAGACATCATCATGTATTTTTGATGCATGCTGGACACTATCAGTACTAGATAAATACTCTGTAAATGGATCAGGCATTCCTCATGACTTGTTGCAAAAGCAGTGTAAGAATGGGCAGAGTGCTTCTTTCTAAGTAAGTTCCTTTGCACGTGGGACGGTGCCCCAGTGGATTCCTGGTCACACTGAACCCTTTGCTCCGCCAGAGCCAGAAGCTGTGTCCCAGTGAGGTCGGTCACGTTCCAGCACCGCCCTGTGGGGCCCCTTGCCAAGGAAATCCAGCAGGGATAGCCCCAGGATGGCCCCCGCTGCCACCTCCTGGCCACTGGCAAAGACAAAGGCATTGCTTATCCACATGAAATAATGACTTAATTATATGAAAGGTTTACTCTTTTTTTCCTACAATCAGCATTTAAATTTTTTTTCTTACATCTTTGACTCTCAAGATCCCCCTACAGTCTTTCCCAGGCTTTTGAGTAACTTTAATTCTTTTTAAACACAAAAATGTATGGGATGACACCTATAAATCTGTTGCTGCTATACAGAGAGCAGTTTTAGGTGCACATGCCTGCAGAAACATCTTTAAATTAGAGGAAACAAATCTACAGCTTTCAGTATCTGATTCCAGATGTAAATGCTTCAAAAAAGAAACATCATCTTTTGCTCTCAGTTAAAAGTTTGCATCCCATAAGGCTGTACCAGTTAGGGCTGTATTACGAATGGTGTAATTGCTATGCCACATACACGATTTTGTGCTTCCTGCAAATCTTAAGATGGATTAGTGTCTATGGATTCACCTGCCTGCTCAGCAATCCCTCCCCATTTGTCTAATTCACATTATGTCTGGCCTAAATTCATTATCCCTCACTCAGAGAGGTGAGGCTTAGGAAAAACTGTCTAAAGTAAACACCAGCCTTGCCTTAGAGCAACTTCTGTTGTTCACTACAGCTCTGTGAACAGTTCATTTTTCATGTTTCAACAGTTCATTGAAAAATCTTGCAAGGCCCTGCCAAAGTTATGGAGTTTAGACTACTCTTATCAAGGCTGGGAAGTGTACAAAACTGGAACAAAAAGTCAGATATTGCCCCCCAAAGTCTTTAAAACCATGCAAGCCAGAGCTACACAAATAGTTTTCTCTGCAAAAGTCTCTACTTGTGCATATTAACAATGAACTTCGAGTTTATTAATAAAGTAATTTTAAAAGGAACATTTTGTATTCTTATTTTCTTAAAACATCAACAGCCAGCTAACTTTCTTAATGCAATTCACATTAGCAAAAAACCCTTGCAACCATAAGAACACATTCTAGTAAAAGCAAACCTGAAATTCCTATTATAAAACATAGGAAGAAAAAGTCATTAGAAAGGAATAAAAGTCCACATTTTTCCATTTTGCTTCATACATTCAAAAAAAAGTCACCTTTAAAGAACTTTTTGCTTTGCTCTATTATTTGCACCAAAGCCCAGCTTTGGACAGGAGGTGGTGCTATAGTCTTTGTAAATTTTGCTCTTAGGCAACACCAACAGCTAAAGTTTACTAAAAGCAGAAGGAAAAGGTAAAAAAAAGAGAAACATTCTAAATCCTGTAGAAATGCTGGCATGCAGACTTTACCTACAGATGCTTTCATATCAGTAGGTATTCTGTAACAATGCTAAAAAGTTTTGTAAGAAGGCACTAGAATGTTTGTGTCTGTCAAGGATTTCAAATACCTAGCAAAACATGATTATCAAAGCATGGAAAAAAATCTGTCATGCACAGCTCTGTGCAAGCTGTAACAGTTTCTATGTGGCCAAGGCTCTGCTGAGCAGCTCTGAGCCATGAGGAAACTGATGGAACAGTGGAAGATTTTTGCAGGTCCGGTGAGAGCCTTCTGGCTGCTTCTCCCTGAAGAATGTAAGGTTAGCTGCAGGGTCAGTTTTACTGGGCCAAGATGAAATGCCAAAGTAGGAATCCAAACCCCATGGCTAGGTTAATGCTCTTTCCCCCTCTCTCCTTTCTTCTTTTGCTGTCTTTCTCCTCATGCCCAATCTAGAAGCACCAAATATGGCATCTTTTGAAGATTTTTTTCTTGCTGAGCATGTTGCCCTGTCTCTATCCCCATTTGACACCTGTAATTTTACTGGGAGAGCTGTTCTGGATTGCAGTCTGCTTGATGGTGACTACCACCAACAGCCAAGCTGACAGAAAACAATTGTGGAAGACTCGTTCCCTTCTGGATGCACTTCCTCTCCCGTTCTCATCTTTTCTTTGGAAAGGAAACTAAAAAATTACTCTCAGAATGGATCCAAGGGGTATTTTCTAAGAGAGTAGGTCTTTCTTTCACATATTCCTTTCTGAAACTATCAATTATCCATAGCCTGCTAAAGCCAAGAACTAGGTGTCAGACCAAGGCCAACAGGAGATTGTGGGAGAAATTCTTATCTCAGTTACACAAGTGTGGATCTGGAGGAACTCCAGTTATTAAACAATCTATGAAATTAGGATAACAATAAGTATTATTTCAAAAAGGTTTGTGATGGTTAACTACCAGTAATTAATGCTGGTGTAGAAATCAGGCAATGGTTGCCTGGAAATGAAAGGCACTATAGAAATTCTAAGTACTCATTATTTCTGCCATTTACAATTATACTTTTCAATGTAATCTACTGGTTGTAGTCAGGGTGCCCATCAATGCTCCCTGCAGACCCCAATCTATTGTTCCTGAATAATTCACTTGTCTCAATAACATTAGTTCACATTTAATTGGAAAAAAAAAAAGTTTACCTCTTTCTAGATGCCATTACAGATGAAGGTACCACCAACATGAAAGTCCAAATTCACAAACACGAGGGAGTGGGTGTGAAGGCAGAATAACTTGAATATATTTCACTTGAAATGGACGGACTTGAAGATCATTCTACAACTGCAAAATAGGATTAAAAAAAAAATAAATGAAAACCCTTTTATTGAATGGGATCTGTTGAAGCTTTAAGATTATTAATAAATTATAGTAGGAGTTAGACTTCAGTGTAAAATTATGCTATAATTACTTACCTTTCTAAAGACCTACTGATGCTTGTGATTCTACAGCTATATCTTCTTTAAATATTTTTCTATCCTTTCTCAAGGGATGTTCCTATAAACAGCTTTAAGTAATTACATGCAATCAAATTAATTGTAAATGAGAACTGGATAAAAGGGTTTATATGTCAAGCAAATATTCACAGATTTTTTCAAAGATATCCAATTTAGAAAATACATATGTTGAATTTCACCCAGTCTAGTGGGAATTATATGAATATATTATAAATTATTTCCTGTTAGTTAAGTGTCAAATGAGCACTGTGACATCCCTGTTTTTAAGGTAACACACTTTGGAAAATTGTTTTCTGACAGATTTTTTTAAGTGGTCTTTAAAAGCTCAAGGTTTGACTGTAAGTTGTCCCTGGATAGGGACACTGAAAAATGTGTATGTTACAAAATATGCACCAGAAACACAGAATATTTATAGTACAATATCTAGGTCCACAAAACATTAAACTCTTAGCTGTTCAGGGATTTAGGCTAAGAAGGAGGCTGCAATCAGAGATAAAGGAGGGTATAGCTGTGTTTCATGTCCTGTATTTATTCTGGTTTCCAGCTGTTGCAAGAACTCAGCACAGAAAGACTGGAAACAGGAACTTCACAGTGGAGCAGAGAATCAAAATTAAATCTCCCTGCTCACTCCTTCCACAGGAACTTCCACAGGAACTTGGGGAGGGCAAGATCTGCCACTCCAGGTCATGCTGTCCCATCCCCAGGCTCACTGAAACAGGAGCTGAATCAGCAGAGGGTTACTGGGTATTGCTTCCCAGATGTCCAACTTCCCACACCTCCAACAGGCAGCACGGCTTGTGTGGGAGCCAGTGCATCTGGCACAGATCACTTTACTGGTCAACAGTGCTCTGGAAAGCAATCAGGTGTTCAAAGCAACTGCAGCACTCCTCACTCAGCCACAAAATTGAGCTCAAGCAAGAACACTGCAAGAGAAAGCAGGCAGTTGTTGTCCTGCCACATAGATCAAAATTTTTTGTTGCCTCAGACATACTTATAGACATTATCCCGACAAGTGCAAAACTGCTGAGAAAAAAGCTCTACTTCAGTGTTTGCACTAATTCAATGGAGAAATATGAGTAGCAAAAGCACTGACTGTGCAATATTTATTTAATAATTAACTATCTTACAAGCATAAAACTAAAATATATGAAGCTTTTTCTTTTTTGGGTAAAAATTATCTAAATCTTTCTTCCAGAGGACTCAAAAATTAATAGAAAAAGCTTAACCATGCTACATTTACAGCAGAACATTTTAAATGCAATGAAAAGAATTCTAAGATTCTACAGAAACAGAGGATATTTCATTACGACCCTACTGGTTTTAATTCCTTTGCATTTCTTTGGCTTTTAGATTAAATAACACTATGCACTACACATGCAACAAATGTGAAGAGAACATGTAATACAAATAGCTGTTAAATTTAAGGTACAGGTTCTAGTCATATACTGGCTGTGAAAGAAACATTAGCAGACAAGAAGTGATGGCAAATACTTTGTTTCTGAACTATGCATGAATAATTTGGCTGGTTAAGATCTGGTTAGTTGTTTCCATTACACACTCAGAGATTAAAGACCATTACTTTCATAAACACAAATAGAAAGGGCTGTAATTGCAATTGCAAAGGAGATGTGTGTTCCTTTGTGTTTACATATTTTGTTTAAGATATAAAAGAAATGCATACACATTCGTGTTCTTGCCACACGAATATTCAGAATTAAGGTACTAATATAAAATAATTTTTCTGAGCGTAACCGTAGCTTTTGGAGTTCTCCCAAACAGGCAGTGTCGCACAGGTGCCTTTTTAGGGCTGACAGAAGATTTATGCAGCACAATGGTCAGCATCATTCCTGCCCGATTCCAGCCCTCCCTCCGCGGAAGATCGGCAATGTCTGTCCTTCTGGCCGGGCTCGGGGAGCCTGGGACGGCGCGGAATCTTTCCCGAACGAGTCCCTTTGCTTTTCTTGCACAAGAAATGCCTCTCTTTGAACTGCCGTTCCCAGCCTCTGCTGTGTGCGAGCCGCGGGGGCGGGCCGGGGAGGGGCTGCGGCGCTCGGACACCGGGGCGGCGGCGGGCACTCGCCCCGGGCCCGCAGGAGCAGCGGCACCCATGCCCGGTAAGTGCCGGGGGGCGCGCAGGGAGGGACGGAGGGAGGCAGGGAGGGGGTGCCCGGCTCCTCCCGCAGCCCCGGCCGGACACCTGCCGCCGCCCCGCTGGCGCTGGGGAAGGCTCGCTAAAGCATCCGCTCAAACCTGTCCCTGCGCACCTGCCCGGCCTCCCTCCGGAGCCCGCCAGGGAAGAGGCAGCCCGGAACCGCAGGGCTGGCAGCACCGCCCGGAGCGCCTGGCAGAGGAGAGCGCGGCCCTGGAGACAGGCACAGCAAACGTGCAATCTTGCCTCCACTCCCCCTCAATTATTTAATTTATACTGGACATGGACTTAGACTGTGTCTTTATATGGGGATTAAAACTCGTGGTGGAGAACGGGCTGCTTGTAAACTTGCTCGTAAGCCAAAAGGCTTACTGCAAAGTTTAAGTAAAGCTTATTAAAAGTGTATAATCACACAGTAAGCAAAAAGGGATGCAATCCCAGAGGAGACAGAGGATGCCTCTGAACATCTGCTCTATGCTAGGATAAACCTGGTACCTGTTAGCAGGAGACAGTCCCCTGGCTCAGGTGGAGGGAGATGAAGCGGTTCAACAGGTCTCTTCCATCTCTTGCTGCCATGATCCTGTACCACAGCAGGATACAATACATCAATTTCTCATTATGATAGATAGTTATTTTAAAAGATACATGTTTTCTCCTGCATACAATGGATGCAATTTATCTCAGTGGTCGATTTTGTGACTAGTGCTACATTGTGCCCTAAGCCACTGGTTCTGTTGCTGATCTAATCAGATAAGATGGTCTAAAAGTGAGACAAATTCTCCTTACTCTCATTAAATTACAGGTAACTACTGAACTTTACCTTATATCTACAGCTGTGTAAAGTTAAAAGAACCCCAGAATCTGAGTCAATGCCTATGGGTGTGTCACGAATACTTACCATTCTGCAGTGAACAAATTCAGTACATACAAACTCATTAATTAAGAGACTGGAAACTTGTTCTCTTACTCCAAAATCCATGCACACCTCATCTTCCTGTCTTTAATGGTAAATGGTGACAAAGTGGCTATAGGGGAACACAGGACTGTTGCTGAGAGCATCAAAGACTTGTGAATGAAGAGGACAAGTTAAACAAAGACCTGTACAGCTTGTGTGAAATGTTAACCCTTCAGATACTTATGTCAGACAGCAAAACTACCAGCCGTATAGATATTTGTGTTGTTTATAGTGCACCTACGTGAAGGAAACCGTTAATTTCTATTATGTTCATGGGCATTAAACTGAAGCATTTTTTCTGCATCTGGCCTTCTGAGATGCAATAAAATGGGAGTCTGACTGAAGATATACTTGAGCATGCCCTGCAAAACTAAAAGGAACAAACACACAGAATTCCCATGCTCATATGCATTTCCTCATACTGTGCATTCTTATCAAGGAAAACAAATTTACTCACATGGAACCATCAGACTTGTCTCTGTATTAATATTAACCCACACCAAGTAGGTGCTTGTTTCCTGTTGCTCAGAATAAGGATTGTACTAATAGTCTGGCTGAATGCTGGAACCCACTCAGCTCACCTACCAGCTGCAAGGACAGCAAAGTGCTGTTGCTGTGGTACAGTCATGAGCAGGGTGGCTGCTCCGTGGTGGTGCTGGGAGACAGGAGTGATTGTGTGACTCAGGGAAGCAGACAGCCAATTCCTGCAGAGGCCTAAGGCAACACACCTGGAGGGGAGCTGCAAAACCAACTTGGCCCCGGTGACTCCACCAAATGCAGGAAAATGAGTCAGGATCAGATTAAGGCCTTTGAGGCACTGTGGCCAGGTTAATTTTATAGCACAAGGTAATTACTTAAGTGTTCTGTAGCTGAAGGACATTTCATGTCACTTACTGCAACAGGGAAACTGAAAAAGATCAGCAATATATGTACTTGCAACTCAGCTCCCATACTCTTTATAGCTCCAAAGAATACACTAAATGAAAATAGTTTTGAATTATTCAAAACTATTATTATTTGATAGTCAAAACTATCACTAATGTTGACTGATTATTTTGTGCTTGTATTGTCTTTATTTTACTTGTACCATTGTATAGAGACAGGTAACGGCAAGGTACCTACCAAGCACAGACAGATAAAAAGAAAAAGGAATAAAGCATAATCACAGTTATCTCTACCTAAAAGCAGAGAAGAGGAAAAAATTCAGTACCAGTCATGAAAAAATTTCAGGTCACTTCACTACTTCAGTTTCAGGGGAGACTCTGAGAACTGCCAGCACCTCGTACTCAGCTGCTCCTGAGCTGCCTCCCATGGCTGCAGAGTAGAAGATAATTCTGGAGTTTACGTATAGAGCACAATAATCTTTGCAGCCTATCACTCCAATGTTCTCAGCAAAAATGTGAAAGCAATGAACTGAGCCCATTATCAATTGTCTACCCTTGGTCTAATGAGAAATTCTCACAACAGAATTTCTCATATTCATATCAAATACATTTATTAAGTTTTATTTGGGTTTTGGTTTGTTCACAGTAATCATACAAGATTTTGTTGTATGTTAAGTACTCACGATTCAGGAAACTGTGTTTAATGGATATTTAACTTTGACTTCACAGATCAGGAAACACATGCATCCTTAGAAAGAAAACAACCCATAGCTTTACTTTGTTCCTTGTGCCAGGGTCCAGATTCAATCCAACATAGATGAATAGTTGGAAGAACAAACCAAACCAAAATAATGGTATTAGGTGCTCCTGGGTTCTCTTCTTCTTCCATTATGCAAGCTCTAGCACTTCCACCATGCTAAGGTAAATGCTAATGCAAAACAAGAGCCTGAACAATTCTTTGGCATTTGGGGCTTTTTCATGTCTGTAGTCTCTCACATTGCAGTAACTGCCAGTGCTTCTGAACACTGTCATCTGGCACTGCCATTGTCATGTGTCTTCAGGTGCTGCACCATGCTATAACCAAACAAAAATGTGCATGTGAGCTGAATGCTTCATTTAAAAAGAATTTTTGAATTGTTTTTGTTAGCTTTAATATTCCAGTCTACACCCAAAATATACTTAACTTTGATCTTCCTATGATGTTTTATGTGCTTTTATGTTTGAACAGAGCAAGCAGTTGCTGTGGCTGGAGGTATAATAGGAGGCATCCTTTTATTTGTTCTCCTTGGAATAACTGCATATCTGTTCTGGAAAAAATTTTGCCGCCTCTTTTCTTATGAAAAGCTCATCAATCCTGTCAAAACAACAAATGCAAATGCCATTTTCCAAGATCAGGCAAATTCTGAAATTCAACTAAAAAGCACAAGGTACATATTTTCATTTTGTTTTTAAAGCATATGCTATGTAATTTATTTCAACTTGTCAAATGTCAAATGAGCAGGTGATCCAAATATATGCAGGTACAGAAATAAAGGAGATCCCTAAATTATATGAAAACATCAGTCATGTTCTGTTTTGTTCCTTTAGGAAAAGGATAATCTATGAAAGTGATGATTATTCCTGATTTATTTAAAAGAGAGAATATATTCAAGTGTAGTTGGTGAATGGATAGCTATATCTGTTAGACAAACGCAGCCTATGTTCCAGAGTCATTTCTACTCTATTAACAAAAACAATACGACTTCAGTTCAGGAAGGAGACTCTTTGAGAGAATTAATCATTGCAGGGGTTTTGGCTCTAAAACAAGGAGCTGCAGTTAATTCTTCCTTTCCTTTGAAAGATAAATTGTAAAAGGAAGGGGGAAAGAGAAGAATCTGTCAGAAGAATTAAGATCTAATGTGCCTCATTGTCTTTTAATGCATTAAGCAATTGATTTTATTTGCTTTTTTTTTTACCTTTGCATGTCTGTAGAATTTTTACATTGTGACATAAGAACAGTACACTTACTACTCTTATCAAGTTTGGTTTCCACATTTAAACCAGAAGAGTCAATAGGTGCTGTTGTCTTGAGCAGATCCAGAAGTGTTCCGTTTATCATTCCACCAACACTGCATGGGCAAGACTGGATTCACCTGACGAATGAAGAACAGGTTCAGGAAGACAGGGACCCCTTCATGACCCCTCAGTCTGGGCCACGGTCATCATTTCATTCTTTGGGTATGGCATTGCAAAAATGGGACTATTTTTAAGGGTAGGGTGGCTTTAGTATTATGAAGCATATATCTTGGGGGCGCACCAGAGATTGCATTACAGAACCAGGTACAATCACAGGAATAACAGAAAGAAAAGTGGTACAGCCTACAATTACTCCCCCAAATTTGAGGGAAAAGGAAATAAAATATGAAATTCTTACCAAAAAAGTTGATTGTTAATAAAGAGGGTAATTTGATTTACCTAAATACAGCAGTGGTTATAAAAATGCCTGCAAAGGTTCTTGAGGCTAATCTGAGTGTGCTTGTTTTGCCTTTTCTTGTAGCTGGAGCTTATGTTGTAGGAACCATTAACCCAGATCTGTACAAGTTTCCTGAAGACAAAAGCGAAACAGATTTTCCTGATGGCAGCATTGGCCGCCTCTGGTTCTCCATAGAATATGAGCAAGAGTCAGAAAGGCTCCTTGTCTCCTTGATCAAAGCCAGAAAGCTGCAGCCTCCTGCTGATTCCTGCAGTCCATTTGTGAAAATCTACCTGCTGCCTGATGAAAGAAGCTACCTGCAGTCCAAAACAAAATGTAAAACTCTTAACCCACAGTTTGATGAAAACTTTGTTTTCCAGGTACTTTTTCTTTTGAAGAGGCAGATTTCTGTTTGCAAATATTAACTTGTCAAAGTACAGTACACATTTGTATGTTCATAATGCTTCTACCAAGACAGAAGTTGTTTCCACCAGAGACAGGATTTTTACTGGGTCTTCTGGAGATTCTGGGCTACAGAACTGATCTTACATCTAGCCTGTACTAAAGTTAAGGATTCCAGAACTTGCCCCGGGAATAACAAAACCTTCAGTTTGAACTACAGCTGATCAGTCCAGCCCAGCAGTTCTAGAAGCCCAGAAGGAGCCAATACTGACATAATGCCTTCATAGCTTTTAGTTTCTTTGCTGTGGAAGTAGGCAGCAGAACCTGGGAGGTATGTCTGGGCTGCTATTTGTACAGTACTCTTCAGCTTTCCATCCCATGCTAGCAGGCTTTCAGCACACATCACAAGACAAAAGCTTTAAAACCAAAAAAAGTTTGTGTTTCAGACAACTTAAAAAACGTTTAAAGACTCTTAAATATTTGTGTCTGAAAGTGAATGCATCACACAGCACTAGATGAGCTAAAAAAAACCACCAACTAACTTCATAGCTTTCAAATGAACTCGTATTTTAGCTTGGATCTTGACTTCTGCAAAGCTAAAACTTTAGGCAAATTTTAGAAGTAGTTTTCAATTTTCCTTCAAATAATTAAAGGAAATCTCCACCTACACTTACCACAGTTTGAAAAATACTTCCTTTGAAGACATGCTAGAGTCGAAAAGTGTCAGATGTTTTATAATTATTAATATTCTTCATTTTCCTGTACAGGTTTCTAGTAAAATGTTGCTCCAAAGGACACTAAAGTTTTTGGTTTATCATGTTGATAAACAGAAGAAGCATCATCTCCTAGGTCAAGTTATATTCCCACTAAAAAATGAAGCATTAACTGAGGACAACAAACTAGTCATATGGAGAGATCTGGAGAAAGAAAACTTGGAGGTATGTGATACCAGGCTGCTTGGCACTGTGGAACTTCTGACATCTCACAAGTATTGGAAGGATATAGCTGAAGTAGAACTATGTTCTACCAAGTACCTCAAATGCAAAAGTACTTCATAAACATTTGGAATAGAAATTCCCATCTTGCCAACCTACAGATCCATAGCTGTTGTAAAGGGAGTATCCAGATGCTTAGAAAAAGTCACGTGAATTAGGAGGTCATTGCATAAGAACTTTTGTTATTTGCTCCTCTTTTCAACCAGAGCACAAAAGAGCAGAAGAGGCAAGGAAATAAATATCCCCTGGAAAAGAGTAATTCTGAGGGTTAGGAAGGTTCCATCAAATGTTACAACAGCACAAATAAAGCCATTACAATTCACTCACATGCCTTAGTGTGACAGAAACCATTAGCATGAAAAAGGATTGGTCTCCCCATTTGACCACGAGATGAGAAAGTTTTTCAGACATATTTGACAGGTGTTGTTCTGCTTCCAAAGCCTCCTTCAGAGCATGGTGATATCCAGTTCTCCCTGAGCTACAATGACTACCTGGGCCGTCTCACTGTGGTGGTTCTGAGGGCGAGGGGATTAAAGCTCCAGGAGGAGAACCCTGCTCTTGGTAAGTGGGATTTCCTCCCTGCTATCAGCTCCACACTTCCTGTTTTAATTTGCTCCTTCCTCATCTGTACACCCAGGTTTGTGCTGTGGGACTCTGACAGGAACAAATAAACATCCTGGTGATTTGAGTGGAAACAAGCCGTATTTTGCCCTGAGGCAATTAGATTTTGACAGCTTAGTTTTGCTATGTTTGGGGTTTGTTTCATAATAAAAGGTTTGTCCTGTGGCAATTGGTGGTAACTTTTTTCTCCTGTTTTTGTACAGTGAGCAACATCCTTTTGCTGCTCTCCAGAGCAGGCAGCATTTCAGGGGATATTGACATGAACAGTTGCCTCAAGTCAAATTCTCAGAGGTAACAGCTGCAGGACAACTGCTTATGCTGAACAGCTGTCCTGGGAGGAACTGAGTTGGGAGAAAAAAATCCCAGTTTAGGACAGCCTGGCTATTGTTCAAAGGACCATTGCATGGAGTCACAATTTTCTCCCTTAGTGCAGAGGGCTTCTTCTGGTACATCATACTCATGTATCCCTGGTCTCAGAGATTACCTCAAAATGCTCTTTAAAATCCAATACTCAAAAGCAAAAACAGATGAAGAACCAAACTTGTATTTCACTCTGTAGTGATTTCTTGCAGGGCTTTGAAGCTAAACAATATAAATGCAAAATACACCTACCATTTAAAAAGAAAAGAGGTTTAGTCCTCTACATACACACATCACTATGAAGTTTTTTTTGACTGAACAAATTAAGCCTTCAAAAAAGTCTCCATCAGGTGAAGGGAAGGCAGAGAAACATAAGATCAAGGATGCAGGGTAAGAATATGGCTGCTTATTTTAACAGCACCTAAACTGGAAAGTGCACTGCAAAACTGCACCCTCGACTCCCTGCTTTAATGTTGTGTTGTCAATGTGTGTTCCATGAATCTTTCACAATCTGATGTTATACTTGATATTGACTCCCAAAAGGAAGAAATTCCTTAAGCCATCTCCCAAATGCTTCTTGAAGATGCCTTTTGGTCTTGAATTTCTTTTTCTCCAAGGTGTGTATGTCAAAGTCTCACTAATGAACCATAATAAATTCATCAAAAGTAAAAAGACAGCAGCTCTTCTGGGAACTCCCAATCCTGTGTACAATGAAACCTTCAGTTTCAAGGCAGATCAGACAGAGCTGGATACAGCAAGCCTGAGTCTATCTGTGCTCCAGAGTAACAAAGGAGAAAGTAAGTTATACCAACTATTACAGTCATATAAATTATTACAGTCAAGGTGTCAAATCTCTTACATATTTGAGACATGTTTAAACCTGAGAGGAAGTAATTCCTTTTCAGCAATAATCATAAAACTTTTAAGAATTTTGGGATATTTCAAAGGCTGTCTCTTTAAAAGCAGAACAACTTATTTGTAGTTAAGCATATGTCTCCCTTTCAGAGGCTAAATTTCATGGAAGACATCAATAAAATCACTGTAGACTAGTCAATGCCAGTACAAGGTGTTGTGCCTTTGTTTCATTCCAGTATCCCATTAAAACAAGCTTATGTGCACACTTGTGTGTAACACACAGCCTTTCTAAGCAAATTTGAAAGAGGAACTTTAATTCTCTCAGCAGTGAGAAAGAAGAAAGAGAGATTAGCAAACATCCTTGGCAGAAAGCCTCATGCTTGAGGCAATCTCTTACTAACTGTTAGAAAATCTATTAAGGAGTTCTGCTTACAGAAGCAAAAAAGAATTCAGTATTTCCACTGCTCATAAGAAAAACATCTTCCCTGCACTGCAAATATGATCTCAATAATTTTCCCCATTCATAGCTGAAAAATCCAAGCATGAATAAACAATCTGGTCCTTGGCAGTGGCAACACACATAATACAGCTCCCAGCTGTTTCAGTAACTGCATTTATTTTTTCCAAAGCCAGAGCATCATATGGATCCTACTGAGGCTGCTGATGCCCAAAATTAGGGCACACTTCCCCAGTAAACCTGAGGTAAAGGGGCAGGGCAGATACAGATGAGATATTTGGGCCTTGAAGATGTTTTAGTTTAACTGCAGGCGAAAGGACAGGCCTGCATTGACTAAACACCCACTTGCTGCCACACCTTTTTTAATGCTGAACCTCAGCAGGTAGAAGCTACAGAACTTGAAGTCCAGAGTTATTTAGTTGAGGAATATTTTGGTTTAAAAATACCTTTCAGAAAAGGCATTACTTGGAGAAATACATGTTGATATTCTAATTTAGGCAAGGATTTCAGAGAAGCATCACAGGTGCTCATCACTAACTGCTTTTTTTCCCCAGAAACACTTCTGCTGGGACGAGTAGTAGTTGGGCCTTTCATGTACACACGTGGCAGAGAACTGGAACACTGGAATGAGATGATCAGCAAGCCTAAGGAGCTGGTTAAACGATGGCATGCTCTCTGCCACAGCACATGAACAGCACTGAGAAAAAACCAACCTTAACATGGAAAAGCTCTTACTATCCTTTCTCATCTACAGGGTACAAAAATCTTTGCTAAGATTTTGTACCCGAAGAAGAATAAAATAAATTATTTCCTTGACCAAACACAAATAAAAGACTTGGTCCCTGATAGGCTGGGAGTCCCTCTTTCCTCTCTTCAAAATATATGCTAAATTTAATGAACGTGATCTCTCAGTATTAATTATTCTAACTAGTAAATTTCACTTCTTGGTCATGAGTTCTGGGCACAAATGATCACACATCATGTATATAGAGCCCAAAACGACCCAAGAATGGCCAGTGATGACACCAGGCCTATCTGCCCACTGCTCCACATCACCACAGTGGCTTCACCAAAGGCGAGAGAAGCCCAGTGAGCATGCCAAAACAGACAAAGCCCAAAAGACACTGACTAAAACATGCAGAACTTGTTTAAAATAGCAGCATTATATTTAAAATCTCTTTTGAACAGGAAGGGTGAAGGCACTGCTTATTGGTCACACATCTAGAAGCAGCTATTCACATCCCTCAGCACAGTGTATTTCCTGCAGTAACACAGTTCAATGTTTTCAGCTGACCCCAACTACAGCACTTTGTGCTGACACTAGGGGACAAGCAGAGAAGTCACAGTCACAAGTGACAAGAGGTTATTCCAGTACTGGAGTACTCTGAGACAGTAAGATGAGGACCTGTCCTGTCCTTTTATATTTCTCTCTAAACACATCTCTGCTGGAGACAGAGCATTGATTACAAAGAGCCTTGGGTTTGACCTAGTATGACCATTCTTACACTGAAAATCCAATTAGCTTAAGCCCCCTGGGCATGTGTCTGTTTTAGTAGTAGAGTCTTCGTCATTAAGTAAATTACTGCCCTGGAAAGTAATTTGAAGCAATTATTCCTAATCAAAATAAAATAGGACATTTTTCTCTTTTTGATTGTTCACTGGGGACCTGAGCTCTGTACCCATCTCACTGTACAGTAATAAGCCAGACACACAGACTACTGCAGCAAAACATTTAGCACAATTGTGTTCCGTAACCTCTACAGCTGAAATCAAACCAACTTCCTTTCAAACAGGATACAATATTAATTAATTCAAAATCTTAAAAATATTAGGCTTCTCTGGGGAGATGAAATCACTTTCCATTTTGATAATATTGTTATTACCTAAAGGAAATGTTATGAATGAGAAGATACCACAGAGGAATCGTAAGATAACAGACCTCCCTGATCCACCATCTGATATGTTACATGGTACCCTCAGTCTGTCTTGCTAATTACACCACTGAATACAAAATGAGCCTAAACTCGTTACATTAAACTGAATTTGACAAACTGCTCAACCCTCGCTATATCTTTGCTAAAGTAGTAATACCAGCAACTCAACCCCAAAGAGCTGTATTCAAATTTCAGCCCCACAAAACTACTGCAAACCAATCTGATAAGCAAAGTTACTACGTTTGTTCTGGGAAGAAAAACTACAAAGTTATCATACAATTTACATATTACTAGAATAAAGTGATTTTCCCAAATAAATTTTATATTTTATTATTTCAATCATACCATTAAGGATCTTAAAAGCAAGCAGTTAGTAGTGTTTCAGACAGTTGCTTTATGAG
Source organism: Ploceus nigricollis (assembly GCA_013399945.1). Lineage (NCBI taxonomy): Eukaryota > Metazoa > Chordata > Aves > Passeriformes > Ploceidae > Ploceus > Ploceus nigricollis. Next base: position 1,611,477 of record VXBC01010169.1, read on the forward strand.
CTTGTGCAGAAGATGCATGCAATGCACAGCATCTGTTAACAAAAACCCTAAGGTAGCAAGTCACCTGTCTGACTTGAGGTACAGTATGGTCCTCTTTTCTTCTTATCCATTAAAGTAACAATACTTCCAGCTTGTGTGTTCAGTAATTTCAGCTAAACTGTGAAGAAACAAATTCTAATGCACTTACCAATGTACTTGTACTCATGGTACCCAAGGGAAGCAAATGAGAAAGGCCCTTTTTGACTCTTCCTGAACAAGAGTTATTTCAAAGCAAGAAACACCATCAAATAAGGAGCTCTAATGCAATGTTTTTAACTGTCACATAATGAGCAATTGTTTTTTTTACCCACTGCCTTTTATATAACATCCATCTGATCTTGTGCTTGAGACTTACCTTGAGCTGAAGGAGGTGGAATGATTACAAGACAGTTCTGTTTTACAAGATGAAAGAGCAGCAGCAAAATTGCTGAGGGTAAATGACAAAAATTCTGCTGTTAAAAGAAGGAAAGTAACCACAACAGCAAAACAAAATCACCAAGCTACAGACAGCATATGGGAAAAGACAAACAAAAATTGTGTAACTAAAGTATTACTGAATTCTCTCTGTCTTCCTCTAATATGCCAGGTCTCAGAAGAATTCAGTCTCTCACAATAGTAGTGAACTTTTCTGAGGAGAAAAAGGAAAACAGATACGGAAGAAATTGTTGGAGTTTATTAACACAATTATTAATACAAAAATGCATGTATAAAAATATATTTTATGAAAATTCATCAGTATTACTCCAGCAGTATATACTATTAGCAGACATTCCATACCAGTCCTTTTGATGGCTTTGCTTTTTTCCTAAGTTAAAACCAAAATCCTTTATTATAATTTTTTAAAGAGATTTGCTTCCTTCAGCTAAGTAATTTTTCTTCTGCTTCCCATCTGTGTGTCTTTATGGTCTTTGTTACTCAGTTAGTGCAGAGGTCAAAGATCAGGATGAAAATTCAGCAGATGGAAGTCCTTTTGCAAAGGATAGCTGTTTTCATCCAGCACAAAGTGGCTTCTGATTTCCAACAAATATGATGCTTCTGTATCTGCCAGCAGCGAATGACACAGATCTGCTACTATTGTGCTGTAGGTTATATCTGAAGAGGGCACTGCAAAACACAAAACAATTCAATTTATACTTGATTTTCACAATAGCACCTAACATTCAAGTTCTACCTCCATGAAGCTCCACTGAATTACTAGAAGTGAAGTTCAACATCTGAATAGAAAATTAGTTTTTATTTTTAATTACTTTTAAAAACTGTTTCTCATTAAATGGTTAACACCTGTGAATCACATAAAACACCTCAAGTCAAACAGGATGTATCAAGTGAAGCTTGTCTGAAACAAATCTCAGTGTCTCACATCATGAAAACATGCCAGCTCCTTCTAAAAGCTCCTAAGACATTCTATTTCGCACATAAGGAATTTATTTAGTTATTGAATATTTAGGTATATAACTACAACTACTTAGTTATATAAAAGGTATCCACATAATCTCACCTCCTGTTGTTGCAACCTCTCCTCTGAAATTCTGACTTTGTCAGACAGCCACTGAAATATTCTTTGATTTTTTGGTTTTTTTAAACTGTCAGTGATTAAAAATTTTGCTTCCATTGTGAACTTTGCTGCCTGTTTCTATCACAAGTAATCCATGAATCAGTACCTACTAATTTCTTCAGCCAGTCTGCAGGAATATTGAGGAAGATTTTTTCCACCAACTCAGACACCACATGAACATAAATTTCATATCCTTCATCTTCTACTGTCATCAAAGCAGGTCTAGATCAGAAAACAAAGTTTCATGGAAGTCAGCTACTATGGTTTGTTTTTTAATGAAGCAAAATTTTAGAAAGCACTACAATTTAATCTTACTCTGCAACATAATACCAAGAAATAGAAAAATGAGAAAATCTCTATGTACTCATGTGTGAAATCTGTAGCACTGGAATCAGTTTGAGCAATAAATAAGGAAATGGCCTTTAACTGAGACAGGACACTCAGATTAGACATTAGAAGGAAATTTTTCACTGTTAGGATGGTCAGGTTTGCCCACAGAGGAGGTGGTGGAAATGCAAAGCAGGGACATAAGCTTAGGTGTATCACTTGGAGTTGTACCATCTGTATCAACATCACTCTCTATTATCTGTCTTAATACATCACTTTATAGCCACATAATACCAAGGTATATCTCTTGTACTGTAACAAATACCAAATGTTTTCACATTTGTTTCGCTGAACAAATAAATCCCTATTTGGAAATACTCCCAAGGTGATACATTCTTACTAAATTGATCAGAAGAAAATTTCAGTGCAAAAATGTCAGGCTTTTCTCTGAAAAAAATGGACACATAAATTCTACATCTGGATGTGTTCCCATGCTCAGAATACAAACACTGGAAATCCTTATCATTTTTCTACCATCTTTTCTGCAGGAGCAAATTGAGGTCTTTCATGCCCACTGAGATTTTATAGTCTTATGAAAGACTGGCAGAACCTTTTCAGTTAAGGAATAAACCTCTTTGCACTTAATCCTCCCTCAAAGGAAAACAAATAGCACTTAAAGATGCAAGACTATTTTGCTTAGAGGAAAAATACTAAGACACTACCTGGTTAGATAAATAGGATATTTAAGTCATAGTTCATTAAGTAATAGTATTTAAGTCAATGATTCATTAAGCTCATTATGAAAGAGTTTAGAAAGAATTTGAGAAAAAAATTTAGATAGAAAATTTACATATTCTAGAATTCTATCATGTACTTGGTTGTCTCAAACATTCTCTAGCTACGTGTCTTTCTAGTCACAATGAAAATTACATTTCAAAAGCCCAAGATAAAAGTGAGAATTGAACAATTAGTTAATAAAGATGTACCTACATCAACTGGATCCACTTAGTTTATTTTCTCTAAGTGTGAATATGTGTCTCACAGTGCCATCTGGTGATAACTCACTATCTCTGCTCTCCGAGAATGTTTATTGAAAACATTTGTCAATATTACTTCTGCACGGCTGAAACTGACTAATCAGTTTAAAAACATGGTTCTGCGTTCATTTGATTTCAGATTTAGGCTGGAACATGATTCTCAAGGAGTTTTCCTTTGGTCCTCAAGCTTCTACTCCATCTTAGCTTTATAGGACACAGTACTGGGTAAACATCATTCCTGCATGATATAGTATTCAAAGAAATTAAAAAGTTAGACTTAAACTAAGAATATAATGTATAAATAATGACAATATTTCAATTCAAGAACAACAATTTGAAAATTCATTAGAGAGACAGGGATTGCTAACCACACCTTAAACAAAGAATTTTAGATATGAGGGAAATGAAAATGGAGAAAGTTTACCTCCCTAATAATACACATTACTTTAGCTCTATTTTGTTTACCTGTAGAATGTTTTTACTTTGCTGAATGGCAAACATCTAATACATTGCTTGTAGATCATGTTCTCATCTGCCTGTAGTTCCAAACCACATTTGGCACAACCTGAATATGTAATCATAGGCAGAGAAGCCAAAACATATTCCAGTGAAGTGTCAGCAGAGAAGATGAGTTGCTTGTACTGACCAGTGGAAATGGTAAACTTCAATTCCAAGATATGGGCTTTCACTTGAACCACTCCTACAATAACAATTCACATATGAATTAAGCTTTATTTAGAACTGAAAGCAAAATCAATGGCTACAGCTGATTAAAACCCAAAATTGCTATCGAGAACTTTCTTGGTTTTTTCCCCTTTGTTAACACATGCTCAAATTTTTAGAGATATTTCATTCAGTGAAAAATTCTGGTGGGTAAATATTATTTTAAAAGGTATAGAAGTACTACTTCTTCAGGTACTATATCAGTAGATGCCACTATAGAAGGTCCCTGAATAAGAGATCAAAATTGTGCAAAGAATTTCCAAGTGATTTTCTTCCTACTGTTTCAAAGACACTGAAAAGCATAGCTTTAACAACTTAGCTTTTCACTATTTATAGCATTAAACTAGAGTTAAATGCTGCAACAACTTTAATCACTTCCTAGAATTCAACACCAACCATAGCAATCTTCTAGGTTTATCTGGGAGAATATGACTGTGTAAAATGTCGTCTTTGTTCTTTTGAAAGAAGTCTTCAATAGCTGTAGCTATTTTACCCTTGCTTTCAAGAGTTCCAGTTTTTGAGAAACACTGATAAACTTTCAGTAATTAGTCACATCATTACTGGACTGGCTGGTGTGGACAACAAAAGTCAGCATTTCCCTCTGTGTTCCAAAGCTGTCTTTGCATGGCATCACACACCACACCCATCTCTCCACTGGGCTCACGGGATGAAGACCGCGTTCAGTTTGGCCAAGTACAGGGCAGCAGCCTCCAGAATAAATTCAAAACAAGACCTGGGCTACCTTAAAAAAACAACCATCTTACTTCTTCAAGAGAGCATCTATTTTGCCTACTTATGCATGGCACAACAGACATTACAGAGCCATGGATAACATTTACCTGAGCATTTTTCTTCCAGGTGTGCCGAGAGCCTTGTCAACTCCATGAGGGATGTTTGACTTTTCTGAAACTTTTCTTTAAATTCAACTGCCCTTTTGTCATCATCAAACAAGCACTCATAGGATGACCACGGAGTTGTGTGCAGTTCCAAGTCACCTGAGACAGAACTACACCGGACCAAAAGGTATTTGAAGTCCCATATGTGGTCTACAGAACAAAAAAGCAAACAGAAGAGTTTACTTTCTATACCGTGGTTAATTTAGAGAAAGCCAAGGTCACTTACAAGATTGAGAAACAAATCAGAAGACATTTTCATATGGTCAGCTCTGGTAACTTCATTTTAAGTGTGATGATATGTAAGGTTTTTCCTTTCCCTATAAACTTTGCATGAGTTGTCCCATAACAGAAATTTCATTTCACCTCTACCAAATTCAGCTGTCAAGACAACTCAGCCTTTTGAAAAACAAATCAGCTCTGAAATTTGTTGTCAGCTCTAATGCTGGCAATGTCTCAGAGAAAAAAATCTTCATGTTATTAATCAACTTCCATTTTTTACTATGTCCCTGTTTTTTAATATTCTATCTCCACAATTATCAATTTAACATAAATCTAGTTTAGCTTTTCTTAAAAGAACAAGACTAGGAATAAATTGAAGTTTGGCAGTAGTCACTGCTGAAACACAGTCTATGTAATTCTTGCAAGGGATGCTTTTACTTAGTTACAGCTAGACTTGATCTCAAGACCATCAGGATATAAAGCCTGACACGAGTAAAGTGGAAAGCAGAAAATGAAAAAAGGAGTAGGAAAAACCCAGCAATTCAGGCTAAACCAGACAATGATAAGGAAGACCCAGCAAAACTGGTAACACAGTTAACACTCATGGATTTTTATAGTTACATAACCAGGCACTATACAAGTAAGTGCATCTTGTATATAGATTCAAGTTTTTAAATATTTATGCCTTCTCAGTCTTCCAAAGTGCATTCAAACTCTGTTGCTGATAGCACTGCTTCTAAACAGAGGAGATATGTTAGAATTAGTACAAAATACATTACCCCTCCAAGGGGAGTATTTAAAGGTTGAATGGATAAATGTTACCAGCTGAATACTTAAAAGGCACTAACAGCATCACAAAAATCCTTTTAGACCTACCAATAGGTACAAGGACCTTACCTTTTTTCCTCTGAAGCTGGGGGTACCAGGCAGCCCCTGCTCCCCACAGAACCATCCTATAGTGTTGATCTCTGTTCTGTTCTACTGTTAGAATAATTTTTCTTTGGCTGCCACCTCTGTAGCTGTACACAGATTCTGAAAAGAATTGAAATTACATTACTTCTACAGTAAAAAGCATATAAGCAGACAAACCCCATGTGCCTCAGTATTACAGTGAAATCATCGTGTTATCAAATTTTATACTACAATTAAAAGCAAAGAATACACCTAGAATTTCTTCCGGACAGAAAATAACCTGCTTTCTTCTGCAACAGGAATCTAGTTTGAGGGAGTGCATGAAGTATTTTAATTACTTTTATCCATCTAATTACTCAGTAATTGGACAACTCCCTTTGAAGCAGGAGGTATCTGACCATCTTTCATCTCCCATTCATCCTGACTTGTATTGAGTAGAAAGAAATTGTACTCAATCTCTCAGCAGCTGTTATAATTGGAAGTTCCCATAACTTCTGTAGAACACAGAAGTCGAAGAAACATTTCTCTAGAAGTTTTCACATGAAAGAAAACTATAGGCACAAGGTGTACAAGGCAAATTAAAACTATTAGTAACCGTACATACAAATCTCTACACAGTTCTTATCCAGGACACTACATGTTTGTTTCAGTTCCACACTAAAACTACAGTATTTTTCAAAAATAATTTTTCAACAAGAACACCTGGATGGAATATCTAACTAATATCTAGTTCCAAGATTTACATACTAGAGCAAATTATGAAGAGTTCTATCTTCACAATTCTGCATTTAAAACTAATAAACACGCTATTGATGATGTGGGTAGAAATTTGTATCTTACTAGTTCAAAATGACAGTGCAATGTGATCAAATTTTTGTGCAAAGCTTGAAATCAAGCAGTGAGAAACATTTTTCCTTGCAAAATTACTATTTAAGTTCCACCTATTGCAGAAGGTGAAGTCCAGTGCATGAACTTACCTGTTAAGACAGAAATATTAATAATTTTCAGGATTGAGTGCACCAAAGTATTTGGCTGGAGTTGATCTAGCTGCGCATACCGAACATCATCCAGTCTCTGAACTTGTCTTTGTGGGATGTCTCTGAAGTGTGGAAATTCTGATGATATGTATGCCAATAAGCCATGGAGAACACCATCATCCACTAGAGGATAAACTTATATGGAAAAAAGGCCAAGTCACATACTGTTTTTATGCTTAGAAGTATAAAACTTATGACTCGGAACATGTTTACACTGAAAAAAATCAAAACAGTTTTAGAATAATTTTAAGGTAAGAAACTCCTGAGATATATAACACTTGATTTGAAATTAAACTGTACTTCAGGGTATTATCAAGAGAAGGCAGATGAGGTTAAGCTAAGTGCAACACTTTAAAATACACCAAAAAAATCCTGTATCATAGCTTGGTAAGAAGAAAGCTGTTCTTGATCATTGACCTCAGAATCTGCCTTAAGAGCTGGCATCACAATAGTGGACATCACAAAGACAGTAAGAACAATGGTGATACTTCCACAGCATTTTCCCCTCAGTCTCCAACCCTCCATGGTCTACAATTAATCACTTTCCCTGAATGGATCTACTTACTTCATTTTGCAAAAAACTTAGTCTTCATGCAATCTCAGACATCACATGGGCAGGTCCTGGGATAACTGCTCTTTCCTAAACTAAACTTGTTTTTTTAGAGTTCAGAGGGGTAGCCACCAAACTTTATCATGATCTCTACATGCCTATCTGATGTCATGTCCATATCTTGTGCTCAGGTGTTCCTGTCATATTTTTTTCTATTGTTTTGTACCTCTCAGTTGCACACATTTCCATTTTACCCTACGTGTGAGGCATTACCAGCAAAATAGAGTACTTGAAATAGCTCTTTCACTGTGATTTTCATGGCAACTTATGCACTACAATCTTACATTCTTCTGTATTGAGAGCTGAGCAGTTCCCCAGATTCAGCAACTGACTGGTAAATGTTGACTGAAGCATGACCTCGCCACACCAAGGATTCTCACACATTATTATATCTGCAAGAAAAAAGCAACTTTATCACGTTATGAGTCTACAATATTGAAGTGTATCATATTTTTCTTGACTAACCATCTTAGATACAGATGTGTAAGGCACAGGGTTTGAAAGAGATCACTTGGAAACACAGTGATTTTTTTTTTAATCTACCAACACCATTTACAAAGACCTAATAAAATTTTCTCGTTAGTTTGATGTAATTCTTAAATTTATTAGCCTCCTAGCAGACATTCCTTAGATCTGGTTTGTAGTAGCACTTGTACTTTTCAGGAACAATTGTTTTAAAACACTGACACCTAACAGAACAGCCCTGACTCTCCATGGCTGTGTCTGAGGGCAAACTTCCATGGAATAGTTGATGCTCCACTGGCAGGATGACTGAGAACTCAAATGGTATAAGTGATGTAAGAAAGCAACTTACAAATGCTCAGCCATAGTTCCAAATTACTTGTTACATTCTTCTACTTTAAACAGGCATTTTTAAGATCCATATTTTAAAAAGGCAACCAAAAGAACTCTCACCTGTAAGCAGTACGATATCCCCAGGAAACACAGTGAGGGACCAAAATGCAGCACCACGCCACAGCACCACCTTTCTCTCAGTTTCTGACTGGTCAATAACAACAATTGTTGCTACGGGAACTTTACATGAAGATTTTGGTTTAGTCTTCTTCTGTATTTCTTTGATATGACAAGGATGTACAACTGTGACCAAAATATTGTACTTTTGATTTTTGCTGCAGCAATTCTTAAGTAGTGATAGTTTCTTTTGGAGTTTCTTGAACTCTGCCATCCTGTCTGCATCCACTCTCACCCCAGAACCAGGTGGAGAAGAATTCAGTTTAGCTCTCTTGGATTTCAGCTGTCTTTTAAATGCTGAGTGAGAAAGATGAAAGGAATCTTCACGCTTGCGGGGTCTTTTAGAAGAGTTCTTGTGAGAACAGCTCCCTTGAGAGCACAGTATTCCAGAGCTCAATGGCTCAATATGGATTTCATTTACAAGTTGCTCAGCAGGAACATTAAGTTCTTGAAACTTTTCTGCATTTTCCTGGGCACTTTCTTCCTGTTTTGTAGCTTTAATCGAAACATTTTCCCCATCATCCTCAGAACTGAAAAGTTCAAGAGAACTTGCATCCTCTTCCTCATATTCATTTTCAGTCACATTAGTAGTACATGTTCCAACACCAGAATCACATTGGAAGTGATCATATTGTCCTTCTTCAGCTTTTTTGCCTGTTTCTATTTCTGATAGTTTTACAATACTTCCCTGCATCTCATTCTGTGCAAAAACAGCCACCTGACTCAAAGTCACTACACTACGAAATTCAGTGTCCGCTGACACTGCAAAGTCTGCACAGTCATTTGGTTCTTTTGGTTTGGACTCCTGACCTTTTTGGAAAAACATATCCATACATTGACTTAGATGTTCATGATGCTCACTTCTGTGAGCTGCCTCAAGTCCCACAGACTGTAGATGGATGCTGATCTGCTCAGTGCTGGCAACCAAAGCAGAAACGTCAGAGCTGTGAACTTCTGAAGGATGGGCTTTTCTCTCAGTGAGCTCTGGGCAGCAGGCACCTGATGGTTTCTCTAGTCCAGCTGATTCTGCACAGCCCTGGGGCAGGTGTTGGTCTGCAGCCTGATTTACATCTGCAGGTGTAAATCTATCTTTGGATTCTTGACAATCAGAGCAAGTTAAACTTGTGCTCTTTTTAGGCGTGCTGGTACAAGTTAGCGCCACAGGGGCAGGAGATGTCAAATCTTTTCCTTCTTTTGCCATGAACCTGCCCTGCTGAGCACTGTCCCCACTGGTAGGAACTCCAGTGGGTGTGGAGCTTTCTGCCTGGGGCACTGAGGGGGCAGCAGCACCCCGGAGCTTTCCAGAAACAAACCCACGGCTATCACACAAACAGCACAGCTCCCTCCATTTCTCACCCGTAGGGGCTGAGCTTTGCTCTATCCCCTCCAGTGGGCTCGGAATGCTGGGTGCTCCCACAAAAATATGAATTCGAGGTCTTTTTGACATTTTTGACTGCTGTGTAAGTTTGACTTTAAATAACGTGGTTTATGCAATAAGCACAATAATAAATATTAGCAAATGCAAAAAAGGGATTTTACTTTTTCTTTACAATTTTAAAACCACCTAAAATTCATGGTAGTATTTCATAGTTTAATTGGTAAAAACACTACTTAACTACTTAACCCTGAGCAACTTGGTTGTGCAAAAATCTAAAAAAGGGGAATTATTTTAGAAATATTTAGCATTTATTTCTGTCAAATTTGCACAGAAAAATAAATTTACAGCAACACCTAGTTTCTGATTCTGATACACGGAAACACATTATAGTGAAGTTAAAATTAAGTTTAATTATGGACCTATTTGTCTTCATTTACTGTTGTTAATTAAACAGTCAAATGTGACTTCACTATTCAGTACTTGATTTCAACTCATCTGAAATAAAAGTAAGAAATCTTCACAGCATAGTTAGGAGATGATTTAATCTCCCAGAAAATTACAATTTCAACTAAATGATTAAAACACTAGAGCTATTTTAAATTAAAGTTTGCTAGAAATGCAATATTTTACATGCTGTTTTGGCATGAAATTACAGTTTCAGGCTATTACTAATAAATAATAATTATTTAATAACCACTAAGAGGTCAGTAAAGCTTGAGCAGGTGATTTAGGATTTGCTTTAATTCATTTACGTAGTATCAAACTACTCAAGAAATTACCAGCTTTTCTAGCTAATTAAAAATAAGCCCACTTACACAGCACGCAAAAAGAAGACCTTTTATTTTTTAAAATTTTTGCTGTATAATTATAATTTTAATATATGCAGAAACAGCTATAACTGTTCCTTAAAATGCTGATTACAGCTACTTGTTTTGGGAGTGCTGTTGCTGATAGAAGTTGCTCCAATAGGCAATTCTGCAGATGTAGAGAACACCAGAAAAAATTCAAGGGCTAATCCAGCTGTAAATGGAAGGGAAAGACCATTGAAACAATGCAACATTGAAAAATATGCAATTTTTTCATTTAGCACTAATTAAATTAGCAACCATTTTCCTAACAACCCCACTAGGGGTCAATAAATCTGCACATTCATAAGGCTCATTGTAACATGGAAAAAAAAACCACCACAGAATAGTGATCTCTGGTATACCACTGCTGTCACTGGAAAAGCAATATACAATCACTAAAATTAGACAGGGCAAAATACAAAGAAGCTACAAAATCCAGTGACTGGCATTGCTCAATTTTATACTCATAGCAAAATAAATACACTTAAAACATGTGTCCAAACTTCTGCAGTTGTACAGTTAAATTTAGTCCCAGAAAACGGTAACTTTTAGAGGACAATACCCAAAGCTGTGAAAGCTTTGAGTTATATAAAGAATGGTAATATACAAATAACCAGAAGAACAGAATTTACAGTCAACACTCCAGTAGTGGATCAGGTAAGAGAAAGACTAAGCAAAGTGATAGTGAGGTTGAATCCCTAAAGAAGTGATGTTAATAAGTTTACATGATGTAAAAAGCTTAGTAACAGATCTGTGACAAATAGAAAATGTTACTATCAGTTCAAAAGAACTTAGTAAATGTCCAGTTATATAGTAATTTATCAGCCGCTCATTTTAAGTATCACTTCTCTTTTGCTTGTTGACATGTTTAAAGGTATACAAGTTACACAAAAATTCAGAAAGTTTTCCTTAACTTTCCAGTTCTGTAACTTCTCTAAACTTAGGATTTGCTTTCTTGATTCACATTTTGCAGTGCCAGTACATTAAGGCCAGGCTGGATGGGGCCCTGAGCAACTTGGTCTAGTGAAACATGCCCATGGCATGGGGCTTGGAACTTGATGATTTTTAAGAGCCTTTCCAACCCGAGCTGTTCTATGATTCTATGATCACACAAGGAATTGAATCTTGATGTTATTTAATGAATATTCAAAATGAAAATATAGCTTATATTTTCAAAACATAAATTACCTTAGGAATGGTAAATGACCTCTGCCAACTTTCTGACTCGTGCAATAGGTCCGCTACTAAATGACCTACTTTGGCAATTTCCAAGTGACTTTTTGGGTCAAAGACGTCAAACTCCTTCCTGTACTAGGAATCATCAGCACCTAAAATCATTCAAGTCTGTAAATCAGAAAGAAAAAAAATTAAAGTTTACCTAAATTCTCTGTATGCAAAAGTGTTTAAAGAACTGCTGCTTTGCTGCTTTAGAACAGAATTATTACTCACTTCATGAGTTTTGTTAGTGAAATACTACACCTTGTTATAAATGGAAGTCTGAAAGAACAATTCACTTCAGAATTTAAAAGGTAAGCAAAAAAACTATCAATTATTTTAGTAAAATTCTACTGCCACAAAAAAAAAATCCATTTTATACCGTAGTTAAATTATCTGTGGGCAGACAGTGGGTTAACTAACTACACCAAAGATAACAGGAGCTAAAACTCATGAAGATACAACTGAAACCTGAATGCACATATCCATTATACCTGTTAATTATTACACCATTTCCTAATTTGTGGAAAGGTGCTCTATTCCTAACAGCCAATGAAAGCCAAGCTTTTTATCTCTGAAATGGTCAGAGTCTGATTGACGGGTCAATGATCTATTAAAAAACAGTAACTACATCAGCAAGTTTTACATTTGCAAGGCACTGCAACTGAGGTTTAATATACAGAAATATATTATGCTACATAGTGTATTTCCTCCAATCTAAACAGTAAGATAGGAATTCTAAATTTAAAGGTTTTTAAAATGAACTGTCATTAACAGGTTGTTAATCTCCAGTGATTTGCTGCACATAGAAACAAATTAAAAATAGCTTTAAAAATCCTCTTCCCTCTAGAAATGTTCTGATGCTACATACACAACCTTAAAGTATCCCTAAAAATACTCGTCAATTTTATTCCATATTTTTCTGCTCAATAATAGTATTCACTCACCATGATAATCATTAAGCATTATGCCAAGGTAATTTAAGAGGGTGACACAGCTTCAGCTTCCTATAATTCCTGAATATTCACAGTAGCCACATGCCTAAATCTGTTTTGAGAAGTTATATCCAAATAGTCTCATCAAGTCTTTACTTAAGCCCTGTACACTAAAAGTAAACCTACCACACTAATTCAATCTCCAGTTAAGAGTTTCTTTATGTCCATTACACACTACAAAGTTTCAAACTACAAATAAAATCACAGAAATGAAAGACAGCAATGCATCAGAAGACAAAGAACTATATCAATATAATGCAAAAGTGTACTTTCCCCTCTAGAAACACTAAAGTTTTAGGAGACAAACAGTGTATTCTTTTAACTTCCTGCTTTGATTTGCTGCAGCTTGATGAACATCCTAAATGCTAAGTGCTTAATGACTTGACCCCCAATATATGCAAGAAAACATTATATTGTCCTTTACCTGCTGAAAAGCTGGCCCAGTAAGTAATAAATACATAAAGTAGGATATTCCTTAAATTCTAAATTTTAACTTCTGTTGAGGACTTAACCCTCCCTTATTCACATATTTGACTTTATACTCCTCCTACATGTAGTATAAAACATTAAAGGATTGATTCATCTACCTTACAACAGAGGAAACTGAATTATTCATAGCCATCTTCAGAGTATTTCATTTCAGTTCAATTCAAGCTGTAGGGCTGTTTGGCTGGGCTTTTCTTTTTTCAACAACTCAACCCATGTGATTGTGGAGTAGAAAATCTACTAAGACAGTTGCTAACCAAAGGGAAACCAGAAAAACTTCTTGATGCAGAATTCTGATTACATCACAGGAAACTCTGCTGGCACTTTCACCATGCTGTTCAGATCTCCCTCCAAAATTCAACGTGATCTTTTTAAAAAGCCAGGTACTGCAGCTGTACAGTAACTTTGAAAGAAGAAACAGCAAGCAGTGTAGTAACAGTTTCACACACTTAGAAACTGAAACAACTCTGGAATGAAGTGACCAGCGCATTATACATTTGCTTGCAACTTGTGCAAGAAAAAGAAGGGTGATCTTTCTGCCAACAACTCCTGCTGGCACTGCAAGTGAATTCAATATACCAGCAACAGCACCTATCCACTAAATCAATAAGCTTGGTCTAAATACATATTGAGAGGAACACAATGGAAAATAAAAACTGACAGAAGAACTCAAGCTAAGCACCTTGTAGCTGAAGCAAACTTACTCTACCTAAGAGTGAGGGATGTATCATGTGGGCTTAAAAGATTATATGTGTAAGTGAATGGCAGTTCAAGGAGATTTACGTGGACTGCAGTAGCCAAGGCTGGTGGGACCCAACAAGAACTCAAGGAAACAGATGTGGGACAACATACACACACACGGGCAACTGGGGAAATGAACAGGATAGGTCTTATTTCTGTCATTCGTGGTTTGGTTATTGTTACAATCACCAAATACCTTTTATCTGAATTTTAGTACAAGGTTTCAGGCAAAGACTGTAGTCCTGCCCATAACTGACCTGTCTAACCAAATGCAGTTTTACACCAGGATGACCATTTGGCTCACATAACAACACCATGTTAGCACATGGAATACCGTGCACAGACGCTGCTGTCAACCAGATCTGGTGGTATAGCAAGAACCTTGCTAGTTGATATCAAAATTGATGAAAATCACAAACCTTCATTTGCCTACAGCAGTATCTGTAATTAGTATAAAGTTACTTCTAAATGAGGAACTTAGGTTATTATCGACCATAAAAGAATTTCTATTAGTACTTACTATTGAAGTTAAATAGCAGCAATACTAATCCATTCAGTATTTAGTTCTTCTCACTGGCTATTACCAGAGGAATACAATACCATTTGGACTCAAGATAGGTACAGCTAGTTTACAAATACATAAAACCTGTATTCAGCCATAAAACATGAGGTATCCAATTTTTTTTCCTTATTTGGAGCACTTTCAGTAATAAGATGATTTTTAGAATACAGAACACCTATGGTTTAGGTAACACCACAGAAGCCTTCCTAAATACTCCTGCAGCAGCAGGGAAATAATTTAAACCAGAAATCAATGTTCTAAGCTGTTCCATAGCCTGACACTGTAAAAAATGTTATATCAAAATACTGAGTAAGAAGAGGCAAGTTGTTCTTCATAACTATTAATATACAAAAAGAAGGCAAGCAATCAAATGGCATTGCTATTGCTAATATTTAATGTGTACCTAGTTGCCTGCAGGACCAGGGCCTGTGGTTTCTAAAGTTGTGCTCTAGAAGGAAAATATTTCCCTGGATCTGAAATGAAGACATTGCTTCTGTAAATACAGGCTTGGATCATATAAAAAAGGCATGTACTAAGCAGTTGCATCAGCCATTTTATTTTACCTTTATTATTTTTTGGAACCAAATGATGCAAAAATTTGAACACTGATAATACACTTCCAATTCAGCCTATCACTGAGATAGTCTTCATTGTGTTTGAAAATTGGAGTAAAGGTGGTAGGCTTTTGTGATTAACTTGATAATTCTTTCCTCACAGCCTTTGTGCCTTTCGAGATGGTCCCTTAAGTAAATTCTATTTATTGATTTTTGTTTTGCAATACACAAAAACACATAATTAAGGAGATATGAGCATCCAGTGGCTGCTACAAACAAAAGAAGTCAAAAGTTCTAGGGAACACCGACCTTTGAGTAGAAAAGAAAGATAAAGGTAAAAGGTCAAAGATACACAAACGTGCCATGCACGTTTCATTGAAGAACAGTCATTCCCCAAACCCTTATTTTTGAGAACTATTTAAACAACTGAACTGCTACACCTTCTACCAAGAAAGATATTGTTCCATGTATTTCAGCATATTAAAATATCTCACAATATTAGAATGGCATCACTGTGGCTTTTTTTAGAAAAACTAATTAGTTTGCAGAAAATTTTCCACAGGTATCATTACCAATGAAAATCTATGTTGGGACTGAAACCTGATAAACACAGGTGGATAAAGCAATACAGGACCTAAGACGAAAGCAAGGTAAAGTGGTCAAAGAAATATCATAACAGCCTGATCTCCATCAGATTAACTGCTGATAGATTTGACTTATTAGGACCAGAAGATAAATATATATATATAAGAAATATTTAAAATACAAAGCCAGAAATATTATTTTCTCACCTTTACAAAAGCCTTACTCAGAAAAGATGAAGTTTTATAATGAAAACCTGGATGCTGACTGCACATTCATAGTCAAAAATGGGATATTGTCACTGTTTTGAACAACAGCCATAGGTAACACTGTCCTTTTGCTTTTGTATTGTGGGAGACAGGGTGTTGAAAAGGTGTAATTCTTAAGTTTACCGTGTAAAGTAATCTACTTTATTTTATTTCCATGTAAGTAATGTACTAGTGCCAGGAAAATGTCTTTCACTCCCCACAAGTGGTTAAGTTAGCAATAGACCTTAACAGAAGCTGCACTTCCTCTTGCCTTTAAGACAAGTGGGATACTTCTCATTTGTCAGCATCACTAAACAATTCAAGTTCACTGTCTGTCAACTGAAAAAATCACTCACTCCAAGAAGTCATATTGGAGCACACAAGTCATCACTACATCAAGTAATTTTCCAAGGCTTTTCAAAACTACAAGCTACACAAGGAGCTCCAGAAGAAGCCTGGTGGCACATGAGCCCACAAGACACCTTTAGACCAATAGCTCAATCATGACTTCATTTACTTCATCACTGTTTATACAGGATCCCTCCAGAAGAGCAAACATTTAACCTTGCTGCAAACATAAATGGCAGCAAGTACTTTTTGTCAGGACTAAGCCTATGGCACCAGACCTATCTAATTCCTTCCCTATGCCAAGCCAAATGTGCACATTTTACCTGTTCCTCTAGTGTGCAGCTACATCCTTTATGTGGCATCATTAGTATATTTCTGTGAAGTTCAAAGGAGCTGGCAATCCAATCAACAGCTGATCTCCTCAGTACTTTCATATCTCAGGAAGATGAAAGCTGGCTTTACACATTTCTATAGATCCAGTGTCTCAAAAGAAAAGTTCAAACACATGCTTTGCATGTGAGCATTGTAATTTAAACAAAACTCTTGAGAGATGTTAACTACATGTTAGTATGACAGCAATGACTTTTATATCCAAATCTAGAATTTCAGTTCTTGAAAAGGCAAAGAATTTTCAAAATTATGTTAATATTTCCCTTTTGCACACACCCCAAGAATACACTTCAGCTGTAAGTGAAAAGGATTTGCTCTTCCATCTATAAGTTGAGAGGTTTAAGATTTTTTGAGATAAAGCTCCCTTAAGGAAACATAACCTTCAGACTTGGGCCAAACTGCCTCTGTACACTGCAGAGCAGTGAACAGCATTACAAAGATCACTGATGGTTCACTGCCCACACTTGCTCCTTGTTGTGGCCACAGAAGGAACACACCTACCAACTTCTCTGCAGAACTGCATGAACGTCAAACACTCTTTCACAGCTATTCCAGTAAGTAGTAAAGTTGTTAATTTACTAGGGCACTGAAGGAAACCAAGACAAAAAATTCAGATTATTTTAAGTGAGTGAGAACTACAGTGAATCTTCTGGAAACAGAAACAAAGTTCTCAAGTCTTTTGGCATTTACCTAGGAAAAAATTAAGATATGATAAAGAAAGAAAATTAGCATTAGCTTTTCAATATATAAGCCTTTACATTTCAATGGTTTAGATGGATGTTAGTTTAGCAAACTGGTTAAGCTTTAACAGGGAACAGGCACACTGAGTAACTATCAACATAGCTGACTGAGCCAAAGGTGCCTTTTAGATGCAAATTTCCTTATTTCAAAGAGGTAGCTTTTCTCTCAGACTTTAGGACAGTAATGCACTTTGACTATTTATTAAAAGTAATTTGACTGATTATACTTCAAAAAATTGTAGATCACAATTTCTATCCTATTGTGCCCTGAAAAATTAAAGGAAATCATCACAGTTAAACAAAATGTGAATGAAGTGTACTAATTGAATGCCAGAAACACTGATTTGGCCTGTACCCTTTTCCATGGTAATTCAGTTGTCCGAAAACACCTCAAACAAAATAAAAAAACTCAAGGTATGATGTAATAACAAGTCATCCTGGGTCTCCCTCTACTGTTCCAAGTAATAGTGTGTAGCAGCACGGCACAGCAGCATAATCACTGATAAAAACCTTTTCGTACCTTTGTTCTCAGTCAAAGCACATCATTTTCTTCACTGTTTTTGTTCGAGGCAATTCCTCAATTATTATCTGTGCTATTATTCCTGTATACCTTCACTCAGCTGCCTTTGATTCAGTAACTTTTATAAATGTTTTTATTACTTGCAGTACTACACAGTTGTGCCCCTGAAATTTTAAGTTGTTTAACTTCCAAAGCTCCTGACGTATGAAGAGTTAAGGATGGAAACTAAAGAGATTTATTCATTTGTTTTCATGGAGAAGCTGCTCCATTCTCAAGTTAAACTATAAATTGCTTCTTTCTGCAATATAATGCAAAGAGAGTACAGACTATAAAGAAATGGTCACCTCATAGTTTAACGCCTTCTGTATCGGAACTGCAATCCTGTTTGCAAATGCAATTTTTTTCTGTCTGCCAGGTGTTGCAAGTTCTATACTTGATTTTCACTTGAACAGAAAGAATAGGACTGAGGTACACAAGGCCAATATTGGCTACTAGCATATTAGCATATTCTTTATCCAGAAAACCATGTGAGCTGCTATACAAAGCTAAAATCACAACAGTCTTCAAAACATTTTTGAAATGTTTTCACATAGAACAGAAGCGACAGTGCCAATGTTAGAAATCTATGTTTTTAACAGGAGTTCAATTTAATGCCCCAACACACAAATGAGTAGTTTCACAAAATAGCTTTGAAGAGTGTTTTGTAACCCACCCTTACTCCATGTCAAGTGACATCATTTACAGAAGACAGCTACTGCTCCGTGTGACTTGTGGTGCTTTAGTCCCACATGCACCTGAATTTTACATTCTGTAAAAACATGAAAGAGGAAAATTAGAGGTGAAGAAACACAAGGAATTTGCAATCCATTCCATATCAAAGTACTCTTTGTATCCAGCTAATGGTTTGAGTAACTCCAGGTTTAACTTGCTTGTGTTAGGAAGCACATGGAATATAAATGAACAGCTTTGGTAGTATTGAGCATACGACAGGAAATGAGTAAATACATACTGGCTTCCCTTCCAGTAAGTTTCACATTAAAACCTGTTTATATGAGCTTACTTTAAAAGATTTTAAAATTAGCAGATAAAGCAGAAAACCCAAAAAGCTATTACACCAAACATGTGGTCCATTATCTTTCTCTGGAGATTAGTAATTTTTACAACAGACCAGAGATACAGGAATTCAAAAAGCAGTACAGTTTGTTCTATCTTGGCTAATGTTCTGAATTACCTGACATTGCATTCCAAGAACTACACCTATGTTAACATTACATTTTATATTAAAACTTTATCTTGCAGGTCAAACTAACTTATCATCTGAATGAGTGCCAGTTTAGGAGCCATGTGCTCATAAAAAACATTAAGTGAGGTATGGCAACAGTTCATGTTAACCGTTATGAAACACTGGAGCACAAGAAAAATTTGAGATAAATAGAAGACATAAAACTAAACCACTAAGACATCATATTTGTCAGCACAAATCTAAAAAGCAGCAAATGAAGATTTAGTTTATATGATGGAAACCAGATTATTTTTGAAAAGATGCCTTCAATTATTTTTTTAAAGATAGCATTCATTCAGTAAATACAAGGTATTCAAAGACAAGTGAGAATCAAAATATTAACATACTTCTCTCAACAGGAACTTTATGACATTACAATATATAAACAATGTTATGAACTTCAGCTGCCAACAGAAAACCCATGCAGAAAACTGAATAGTCTGATCACAGTGAGAAAAAAATTAGTAAGTGATGGGTATGGATGGAAAGTTTCACAAAATGAGCAAGTGCAAGAATTTGATTTGATGAAGCTGAAAAGAAAAACATCCAAAAAAAAGGCCACTTAAATTGCATTCCTCATTAAGAAAGGTAAATATAGAAGAGGGAAGAAGTAACATAATAATAATTAAGAGCTGTGCAATCATAGTGTGTAGTTTTTAATTCCTTCATACATTATGATGTTACTTGTCACTTCTTTCTCTACATAGCAAACAAATAAGTTTTACTTTACCAGCAGTGAAGGAAGTAAGGATTCCAATCCCAAATGGGAAGCAGCTGTCATGTCCCTTTACCTATGCTGATCCCTTTAACTTGGGAAACACAGTGTTTAAAAAACAAGCACTTACATTTTATATCCAGGGAAGTTTAAAAGATAAAGTTCTGATCCTTTAAGCTATTCTACGCAGTTCCCTTCTCCAGGCAGCTCTGAAATGACAAAGTGTTTAGTGGGCATCTCAGCTTTCCTGGAGCATGCAAACATGGAGAAGGAAGCTATCCATCAGCAGCATTCTCCACTGCTTAGCATTGCAAAGCCACTTACACTGTACTGCTGGATAGAACAGTGGTGTTATGCAAAGCTTTTCTTCTCCAAACAGAGCCCAGCTTCTTAAGACTATGAATATCAAAAAAATGAAAGCCCCTTAAAAAATGTCCTGACTCGCATTTACCTTTCAAGAATGAAAATTTCACTCTTGCAGCCAATATCACTATTATAGAAAGATGTGGGGAAACTTTACCCAAATAGGTCAAACTCTATTCTTTCAAATTCTCAATAGCTCATCTTATATAAATGAAAATACACTTTAGCAGAGACTGAAGCTGTTCCAATGTAGAATTTATCTAGGCTTTTCCACATTACATTGGCTTTCCAGTCCAGTTCCAGGCTCCATGACAGAAATTTGCCACCATGCTTCACATTAATAAGAGTACTCATGATACTTCAAGAGTAGTTCTAGCCCATTATTCTAAAAATTAAATAGTGACTTCTCAGCTCAGGCACTAGATGTCAAGAGCAGGACTACTGGCAGAAAGCTTGCCACTGATCTTTAGGATTAGTACTGCTTTACAAGCATTGATGCAATGAGGGGTTTGAGCTTATTGTAAGAATGAAAGTCTCACACCTGAGAAGTCAGAGCTCTGCCTCCTGGGGCTCCTTTGCTGGACACAGGAAAGCCAGGGAACAGCCCCACTGCAAAATCTGTATTTCCAACAGGTCCCTCAGAATTAGCCATCCATGCAGTTACAGAGCTAATAAAGTCACCTTCCTCCATCTTATCTCAATTTTATGCTCTTTT
The DNA here is from genome assembly GCA_013399945.1 of Ploceus nigricollis. Lineage (NCBI taxonomy): Eukaryota > Metazoa > Chordata > Aves > Passeriformes > Ploceidae > Ploceus > Ploceus nigricollis. The sequence continues at coordinate 1,632,486 of VXBC01010169.1, forward strand.
ATCATCTAGGGTGGGAAAACAGAGAACAAAAACAAGTCTAAGTTCAAGAAACTACACTGCTTTAAACAAGCTGATCTGACATTCTCAGCAAAAAAAGCACAATCATATCTACACTGGCATATTCCCAAAGAACTCACGCCAATCCCAGTATTTATTTTCTTTGCTTGTTGAGTAATTCCACCTTACTTAGCATTTCAGAAATTTTTCTAACCAAATACAGCCACAGGTCAAATTATATTACCTGCCATCATGCAATTTGCTGGATGAAGATCTGCTGAAAGACTGACTTCTTTTCAGATGTACTAAGCATACAGTATGAAAACAATTGAAATTAAATCTGCTGGAAAAACATAAATGTAATGTATTTGACAACCATTCCTTTTATCCAAACTGACCCATTAAAGTAGCTTACGGATGAAGCCATGGATAGTACTTGCTATTCCAAGAGAACTTCTGCTCATTCCTCTATTACTAATTTCTCTGGATTCCTTTAATTCAACAGAACCTGCAAAAGCTAACATAATTTCTATTTTTCATCATCTTCAACATAAAATTAATGAACTGTAGCTCCATTAGACCTCACTATTTCTGTTCCTAGGAATGAGTAAATTGAATGTGCTCTGAAAATGATAAACATTCAAGACAAGAAGTATTTTACTTATCACTTTGGAAAATAATCAAAGACTTTCCTGAAGACTTCTTGAAGAAAATCAAGTCTGATAGGACAGAAACTGTATGAGTTTATTAGAAAATCAAATTCCAGGAGTTTCTCCTTAAGAATACATACTGCCCATACTCCATAACTTCTGACCTATATTAATTCAGATATGAGGACCTTACAAGTTTGTACAACCAGCTCAGTTCCAAGCAATACTTAAGGTATTTGTCCTCCCCATATTTTTAAGACGTTGGGAATAGATTATCATCTGTTTGTTTTTTTTTTTTTTATGGGAACTGAGGCAATGAAAGCTTTAAGTAACTTAATTTTGCTTGCACAGTACATTGAACCACGTGTAGAACCCACCGAGTGAATCTTACATACTCATACCTTAAACATTGCACTGCCATTCCCCAGTGCATAATCCTTCACTTTTTTGATAAGATACAAAACTACCCTTTTCACCTCAGCTTTTCAGCCTACCTCTTGGATTTTAATAGTCATCATTCCTGGTTATATCATTTCTGTATCTACAATTCTCTCTTCCTGCAATATGAGATTTATTGCCCTCCTCTGCTTTTATTCCTTACTTGAGGTCTCAGGTGCTGGTTTACAAGCACAAAATAATCAAATGATTCAAAGTCAGGATAAACACAGGGTATCTGATGTAACTATTTTTTTTAGTTTAGTTCCTGAACCTTATACACTATTTGAAGGAAGTTCTCTCTTACCTTATATTGTACAGAACTCACCCACACAATCACACCTTAGTTTTCAAAATGTTAAGAATTACTTTAAGTCCTGAGGCAGTGCCCTGTATTCTGTTGTGACCTTAGGACTCACTCTGGGAGAAAAAATATGAGTGTTTTGGCACATAACAGACTTTTTTTTCTTTAAGTTAACAGGCCCATTAACCTATATAACCTTCACTGAATTAGCCATCTATAAATAAGAATAAATTGCACCTAAAACTGAGTAACATTAATGGACTTGCAATACAAGCATGAGTTCAGTGTAAGTGAGGGGTAAAGTATTTAGGGAGAACAGTGAAGGAGAGTGGCTTCTAACTCCATCCTTCACCTATTCATCTATTACTTTGAGGTTTTTGGTCACATGAGGAAGAAGCTCAACTTCTGCTTAGGCAGCCCAATGTAACATTGATGTAAATGCCACAGTGATAATGCAGCTATACAACAGTGATTTTGTGCTGGATGTCTACATGCAGTGGGCACCACGAACAATCCTGAGGTCTGTGAGAGATGACCAAGGAAAGATATCACATACACACTTTTACATCTAGCATCACCAGCTATTTTTCCCCCCCCAAGAAATCCATGATGTGTTGAACAATACCAGCCAATGTACTCCTGGAGTTTTCTGATAATACCAATTTCAATTATACCAACAAACCTGAATGGTAATTCTTAATGCTTTATATCTGGGCTTCACCCACCAACATATTTCACAGAAGATTTAAGCATTCAAACACATTTTAACAATCTTGATTTCCATAACCACTCTTCCAAAGTGAAAGAGGCCAAAGTTGATTTTGCTAATAGAAATGCAAACAAAAGCACTACAGGAGACTAGTATTCTCTAGTTCATAAGAGCTTTAATGTTTGTTATTTAAACACAACACACTACATTTATGTCAATAACTTCTGACTGTCAATTGAGTACTAAACCAAGAAAAAACTGGTTTGCAGTCTCTGATGCTGCGATTCCAGGCTGGAAAGATTTTTGGTATCATTTTCAGCCAGATAGCCAAGGACACCAAGAGTTGCAAGAAAGATCCATTTCAATTGTAAATGTTACTTTCAAACAATTCTTATTTCACTCCCGGCAAACCACTTTCTACTATCTGTTATTTGCTATGTTAACTGAACTAGACAGGAATTTTCTAAAAAACATGTTTTCCAGGAAATAAACTGACTAAAATACTTTATTTTCCCCCCTAACCCTATTTAAGAGAACAAAGGTGGAATGCTCACAGTGCATCTGTGGAAGATTTATGCCTATATATCTATCAGCTCTCCCATTACTAGGGCTTTTTCATCAGCTAATTTCAAACACACTTAACAGCGAGATGAGAATCACAAATATTTGAGGATTCGGTAACTATATCACACCCTCTTTTGTCTTTTAAATTTGAAATGAGGAAAAACCAATAAAAAACTAGATTATGCCAAAATGACACAAATCATCTGCTTACACAGATGCTCACTCATACAGGAATTGAGAAAGGAGAAGCCTTTACATTGACCCACAAAAGCCTCTATCATGAACGGCCATGTTGATGGAAAGGTCACTGAAATCAGATAAATTTGTTACTGACTTCAGCAAGCTTTGGGTCAGATCTGCAGGCTCCAGAGAGAGTTACATTTTGTCCTACCCATCTGAAAACCAGAAGTGGTGTTACAGGGATAAGAGTCACTAAAAAGCATATTTAATGTTCATCAATTAGATTATCTGGCAATGCTCATTATCAATATACTGATAGGAACAGTACCGAAACATGGCACTGAGAATTTCTGTGTATCTATAGACTGCCTGACCAAGAGATGAGAGCATCAGCTCCTGTATACATGAAGAGCTTTTTATATCTGCTCTGTCACAGAGCTGAAGTAACCAGTTGGCAACATCAGTCATCATGCACAGGAACTATATAAACAGCTGGAGACAGAAAGTCTTTAAAGCTAACAAACATAAGCACAACCACTTTTCATGGCAATTAAAAATATTTACTCATGAAGTAGTTATCATAATTCATTCAATATTTTGATTTCTGCAGCAGAATTATTAACAAGTTAAAAGCTCAGAAAACTGCTCTGAACCACTTACTGAGGGTTTTCCCAAGTACCTTTCATTTACAAATTAGGAATCCCTGTCAAACTCACATCCTAAATAATGGGCTAATAGACCTATTACCAGAATTTCTGGAAATGTAAAGAAAAACAAAACCTTATGTTTGATTAAATAATTAATTTAAATTTTGCTCAGCTACAGAATATTTTTGTAGCAATGCTTCAAGTAAAAAAACCAAGACTCACTCTAGCCTAGTCCTTACTACGCTAAACCCAGAACTTCCTAATTTACTTGCACAATTTTGAGTTTCCCTCCCTGCTTTTACAGCACTATAGACAAGCAAAAACATTACTATTTACAGATGAAGGAAACAATCACAGCTTATTACTTAAACTTAGCAGTCAGAAAAAACTTCAATTTAATGCAAATAATTAAATAATCAGACCACAGGTACCTAAGCATCTCATTAATAAGACAAAGTATTGAAAAGTTTAAAGCCTTTATCTCAAATAGAAATCATCCGAATACCTCTTCTCCAATTTTGCAACATTGCAGAAAGCACATCTCAAATTTGCAGCATGGCAAATTAACTTCTGCATCCTGCCTGGAAAACCACCAAATTCAGGTTCTTTTTTATCAAGGCAAAAGGAGTAAAGAAAGAAAACCTACAAGTCTGCTCTCCAGATCTGTTATGGCTTAACACAGCTGAAGCTATTTATAGAGGAAAGGCTCTAAACCAATAGATCTCAGTACTGGTATCTTTTATCTTAAAAAGATTTTTAATAAGCTTTGGTCTCTGATTGGTTGGAAACAGATGACTGAAATGAAGATTTCTAGTCAAGTGTTCATTTGGTAAAAGTGCTCATATAGACAGTCCCAAATTAATGGAATCTTCTGGGATTCACCTAATTCATGTGCTGCCTGTGGCAGCATCTTACAGGGACAGCCCTCCAGCAACAGCAAAGCCAGAAAACTGCTCCACACATCCCGGTTCATTTCTGCTACATCATGTACTGGCTAGGCATAAAAAGGGAAGAATATAATCAAGAAATATGGCACTTAGAGTACAACAATTAATTAACAAATTTGGAATTAAAATTAAGATCAGATTACATTAATTATTCCTTAGACTCTTTAATCTGTAGTATATTTGTTTCATTTAAAAATACATCTTTGAAAGAACAAATGCTGTATCAATATTACCTCCCATTAGTCCCATTAGAAGACTGAATGCTGGTACATTCTCCTGCAGATAAAGAAATTGCCATCTCTATTTTCACATCCTATGTCAAAACCAGTTAGACATGAAGTTTTTACTTTCAAGCATTGGGAAGGTGGAAAATAAAACCCATGAACTTGAGAACATCTCAAGTTAAAGATCTGGAAAATAATTTTATTTCTATTTGGTACTATTTTAGTACATTTTCCCACAATATGCAGGCAGCTCCCATGCAGAAGGATTTCTGTGAAGTCCTACACACTTGCTGCTCATCTGTATCATTTCCATTTAACACAAACACAGAGGATTTTAGCCAAGAGGTGTGTGAAGAGTACTACACTTAACATTCCTGTCAAATTCATATCCTGCCATTCACCCAGCAACTATTATGCAACTGTCCAGAGATCTGTTGACTCGGCAGAGGCTGAACAGTTTCTGCAGCAGTTTGAGGTAAGAAGATAACCCCAGCTCTCACCTATTTAGATACATTACCAAGGTCTACATAAAGCAGTACAGCATAATATTTAAGACCAAGAAAAACAGGCTTTTTTTTTGCAATTTCTGGTGCTATGAGGAAGAGAAACATAAATGCTCATATAGGCAATTCAAAGGCAAAAAACTTCCTTCAATTTTTACTCGGAATTTATCTCAATCAATTCTTTAAACAAAGGGTAAGTACTGTAAGTGCTTAATGTGGTATGGCTCACAACTTAAAATGAAATTTTCTGAAACAACTATAATTCCATCTGCAGTTTATTTCAAAAACAATTTGTCTTCCCAGAAGACAGTTTACCACAGAAATTAATTAGTCCTCTGTACAGATCAGCTTTCCTCCTGAGTATGTTGTCTAATGGAGGCTCAAACTCTAAACTGGAGGCAACCCCAGGGTTACCCTGGATTTGAAGGGCTCAGGCAGACAAGGGCAGGGTTATCCAGAGCCCTGGGAGGATCCCTGATTTGCAGCTTCTCTGCTCCTTCTCATCTGCTCTGGTCAGCTGGTAGGAAGACTGGGATGTGAGTGGGGAATAGCTATTCCAGTTTCTGAGGGAATTGAGCACCAGTACACCCTGGGAATGTTTGAGCCCAAATAGCTAGTACTTCAAATAAAAAATGGATTAAAGCAGAAGTATTTGATTCTGGTCTTAGATCCCTTTTCTCAATAAAATTTTAAAATCCGACACAGACAATTACTCCACCTGCTGTGAAATTGCTAATATACACCTTAAAACAGTAGATTGCTTTAGGAAGGCACAATACAGTGTTCATTATTGTTCTTATCTATAAAAAAACAACCTGTTAAAATTTATATAGAAGACATTTTAAATGCAGGTTACAAGATACTAAATCAAGTTGTTTGTCTCCCTGAGTTATACTTCACACATTTTAAATAGAAACTGATACCTGTCACATACACACAGTTGAAAATGACCTTGCTGCAAAGACCATGAATAATAGAGACAGTTCCTACCACATAGGTATTGAGTTTTCTCTACTTACCTCTCTCTTCAGATGTAGTCCCAATTCACAATTAATATGAAATTAATGAAGTTAGTGAAACTTCTGATTGTGAAGACAAAAAGTTATCTCTTAATCCAGCAATTTTGTTTTTACTGATGCTACTCAAATGTGAATCTTCTGATGGCACCGCACATGGTATATGAGAATAAAGAAGATACAGCTCCTCTTTTATTGCAATTACCACTTTCATGCCTGCTAGAACTCATTCTGAGGGATGCCATTTTTAATTTCCTTTGGCAAACCGATTTTGATTCAACTGCTCACTGCTTAGCACATGAGAATTCTGGAATGGGGGACACAGATAGTGTCATAACTTCTGCCTCCAGAAAGGACTTGAATCAAACAGAAGTTCAGTACAGACCTGCTGAGTTTGGTAAATTGCCTGTAAACTGTACACATTATTTCAGTCAAAAAAATGTGCGAAATAAAACTCCCTAGTTAACTCTTACAATGTTTAAAGACTAAGAAATTTAACATGCTGATTTAGTTATTCTCAGCATTCAACACATAGCTTGTTAAATATTTTGCAGAATTCCAGTCTTGTTTAGAAAGGAGGGTAGGTATGGTACAGCCATTGCTTCAAATACAACTGTGTGACTGAGCCTCTGGAGAGATCCACGTGGCTCTCACATTGTCATGTCCTATGCTCAGTCTCAAATACATCCACAAACGTGTGCTACAAACAGGCTGATACTGCAAGCAGCTGATAATGGAGTGTGCTCATAAATCAGAGAGAACACAGCTGAAAGCAGGATAGGACCTAAGCACATGAACCTTAACATCTAATTCTACATGCTTGAGCAAACTGGCTGATCACATTCTTCATTTAACCTCTGTGTTTGTGCAATGACATTCCAACCTACAGAACAAGGTGGAAATAATTACCTGATAAGGACTAAATGCCACAATACCTCTCATCACCTTCTTTCCTATGCATTTACAAAATTTAAGAACTTGTACAGAAATTGAGCTCTACCTAATGAGAACATGCAGATGACTGAAATCAAGTAATAGCTCAAAACTGATACAATCACTGAGAACACTGCAGTTCTGTGAACTGAAAATTAACACCAAAATAGAAGTTTTCCATAAACTACCTATATTATGGACAGAAAACCAATACAATTGTTTCTGAAGCCCTGTGTGAACATCCAAAGAACAAAGTGGCCTAAGAACCAGCTCCTTTCTTGCTTTGTTTTTCCCCCGTATCACTATCAAGGATCTTTGTTCTCTAGACTACAATTATAAACCATCTTCATGACAAATAAAAACCAGCCTTACTAGTGGTCCTTAAGAGAACTTCTTCAGATTCTTAGGACAGAGACCAACATTAAATCAAGATAAAAATAGAGCATCAATTGCCTGAAGAGTTTATGTGAGTTAAAGAATCTGTGACTAATCTCCCTGCTGACAAATACACACAAAAGTTAAGTTACTTTCCCACAAGCCTTGTAGCACAGCCCATAGTGGTTAGAGAGATTCCCACAATGATAAAGCAACCTCCCGGTTATTCCTGGCTTAGGGGCATTGGTCTCCCACAAGCCTAAAAAGAAAAAAAATATCCTCTGTATTTTTCAATTAGCAGCCCAAACCGACAAAAAATTAAGAAGCCACTTAAGTCTTCTAAAATAAATTTAGTTCAATAGTACAGCACACTCTCTCTCATGCTATGAAAGCAGACCTTACACAGTTTAAAGCAGTATTCTTAAGAGATGCTGCCTGAGCTACATAAAAAAATGGACTTGAATGGACCAAGACCCAGCAAAATGAAAAACAAGTCGAGCAGACAAAGCAGATAAATCTCAAGGTCTTTTCCAACCTCAGTGATCTAACGGTTCAATGAAAGCAGCCATGTTAACAGCTTTACTCTGTCCCCTCTCGGCAGGGCAGTCACTTAAACACACGTGGAAAAGCGGGGTTCTCCCACAGGCTCCTTTCAGCGAGCGCTGAACACTGTGTGTGAGCACGCCCTCACTTGCACGGTACTTGCGCTAAGAGAGGCCTTGTTTTTCACGCAGCTGAAGGGCGGCACGTGAAGGCTGCTTGCCCCGGGCTCGTCGCGGGCCGCAGCGCAGCCAGCTGGCGCAGGGCCTCGCGGGCCGGGCGCTTGGCAGCGGCCG